>CM063599.1:8215320-8815320 GCA_032356905.1 Salix exigua
TTAAGCTATAAACAGGTTTTATTCAAAGAATACATCAACAAGCATAATGGAGTTCAAGAAGAAATCACTCCAAGAAGTCCAAGATACAAGCAAGTGAAGACTTAGAATAAGTGTTCATTTTAGTGCTTTGTGTAAATCTCAATTTCTATCTTGATAGCACAAATTAAAATGAACTCACACTCGTGAAATCCGAGGATAAAGTATACATGGAGGTAGGAGATTAAGATGAAACAAAGGAAAATAAAATGATAAGATGATATTATTATATAAGATGATATTATTACATAAAATTTAGGAAAAAAAAAAAAAAAAAAAAAAAAAGGGCACTATAAATAACCCACTTTTTTAAGCCATGTTCAACTGAAACCAAGTAGAGAGGAGAAGGGAATTTCGAAAATTCATGCTATAAAAATCAAGAGCAAACACCCCAAAATTTGTAAACCCATACAAGCCTTGGATTTCTAAAGTGAAAGAGCACAATTTGGTGAAGAAATAACAAGAGAAAGTGAAGAAATTGGAGAAGAAAGGAGGAAGAGTGGCTGGATATTTTGAAGAAGAAGAAGGCTAGGATCTTTCCAAAAATTGTTAGATCCCATTCAAGTAAGGAGTTCTAACTTCAATTTCTAAGAAATTAACTTCAATTTAGAAGTTCTTGATTGTTTTTGAATTGGGAATTAGGTTTCTAGCACAAAATGTTAGAGAAATGCATAAATGAGTAGTATTTCATGATTCAAGGAAAGACATGGCTGTTATTGATGAGAAATCAAAGATTGAAGATGAATTGGAGATATTTTCTTTCATCAAAAACAGGACTGTTTCGTCAACCTATTTCTTAGGGATATTTGGACCTGAAAAACACCTAATTAGCGTATGATCCCTTCATAGAAGTTGTAGATGGGAGTGTTAGCTTTCCAGCAAATCAAACCTCATCTAATTTGGAGTTCTGGAACTCCAGATATGAGTAAAACACTGAGGAGAGGTCAAGCTGTCACATATGTTGACAATTTCGGCCAAGTTGAGAAAATATCAAAGATTTAGCCATGTTAAGGACATAAAAAAATTATCCCTTTTCCTTCATAAAGTGTGTATTGATTTTCTGAAAAAAAAAATAATAAAAGAAGAAATCAAAGGGTGATAAGAAATTGAATTCATGATGTTCTATTGGGAATACAAATGAGCTGAAAAATTAAAGGATGATAATGAGGAAAATAAGTGAGAAAGAGAAGAATTGGTAAAAGGGAAAATGAATAATATTACCATTTTTATTGTTGTTGTGGGTGATATAGGGAGTAATATAAATGATTAAATAAATGGTGGGTAATTGTGGTTTCAGGAAGAACCGCGGTGACGGCAACAACAACAATGGGTAACGCAAGTCTAACATTCACAGCAGTGGGTACTGATACCTAAATTCTCATTATATAATATTACTTACCTTGTCGGGTATTGAAAAGTAAGATATAATTTTGTTGCTTATTGGGAGGAAAAAAAGAACGAGTAAAGGAAAGCTAGCGGATGGAAAGACATATCTATTTATATTTTCATATATATGTGTGTTTGGGTTGTTGTGTGTATATAAAAGAAACACGTTAATTGATAAACTTGATTAACTATTCAATATGGGAATAGTTAATGATATCGGCAGTGACGCCGATATCGGCATAATGTATAAACTTGATTAACTATTCAATATGGGAATAGTTAATGATATCGGCAGTGACGCCGATATCGGCATAATGTATAAACTTGATTAACTATTCAATTGTGGAATAGTTAATGATATCGGCAGTGACGCCGATATCGGCATGATATGTATAAACTTGATTAACTATTCAATTGTGGAATAGTTAATGATATCGGCAGTGACGCCGATATCGGCATTATATGTATAAACTTGATTAACTATTCAATTGTGGAATAGTTAATGATATCGGCAGTGACGCCGATATCGGCATTATATTTATAAACTTGATTAATTATTCAATTTTGGAATAGTTAATGATGTCGGCAGTGACGCCGATATCGGCAGGATATATATAAATTTGATTAACTATTTGATTTCGTATCAGCTTAATGATATCGGCAGTGATGTCGATATCGGCATGATGTATTAATTTGATTACTTTGGTTTTATTTTAAAATATATATAGTATTTATATATAATGATAACCATGGCTAGGTTTATGTTAAGATTTTCATGAAATTGATGAGTTGATTCCAGGATCGTATAACTAAAGACACTATTAGAGGTCACTAGTGTCGGCTATGGTCTCTTTGAAGTGAAAAAATGTATAGTAGTCAAAAAGAAATAAATCTTCTTTGTTAAGACCTTAAAAGAGTGCACATAATGGTGTTTCGAATCTCACGTGATTTAAGCAAATTGATGGATAGATTACTCAAATTTTTCCGAAACTATCGGTATTTATTAAATTGTTTCACTCATATGAAAAATTTATATGTTGCAGTGTTCTTCTCACCCTCGTCAAGAATAGATTTTAAGTCTTATTTCCTTTGTAAAATAGAAACTTAGAAAGTGATGGTGACTTGTTGTAAATTGTATGGAATAGTATAATTGTGAATTTTGTTTCGTAATATTAAATTGTGTTATGTTCGATGTATATGTATATGTGTGTTTATAGGTGAAACTTTCATGTATGAATTGATTGTTTTTCAATTTTTATCTTTTATGTGTGATGTAAGATGGAGTTCTAAATGAATATGGATTTGAGCATATTCTGAGATGAATCATGTTGTTGATTGTGTTGAAATGTTTGTGAATAATTTGGAAATCTTCCTAGATAGGGGAGACTATGCCAAATTCGTTAGAAATTGCAGTAAAAAAAATTTCATGCTTTATCCACTCGCTTAGAGGGGAAAATTGTTGGGTTGTTACAGCTTGGTATCGGAGCATTTGGTTGCAATTTCAGTGGATTGAAATGCTAATGTGATTTTGAAAAAAATGTTGCAGGATGGTTCGCTCACGGCGAACCGCAAGGGTTGTTTCACCCTTGTGCAAGAAAGAGAGGATGACTCATTTTCTCGAAATGAAACCGAAGGGATCCATTAATGGATACTACCTCTCGTCAACTGCGGCATCGCCCATACCGAGGAGGGAAATTCAGGGAGCATCATAATGAACCTTTTACTTCTGGCAGATGTGTCACCGGCTAAAACACCGAGTGGTCAAGGATTGGAGGATAGGCCACCGCCAATGACATCAACGGCCGCTCCAAATCCTTATTCGGACCCCATGTTTATTGAGCAATTGGTCAAGGCAAGAGTATCGTGGATGGTCGCAGGAACATCCCATGCCACTCCCTGGTAGAAAGAGCAACACCCCGGTTCAATGGGTGAAAGACATGCGCTGAAATGGGTTGCACGACCTATTCAGGGAAGAAGACGCCGAAGTAGCAGTGGCATTGGTCGAGGAAGGTAGAAAGGGTTATAGATCAGCTAGTGCATACCAGAGGAAACCTGGTGGATTGTGTGACTCAGCTTGCTAACAGAGAGTGCTCATTCTTGGTGGGAGACCATAAGAGAAAGAAGAGCAGTGAAAAATTAAAGTGGATAAACTTTAGAGAAGAATTTGAAGACCGATATTACTCTCGCAACACCGAAAAGAGAAAGAGCAGGAGTTTTTAGATTTGAAACAGGGAATATGACTCGTCTCCGGAGTATGAGAAGAGGTTCCAGGATTTATCTATCTTTGCAACTACTCATCTCCTCACCGAGCATCATCGAGTGGAACGGTTTCGGATGGACTCAGCAGGAGTTAAAACTGATTTTGGTGGCTATGCCATTTCGCATAGCTCGAGAGCTAGTGCGTGCTGCTCAAGGGATAGAGAGGGTAATGAACGATACACCCAGGGCATCAAGTGAGCAGAGTCAGATAACGGGATTCAAGAGAAGGGAGTTCACACCCCCAACAGGGAGGAATCTTCCTCTAAAAAAGGGAAAGAGTGGGTCATCATTCAACCCATTACCGAGAAAAGGGGGGAGTTTTGTTCAGGGTGGAAGTTCAGGAGGACTTCGATGGTTTAATCCTGGGGGATCTGCAGGCGATCGACGCGGCTCAGGGGCAAGTGTTACAGAGGGTCCCCGGAACAAAGAGGATTTGTATACCCGATATGTATGAGGTGTAATCAAAAACACCCTGGGATTGTTCACCATGCATCCTAAGATGTTATATCTGCAGAGGGGAAGGGCACCGATGGAAGGATTGTCAGTACTTGGGGAGAGGTTGTTTCCATTGTGGGGAAATGGGTCATAGAAAAAGGGAATGTCCACAAAGAGTTACTGAAGGAGTACAAAGACAGGGGATGGCTACTCAAAGCCAACAACAATCAGTAACAGTTGATCGACCTATACGACCCACTCACTCAAGCACAAGTGCCAATAGAGGCCGACCCAGATCGCAAGAGGAAAGGACTCGGGGTAGAGTATACCACATGACCCAGGAAGATGTGGGGACAATGCCGGATGTTGTAGCAGGTATACTACAATTGAGTTTAATACAAGTTAATTCTTTAATTGATCCTGGGGCTAGTCATTATTTGTGGACAACCGAATTACTAAAAATTTAAATGTTTTACCAAGTAGATTATATGTGGGGATGGTGGTTAGTACACCTTTGGGGAAAAATATAAACATTGATGAGGTATACAAGGGAGTGATACTAAACATTGAGGGGTAGAGCTAACTGCATGATCTCATGCCTTTAGCATTGGATGATTTTGACTTAATACTCGGGAATGGATTGGTTGAGTAGATATAGGGCACAAGTGGATTGTTTTACAAAGATTGTAAATCTCAAGATGCGAGTGGGAAAAAGGTAGTATTTAAGGGAGAGAGGAAGTTGATTCCAAATTCTATAATTTCGGTCATGACAAATTGAAAATTGATTAGAAAGGGATGTCCTCGCTCGGTTGTCTCATGTGAGAGAATTAAAGAAGGGGAGCATGGAATTAACAAATATTCCTATTGTAAAAGAGTTTCCAGACGTGTTTCCAATGCAATTACCGGATCGCCTCCAATTAGAGAAGTTGAGGTTTCCATTGAGACTCTTTCAGAGTCAATCCTATAGCACAATCTCCTTATAGGATGGCCCCTATAGAACTAGCTGAATTGAAGACTCAACTTCAGGAGTTGTTGGATAAAGGATTCATACTGGCCGAGCAATTCGCTTGGGGAGCCCCAGTGTTGTTTGTAAAGAAGAAGGATGGTACATTCGGGTTATGTATTGATTACCGCCAATCGAACAAAGTGACAAGAAAGAACAAGTATCCGCTGCCACTGATAGATGACTTGTTTGATCAGCTGAAGGGTGCAACAGCTTTTCTCAAGATAGATCTCGAGATCGGGTACCACCAATTAAGAATCGTAGAACAGACATACGTAAGACTCGCTTTTAGAACTCGCTATGGCCATTATGAATTCTTAGTAATGCCCTTTGGGTTAACTAATGCCCTCGCAGTATTCATGGATCTAATGAATCGAGTGTTTCGATTATATTTGGATAAATGTGTGGTCGTGTTTATTGACGATATATTGGTATATTCGAGCTCCTATGAGGAGCACGAGAAGCACTTGAGGAAGGTGTTAGAAATATTGAGAGAAAATAAATTGTATGCAAAACTCGATAAATGTGAGTTCTGGCTTAAAGAGGTGATATTTTTGGGACATGTTATCTCAACTAGGGGAATATGTGTGGATCCAAGAAAGGTAGAGGCAGTTCTAAAGTGGGAGAAGCCTACAAATGTGACTGAAATTCGAAGTTTCTTGGGCCTTGCAGGATATTATAGGAGGTTCATTGAAGGATTTTCCACTAATCGCATCGCTTTGACCAAGTTGACTCGGAAAGAAGTGAGGTTTAATTGGTCAAAGGAATGTGAGGAGAGTTTTCAGGAGTTGAAAAGAAGGCTTACATCGCCCTCGTCTTGGCTCTTCCTTCCGGAACGTATGGTTCATTGTGTATAGTGATGCCTCAGCTGGGGTTTGGGATGTGTGTTAATGCAAGCATGGAAAAGTGATCGCATATGCTTCCGCACGCTTAAAGCCACATGAAGTGAATTATCCGGTCCATGATCCGGAACTTGCAAGCAGTGGTATTTGCCTCATGAGTATGGAGACATTACTTGTATGGAACACAAGTACAAATTTTTACCGACCATAAAAGTTTAAAGTATCTAATGTCGCAAAAATAATTAAATATGCGTTAGAGGAGGTGTGTGGAATTGATAAAGGACTATGATTTTATAATTGATTATCATCCGTGCAAAGCCAATGTCGTGGCGGATGCATTAAGTCTAAAAGGGAAAGTAGGGACTGGTGATCCAGAATTTCAAACAAACAAATGTGATGGAATTAAAAAGGATGGGAATTCAACTTAATATGGGTCCTGAAGGTTCATTACTAGCTCATATGAAGATCATATCATTGTTGCGAGATAAAGTTCTAGAAGATCAGTTAGCAGATGAAGGTTTAGAGAAAATTAAGGAAAAGATAAAGCAAGGCAAGGAGTTGTCTCTACAAATACCGCCAGAGGGTTGGTTGTGATGGGAAAACGGGTTTATGTGCCCGAGAATAAGACCTTAAAGGGAGAGATATTGAGAGAAGCTCATGAATCTCGGCTTACCACCCATCCCGGGAGTACCAAGATGTATAGAGATCTTAGAGAATACTACTGTGGCCAAATATGAAGAAGGAGATAGCAGTAATATGTGTCAAGATGTGGGATATGTCACAGAGTGAAGATAGAACATCAAAGGCCTAGCAGGAGAATTACAACCACTACCAATTCCGAATGGAAATGGGAAAATATAGCCATGGATTTTGTAACCGGATTGCCAAAGGGGAAAAGGGGCAATGATGCTATATGGGTAGTGGTAGATCGACTAACAAAGTCGGTTTTGTTCTTACCCATCAAAATGACAGATTCCATAGACAAGTTGGCCAAATTATACGTGAATGAAGTGATTAGATTGCATGGAGTTCCCATCTCAATGGTATTTGATCGAGACCCGAGATTTACTTCAAGGTTATGGCCATGCTTACAGCTGGCTTTGGGAACCGAGGTGAATCTGAAGCACCGCATTCCACCCCTGCATGGATGGCCAATCTGAAAGAACCATCCAAACACTTGAAGACCTTTGAGGTCATGTGTATTAGAGTTTGGGGAAACTCGGAAGACTTACTACCACCGGTAGAATTCACGTATAATAATAGTTACTAAGCTTCTATTGGGATGGCTCCATATGAAGCCCTTTATGGGAGAAAATGTCGACTCGATATGTTGGGATGAAGTTGGAGAAAGGAAACTCCTGGTCCCGAACTCGCATAAATGACAACCGATAAAGTAAGGGTAATCGTGCAAAGAATGAAGGAAGCTCAAGATAGACAGTAAGAGTTATGCAGATAAACGGAGGAGACCCTTGGAATTCCAAATAGGGATAGAGTCTTCTTAAAGGTAGCACCATGGAAGGGCATCATTCGGTTTGGAATGAAAGGAAAGCTTGCTCCGAGGTATATTGGGCCATTTGAGGTGATAGCTAAGGTAGGACCCGTGGCTTATCGCTTGAGTTTACCAAAGACATCTAGAGAAGATTCACAATGTATTCCATGTATCACTATTACTGAAGGCGTAGTGGATCCTTCCCGAGTGTTACCTGCAGCTCCTATTGAAGTAAGAGAAGACTTGACACTCGAGACTAGGCCACCAAAATCATGGATCGTAGTGAAAAACATTGAGAAATAAAAAGGTATCTCTTGTCAGAGTATTGTGGAGAAACTCACAAATCGAGGAAGAAACGTGGGAGAGAGAGTCGAAATTAAGGAAAAATACTCCTATCTATTCCTTGAGTCAGTATGTAATTTTAAATTTCTGGGACTAAATTTTTATTAGGAAGGAGAATGTGAAATCCGAGGATAAAGTATACAGGGAGGTAGGAGATTAAGATGAAACAAAGGAAAATAAAATGATAAGATGATATTATTATATAAGATGATATTATTACATAAAATTTTGGAAACGCAAAAAAAAAAAAAAAAAAAAACCGGCACTATAAATACCCTCTTTTTTCAGCCATGTTCAACTGAAACCAAGTAGAGAGGAGAAGGGAATTTCTGAAAATTCATGCTATAAAAATCAAGAGCAAACACCCCAAAATTTGTAAACCCATACAAGCCTTGGATTTCTAAAGTGAAAGAGCACAATTTGGTGAAGAAATAACAAGAGAAAGTGAAGAAATTGGAGAAGAAAGGAGGAAGAGTGGCTTGATATTTTGAAGAAGAAGAAGGCTAGGATCTTTCCAAAAATTGTTAGATCCCATCCAAGTAAGGAGTTCTAACTTCAATTTCTAAGAAATTAACTTCAATTTAGAAGTTCTTGATTGTTTTTGAATTGGGAATTAGGTTTCTAGCACAAAATGTTAGAGAAATGCATAAATGAGTAGTATTTCATGATTCAAGGAAAGACATGGCTGTTATTGATGAGAAATCAAAGATTGAAGATGAATTGGAGATATTTTCTTTCCTCAAAAACAGGACAGTTTCGTCACCCTATTTCTTAGGGATATTTGGACCTGAAAAACACCTAATTAGCGTATGATCCCTTCATAGAAGTTGTAGATGGGAGTGTTAGCTTTCCAGCAAATCAAACCTCATCTAATTTGGAGTTCTGGAACTCCAGATATGAGTAAAACACTGAGGAGAGGTCAAGCTGTCACATATGTTGACAATTTCGGCCAAGTTGAGAAAATATCAAAGATTTAGCCATGTTAAGGACATAAAAAAATTATCCCTTTTCCTTCATAAAGTGTGTATTGATTTTCTGAAAAAAAAAAATAATAATAAAAGAAGAAATCAAAGGGTGATAAGAAATTGAATTCATGATGTTCTATTGGGAATACAAATGAGCTGAAAAATTAAAGGATGATAATGAGGAAAATAAGTGAGAAAGAGAAGAATTGGTAAAAGGGAAAATGAATAATATTACCATTTTTATTGTTGTTGTGGGTGATATAGGGAGTAATATAAATGATTAAATAAATGGTGGGTAATTGTGGTTTCGTGAAGAACCGCGGTGACGGCAACAACAACAGTGGTAACGCAAGTCTAACATTCACAAGCAGTGGGTACTGATACCTAAATTCTCATTATATAATATTACTTACCTTGTCGGGTATTGAAAAGTAAGATATAATTTTGGTGCTTATTGGGAGGAAAAAGAACGAGTAAAGGAAAGCTAGCGGATGGAAAGACATATCTATTTATATTTTCATATATATGTGTGTTTGGGTTGTTGTGTGTATATAAAAGAAACACGTTAATTGATAAACTTGATTAACTATTCAATATGGGAATAGTTAATGATATCGGCAGTGACGCCGATATCGGCATAATGTATAAACTTGATTAACTATTCAATATGGGAATAGTTAATGATATCGGCAGTGACGTCGATATCGGCATAATGTATAAACTTGATTAACTATTCAATTGTGGAATAGTTAATGATATCGGCAGTGACGCCGATATCGGCATGATATGTATAAACTTGATTAACTATTCAATTGTGGAATAGTTAATGATATCGGCAGTGACGCCGATATCGGCATTATATGTATAAACTTGATTAACTATTCAATTGTGGAATAGTTAATGATATCGGCAGTGACGCCGATATCGGCATTATATTTATAAACTTGATTAATTATTCAATTTTGGAATAGTTAATGATGTCGGCAGTGACGCCGATATCGGCAGATATATATAAATTTGATTAACTATTTGATTTCGTAACAGCTTAATGATATCTGCAGTGATGTCGATATCGGCATGATGTATTAATTTGATTACTTTGGTTTTATTTTAAAATATATATAGTATTTATATATAATGATAACCATGGCTAGGTTTATGTTAAGATTTTCATGAAATTGATGAGTTGATTCCAGGATCGTATAACTAAAGACACTATTAGAGGTCACTAGTGTCGGCTATGGTCTCTTTGAAGTGAAAAAAAAAAATGTATAGTAGTCAAAAAGAAATAAATCTTCTTTTGTTAAGACCTTAAAAGAGTGCACATAATGGTGTTTCGAATCTCACGTGATTTAAGCAAATTGATGGATAGATTACTCAAATTTTTCTGAAACTACTGGTATTTATTAAATTGTTTCACTCATATGAAAAATTTATATGTTGCAGGTTCTTCTCACCTCGTCAAGAATAGATTTTAAGTCTTATTTCCTTTGTAAAATAGAAACTTAGAAAGTGATGGTGACTTGTTGTAAATTGTATGGAATAGTATAATTGTGAATTTTGTTTCGTAATATTAAATTGTGTTATGTTCGATGTATATGTATATGTGTGTTTATAGGTGAAACTTTCATGTATGAATTGATTGTTTTTCAATTTTTATCTTTTATGTGTGATGTAAGATGGAGTTCTGAAATGAATATGGATTTGAGCATATTCTGAGATGAATCATGTTGTTGATTGTGTTGAAATGTTTGTGAATAATTTGGAAATCTTCCGGTATAGGGGAGACTATGCCGAAATTCTGTTAGAAATTGCAGAAAAAAAAATTCATGCTTTATCCACTCTGTTTAGAGGGGAAATTGTTGGGTTGTTACACACACACTTCACGAGTGCATGCATTAAAAGGATTTGATGATTAAAAGGTTTAAGTCATATTCAATCGGTTCAAGAAATTCGAGAAAGATAATTTGTCAAAATAGATTTCTGCATGAACCGGTCGACCGCTTGAGGTATCCGTTGTGAACCGGTCGACCGCTTGGAAGACAAATTGTTTTATCCGTTGTGAACCGGTCGACCGCTTGGTTGTGTCCGTTGTGAACCGGTCGACCGCTTGATATGGCAGTTGCACTAAAACGGCTAGAAACGGCTAGTTTCTTTTAGAAACTTATAAATAGGCCTCTTAATTGCAAAACAAATAACACATAACTTTCATATCTTATATTGAGGCAATTAGAAGTGCATAAACACCTTCATATCATCAATCCTCATTAATACTCATATTTGTGTTTAAATCTTCATATCCTAACACAAAGAGTATTTCTCATTCTCACTACACTTAAACACCTTCAAATATCCTAAGTGCTATTAAGTGAGAGAAAGAGATCATAGATCTTCATTTGTAATATCCACACTATTAAGAGTGTATTGTTGTTTTACTAAAACAACCATTGTGAAACTCTTGAGAGTTGAGTATAAAACTCTTGGTATTGGTGAGGGAACATCACCAAGGAAAAATCTTGAAGAGGGTACATCTTCAAGTGGGAAAAGGAAAATCTTGAAGAGGGCATATCTTCAAGTGGTGTAAAGTCTTGGTGTGGATTCATCAAGCGGGAAAATTGTAATCTTGTTACTTGGTTTAGTAAGAGAGTACAATACTCAAGTACGGGTTGGTACTTGAGTCGTGGACGTAGGCTTGCCGAACCACGTTAAAAACCCGAGTTAGCAATCTCTTTCCCTTATCTCTTTACTTTCAAGTAATTAATTTTAAGATTGCATTATTTATTGTATTTGCATCAATTCCGCCTTTAGGTGCATAGTTGCTTTAATCCGTGAATTTCAACAGGGTGACCTGCCTGGATGAAAGATGGAAGGGTCTCATTTTTCCGGGTGACCTACCCGGATGGAAGATTGGGTCTCATTTTTCGAGGTGACCTACCCGGATGGAAGATGGAGGGGTCTCATTTTTACGGGTGACCTACCCGGATGGAAGATGGAAGGGTCTCATTTTTCTGGGTGACCTACCCGGATGGAAGATTGAGTCTCATTTTTACGGGTGACCTACCCGGATGGAAGATGGAGGGGTCTCATTTTTCAGGGTGACCTACCCGGCTGGAAGATGGAGGGGTCTCATTTTTATCGGTGACCTACCCGGATGAAAGATTGGGTCTCATTTTTACGAGTGACCTACCCGGATGAAAGATGGAGGGGTCTCATTTTTACGGGTGACCTACCCGGATGGAAGATGGAAGGGTTTCATTTTTACGGGTGACTTAAATTGGGTAGCAACAATAATCTTGCAAGATTGATGATGTCATTCTCATAATATTATACATGCTCATAATTTTGTTCATAAAAATCATTTTATTGTGTATTCTTTTAGATTAAATTCTAGAATTCTAAATAATTTTATTTTTGAATTTGAACTAAAAAAATTAAATTAATATACATAAATATTACAAACTTAAAATGGAGTATTAAAACAATTTAACATTATAATATTTAATCCAATTAAAAAAACAAAATTGACAACAATGATGCCACCCACCGAGATGGTTGATTCATTGAGGTCATTGATAGTCTACTTTTACTCATTAACATTTCCAGGTTGAATAGTCATTTAATTTCTACTCGAACTAGATTTTAATAAGTTTATTATATTATTGATCGTTCAAATTATCTTTAAATTTATTATATTGACTAAGAAATATTAAAATATTTTTTATATAATTTAATTCAAAACCTGAGTTTGGTTAGGCATTGAGTCAAGAATTTTTCAAACGAACCCAATAAATATATTTGTTAAAAACTCCATGCAATCTAGATATATGATTTTATTTATCTAACCCGCACAATATATATATATATATATATATATATATAAAACCACGCGGCCATTTCAATGTGTTGCACTGTAGATTGTGAGTGCAAACACTATGGATTATAATAGTGTATTTTTGGCTCAGTTCAATTTTTGGTTCATTCGGTTCGGTTCGTTTGCCGGTTTTCCGATTTTTTTGTTATTTTTGCACAGTGAAATTGCATTTTTAGCCCTCGAAAAAGACAAAAAAACCGGTTATGGGTGGAGGGGCTCCGTTGTAATTGTACAATTTTTCTATACCTTTTGATTATTTTTATATTTTTAGGGAAATGGCTAATTACGGATATGACCCCTAATAAGACAAAATTGTTGACTTAGGCACAGGAGTTGACCAGGCTTTTTTATTTTTTTTCTTTATATTATCGGTGCGTGTGACACACGCGACCGACAGTATTCTGTCTCCTGTCCTCTTTAAGTGACGCGTGACTAGTGATGGCATCGCCAGAGTTGGTCTACTGGTGTCTCAGTCGAAGCACCTCCACTTGGTCTTCCTCCCAGTGCGGCACGTTTTGTCCTCCGACGATCGTGGATGCGGCGGTGGCTGGTTAAAGCTACTGCAACTGTTTCTCTCTCTCCTGCACGTCAAAGTGCAAGAGAGTCCCCCAGTTTCAATGCCTTTTCATTTCAGTCCCTGTACTTTTAATTTTGTTTCTGGTACTGATTTTTGTTATATAAGTTTTGATTTAGTTTGATTAGGTCTTTCGATTGAAATTAATTGAATGTGCAATGTTCACCTCTTTAAGTGGCGCGTGACTGGTGATGGAGTCGCCGGAGATGGTCTATTGGCGTCTCAGTCGATGTGCCTCCACTTGGTCTTCCTCCCAGTGCGGCGTGTTTTGTCCTCTAACGGTCGTGGATGCGATGGTAGCTTGTTAAAGCCGTTGAAGCCATTTCTCTCTCTACGAGTCCCCCAGTTTTAATGCCTTTTCATTTTAGTCCCTGTACTTTTAATTTTGTTTCTAGTCCTAATTTTTGTTATATAAGTTTTGATTTAGTTCGATTGGGTCCTTTGATTGAAATTATCTGAATGTGCAATGTTCACGTCGATCCTTATTCTTTTAATTTCTGGATTGGATTTAAATAACTCAATAAATTCGATACCACAATTTCAATTTTTCCAATTTGACCTTTGAATGAAATTGATAATAAATTTGATTTTCATTTCGGCCCTCATACTTTTAATTTTGGATTTGAATCCCTTTATATTTGATTTTCTATACTTTTAATTTTGTTAAAGTTTTTATGGTTTTTTTAGTCTTTCATTTATTTTATTTGTTTCATTATTAACACAACAATAATAGTAATAATAATAATAATTTCATTGTTTTTTCTTTATTTAATCTTTTGTTAATATTTTTTTTAGTTTTTTCTTCCTCGTGCTAAATTGATAATTTTTATTGTTTTGGCAGTGATAGCAACAATAGTTTTTGTTTTTGTTTTATTCTTTTGTTTTATCTTTTGTTGAACTTTTTCGGATTTTTTATTCTTCCATTTTTTTCCCTTTCATTATTAACACAAATAAAATAAATAATAATAATAATAATAATAATAATAAGTTAATTGTTTTTCTTGCTTATTCTTTTATTATTGTTTTTGAGGGTTTTTTCCCTCAGAAAAAAATTGATAATTTTTAATGTTTTGACAGTAATAACAATGATAATTTTTAGTTTTTATTATATTTTTTTGTTTGATCTTTTGTTGTAGTTTTTACAATTTTTTAAATCTTTCATTCATTCATTTATTCTTTCATAATAGTAATGATGATGATGATAAAATTTTAATTATTTTTCTTGCTTGCTATTTTGTTCATGCTTTTTATTTTTGTTTTCTCGATATAATTTGATATTTTTTATTATTTTAATAGTAACAACATCATTATATATATATAATAGTGTGGGACAAAAAAACACTCATCAACCACCTATAAATAAAATTGCAAGTTATCTTTACATCTACATAAGTTAGCCTTTTCGCCTCTCTTTTTTTTATTGTATATTTAAAATTGATTTATACACAAATTAAATTAATTATACGTGTTTGATATTATTTGATGCCAAAATAAATTTTAAAATATGAAAAATAGTTTAGTATTTTCTTAAAAAAATATTATTATTATTATTACAATAATAAAAGATATTTTTGAGTTGACAAGTGATCTACTGCCAAAATAAATTTTAAAATATGAAAAATATTTTAGTATTTTTTAAAAAAATAATAATTATTATTATTACAATAATAAAAGATATTTTTGAGTTGACAAGTGATCTAATGCCAAAATAAATTTTAAAATATGAAAAATATTATACTATTTTTTTTAAATAATTATCATTACAATAATAAGAGATATTTTTGAGTTGACGAGTGATCTATAACCAAATTAATTCATGTGAGTATGAATTAACAATCAGTCCTATTCGGAGCAAACAAGTCGTGTTTATGCTGGGCTCTTATAAGAATCACATCAAACAATAAATCATAATGTTCATGTCGCGATCACATTAAGGCTCTGTTTGGTTTAACTGTATTTTCAAAGTGTTTTTTTTTCAAAAAAATGAATTTTATTTTATTTTGTATTTTTTAAATGTTTTTAAATTATTTTATGTCAAAAATATTTTTTTTAAAAAATAAAAATGAAAATATATTTTGATATATTTTTTAACAAAGAATACTTTAAAAACTACTAAACAATCACTAAATCCCATAAAATCATGCTCGAATTCATAATCAACTTCATTAGCTCATGAAAAAATAAAAATAAATAGTATTCACTTGAGTGGTAAATTACACAAAAAGAAATGGCTCATTAAGATGACATTGTAACAGATCACATGGGCTATCATATGAATTGAGTGCTGCCTAACACAGCATCAATCCTGCACCGCCCGCCTTTTGTATTTCGGACAAGCCACGTGTCTATCTTTCAGGAAACCAGCTGTCAGGACATAATTGGAAAACTGCAGTTACTCTCGAATGTGTTTGTACTCAGTTTTAAAAATATTTTTGATAATATTTTTAAATTATTTTAATATACTTATATCAAAAAATGATTTTAATATATTTCTATATAATTTTTCTTTAAAAAAACAACAACACTCATAAACAATTTATTTTAATATACTTATATCAAAAAATGATTTTAATATATTTCTATATAATTTTTCTTAAAAAAAAAACAACAACACTCATAAACAATCAGTCAGTCTATTTATTCTTGAATGATGCGCTATTTTATATTGGACGGTGGACGACAGCAAATCAGAAATTATTTTTTAATAAATCGGAAATTATGCTGGAGGACATGAATATATATATATATATATATATATATTATTGAAGAATACAAAATACCTCAGTCACGTCATTGTTTTGGCTGGCAGACAGTTAACAAAATATAGAACATGCATCACAGCGACAGGCGGAAATTAGTTTGGTTGGCAGTGGACTCAACGTCACGACTGCCGAATTAATTAATGGAGAGAGTTTTGTTTTTTTAGTATTGTGTTAGTTATTGTTTTTTAGTATCGTATTCAAAAAAACATTTTTTTATTTTAAATTTTATTTTTATACCAGTATATTAAAATGATATAAAAATACAAACATATTATTTTTTTCTCAAAAATACTTTAAAATATAAAAATAAACAAGCTATAAAGTATAAACGTAGAAGAAAATTTTAAAAATTAGACTATAATTTTTGTGACCGTGATTATTTTTAAAATATATATATTGAAATAAAAAAATATTTCTAAGAAAATATGTAGAAACACAAATTTTTCGCCGATCAAATTTCACCATGTGTTATTTTATTCTTTATTTTAAAGAATAAAATAAAACTGAAATAAATGGCATGGAAAACAAATAAGCCTTCTAATATTTCTTGGCCAATGAAAAGTTGACATTTGAAATGAGATATTCAAGATATTTCGTCATAAAGGGGAAGATTTCGTCAATAAAGACAGACATAAAGGCAAGATTTCGTCAATAAAGACAAACATAAAGGCAAGATTTTGTCAATAAAGACAGACATAAAGGCAAGATTTCGTCAATAAAGACGGACATAAATGCAAGATCCTGTCAATAAAGACCAACCAATAAAATTACACCACGTGGCATTGGAAAAAGACCTGAGAGCCCCTACATATCTCTATAAATAGAGGGCCTCAACCTAAAGGCAAGGGGTTGAATTCTTGGAGATACAAATTTCTTTCAAGATAAGCTCTTCAAGCAAGGAAGCTCTCTCTCTCTCTCAACGAGTTCTCAAGCCTCCTTCATCTACGCTTGAAGTCTACAAAGAACGAAGCTCTATTGGATCAAGCCAAAACGCCCCATAAGAGTTCTTCAACAACACTTTGAAGACAAATCAAGGTACTCTTCAAAGCATCAAATCACAACATCTCGCCTCGCAATACACGCCCAAATTCGCGTTCTTGCAAAGCACAAATCTTCGCTTGATTACTCAAATAAATCAAGTCACCATACATCAAATCCAAGGGAAGAATCAAAGGATTGCCATATTCTTTTGATAGAATATATTACGTAGAGATTGTACCCATTCATATATTTAATAAAATCGTATATTTGTACACGTGTGCTTGTTAATTTCAGGTGAACAAAATTGTGTCTAAAAATTTCTGGCGACTCCACTGGGGAAATCTCTACCTTTCATCTCTTCCCTTCAAGAAAGAATTTTCAACAAAATCTCAATGGCAACTAGGAGGAACATGATCACCATTGTCGCTTCGAAAAGCAACAAGGCCACTGATTCAAGTCCCCAACATACTATTGAAGAAGATTCTTCAACTCCGCCATTGAAAACAAAATCCATCGTCGAGTTGTATGCGCAAACTAGGCCAATTCTCAAGATGACGTCAACTTCGAATGCAAGAGGGGCACAAGATGTCGCCTCAAAGATGAAGCCACAAGCAACTCCACTACAAAAGTCAAGTGAGGCGCGCGAAATGGTATTCGACACTCAAGGCGACTTTGATGATTCACCTATGGAAACTGCTCCATGTCAATCACCAAATAAGGCTTCGGGTTCTAGCACCATGTTAGTGATGATGACCGAGACAACATCTTTAGAAGATCAAGTGGCTAACTTGACAAAACTCGTCGAGGGGCTTTCGACTTCACTCAAGGCAAAAGACCGCGAGATAGCAAAGTTGATGAACAAACTTGAGAGCTTGAACGAAAGAGGCCAAACCTCGACTAACAAGGCTTTTCAAGTAGATCAACTAGATGTCATTGAGGAGTCGTGTGGAGAATATACGTGGTATTACTGATGGCATCTTCACCACAAATCAACTGAAAGAACTCATCAAGGAAGCCATCACAGACCAGGTGGAAAGCTCAATTCAACACTCATATTCGTATGTGAAGCCGTACACCCAAAGAATCGACCTATTAAAGATGCCTCTAAGTTACCAACCACCAAAGTTTCAGCAATTCGATGGCAAGGGAAATCCTCGACAACATATAGCTCACTTTGTGGAGACTTGCAACAATGTCGGGACTAATGGTGATCTCATGGTAAAACAGTTTGTTTGTTCCTTGAAAGGTAATGCCTTTGACTGGTACACTGACTTGGAGTCTTGCTCGATTGATACTTGGGAGCAGTTGGAGTGTGAGTTTCTTAACCGCTTTTACAGCACTAGTCGTGTGGTTAGCATGATTGAACTCACTAATGCATGTCAGTGGAAGGAAGAGCCTGTCATCGACTACATTCATTGATGGAGAAACCTTAGCCTCAACTGTAGAGATTGACTCACCGAGACTTCTGCGCTAGACATGTGTATTCAAGGGATGCATTGGGGACTACGATATATCCTACAAGGCATCAAACCAAAGTCTTTTGAAGAATTGTCTACTCGTGCACATGATATGGAACTTAGCATTGCGACGGCTGAAAGTTCATCGTTACCTATGCAAGAGCCTAAAAGGAATAAGCCTGAAGGTCGTAGATTCGGGAAGAGCACTCTGAAGGTCGAGGGAAAGCAATCGCTAGTACTTAACTCGACTGCTGTAAGGGTACCAACTGGAGTTAAGAGGAATGATCATGCAACGCCGACTACCTTTCAAAGGGGTGAAAGAAAGAAACCATCATTGAAAGAGCGACAGGAAAAAGTGTATCCATTCCCTGACTCAGACATATCTAGGATGCTGGATGATCTGCTTGAGGCAAATATCATTGAGTTGCCGGAGGTGAAACGCCCTGAAGAAGCAAACCAAGTAGATAATCCGAATTATTGCAAATATCATCGCTTAATCAGTCATCCCGTAGATAAGTGTTTTATGCTGAAAGACAAGATCATGAGGCTACACGAGAATAGAGATATCGTTTTTGATGATGAAGTAGCAGCCTCTAATATCACAACCACGGTCAAGTCAGGACCATGTCAATCACTCTCTACAATAAGTTTTGGCTCCTGTGAACCTATAAGACTTGATGCCATTTTCCCGATGAGTTTCACTGTGTCCTCAAGTCAAACTCCATGTATAACCCTTACACCTCACGTTGACGACTTGAAGCCTGAATGGTCTAAAAAATATGATGATGAAGGATGGACTTTAGTCACGCGTAGAAGAGGAAGGAGAAAGCACATACAAATGACAAAGCCAACAAGAATGAGGATCTCAATGGTGAGGAAGTCGATTAGTGAGCCGATACGCCGAAAGACTCAACAAAAATCCATACTAGTTAGAAAGGAGGGTTTTTCAGCTCAAAGTATAAGAAAGCCTATTACACTGAATGAGTACATGCCAACAAAAATGAAAAGAATTGAAAATATACCTGTTGCTTGCTATCAAGTTGATGAAGAGAAAACCCCTATTGATCATGATGACTCTTCAAACTTATCCCACGGTGTATGCACAACAGAGATATCCTTTAACGATGAGGACTTGTTGCTTGGATCAAAACTCCATAACCGACATCTTTTCATTAAAGGATATGTTGATGAAAAGATAGTGAATCGCATCTTGGTGGATGATGGTTCGGCGGTCAATATACTACCTCTTAAGACCATGAGAGAGTTAGGGATTCCTATAGATGAACTCTTCCTCAGTCATCTGATGATTCAAGGTTTCAATCAAGGAGGGCTTGCGATGCACATAGAAGATATGGAATCCAATGCACTTTTCCATGTCATAGATGCCAAAACTACCTCCAATATGTTGCTTGGGCGACCATGGATACATGAAAATGGTATCATCTCCTCAACACTCCACCAATGTTTTAAGTATTGCCGAGATGGACAAGTAAGAAAGATAATGGCAGACACCGATCCCTTCACCATAGCTGAAGCTCATTTTGCAGACGCAAAATTCTATTTCAAGTCAAATATGATGGAAGAACTACGATCACCACCTGACCACTTAGGAGAAGGAATAATTGACTCTAAGTGCTCAAAAGGGCATAAGTCATCTACAAATGAAGGGGTGTCTCAGCCAACAAAGAATAAAGGAAAAGAAAAGGTGGTAGAAAACTTTGTTGACAATAAACCACCACGTAAAGCCGTGACACTTCGATATATTCCAGTATCAGCAAGAAAAAAGGGTTAGTCTTCTTTTGCAAAAGATGAAGAAAAGATCAGTAAAGAGCTTGAAAACTTGACCTTGCCAGCTACTAACCTCGCCTTGAACAAGGTTTCAAAACCTTTACTAAAAGGATTTGTTCATCAAACTGAGTCGGTGGTGATAAATTTTAAAGGACTCCCTGATAAACGGTCAAATGGCTTTGATCCCAATGCTTACAAGTTTTTAGCCAGGGCTAGCTATAGTTAAGAAGACATCAACGAGATATCAAAGGAGGGTGATACGACTCAACATGAAGGTAAACAAATTTTTGCAAGAACTAGCAAGGTATGGAGAGAGAAGAAAACTTCTGGCAAAACTTTGAGGGTTGGTCTTGGATATGAGTCTTCCACACCACTGTATTTTCATATTAATAAAGAAGCCTCACGATACATAAATGTGGAAGAAGTGAAGGACAAACAACAAAGTCAACCGACACCTCTTAGAGTTTCAGTCTGGGATCGTCTTGGTGGAACTACAAGTCGTGCTCCTGTCTTTACTAGGATTGAAACCCAAAATAAAAGGCTGCTAAAACACGCACCAGTATTTGCAAGACTTGGACAATCCATGTCAAAAGAGACAGATTTGATGAGTGATTCAAAGGTTCTTCGTAGCAAAATACCTTCACGCATGAAGAGACAATGTGAAAGGGTGGTGAGTGCTGAAGAGACATTGAAAGGAAAAGCACGCACAATAGTGATAACAAGCCCCTCTGATGATGAAGAAGAAGATGAAATAACGTGTCTCACTTCAAATCACATCACTATTGAAGAAGATGATAATGATAAATTTGTCGTCGAAGAAGATGTTGAGGAAGCTCCATCTTCCCTTGAATCAGAAAATAAGCCTACAATGGATGAACTTAAAGAGGTTAACTTAGGAACTGATGAAAACCCACGACCAACCTTCATCAATGCAAACTTATCACCTGAAGAGGAAGCGAATTATATGGAACTCCTGATGGAATATCGAGATATCTTTGCTTGGTCCTATGATGAAATGCCAGGTTTAGATCCAAGAGTTGTTGTCCACCAACTAGCAGTGAAACATGGGGCTAGACCTGTAAAACAAACTCAGCGTCGCTTTCGTCCTGAACTCATGTCATAAATTGAGGCTGAAGTCAATAAACTTATCGAAGCAGGTTTCATTCGTGAGGTCAAGTATCCTACATGGATTTCAAATATTGTGCCAGTAAAAAAGAAGAATGGCCAAATGCGTGTTTGTGTGGATTTTTGAGACCTTAACAATGCTTGTCCCAAAGATGACTTTCCACTTCCTATTACTGAGATCATGGTAGATGCTACCACGGGTCATGGGAGATTAACCTTCATGGACGGTTCATCTGGTTATAATCAAATTCGAATGGCACCCACCGATGAGGAGAAGACGGCTTTTCGAACTCCAAAAAGGATATATTGTTATAAAGTTATGCCGTTTGGCTTAAAAAACGCAGGTGCCACTTATCAAAGGGCAATGCAGAAGATTTTTGACGATATGCTTCACCAACATGTTGAATGCTATGTTGATGATCTCGTAGTGAAATCAAAAGAAAAGGAAAATCATTTGCATGATCTTCGTTTGGTGTTTAAACGATTACGTCGATTCCAACTGAAAATGAACCCATTGAAATGTGCATTTGGTGTGTCCTCAGGCAAATTCCTAGGGTTTATAGTTCGACATCGAGGAATTGAGATTGATCAGTCTAAGATCGAGGCCATTCTAAAAATGCCGGAGCCAAGAAACATCCATGAGTTGAAGAGTCTCCAAGGAAAATTGTCCTATATACGGAGATTTATTTCTAACTTAGCGGGTCGATGTCAACCATTCACCCACTTAATGAAGAAGGATACATCATTCTATTGGGATAAAGCTTGTACTAATGCCTTCAACAAGATAAAAGAATACTTGTTGAACCCACCTGTTCTTCGAGCACTGGTACAAGGACGTCCACTTATCCTCTACATTGCAGCTCAAATACGTTCCTTAGGAGTGTTGTTGGCGCAACAAAATGATGAAGGCAAGGAAAGTGCTCTCTACTACCTTAGTAGGACATTAAACGGGGCCGAACTGAATTATTCTCCAATAGAGAAGACATGTCTAGCATTGATGTTTGTAATAAAAAAGTTAAGACATTACCTCCAAGCGCATTCAGTAAGATTAATCTCTCGGGCCAACCCTCTCAAATACATCATCTCAAGACAAGTATTATCAGGAAGATTGGCAAAATGGGCTTTATTGCTTCAAGAATTTGAAATTGTCTACATCTCACAAAAAGCTGTCAAAGGGCAAGCACTAGCTGATTTTCTAGTTGATCATTCTATTCCCGATGAATGGAAGTTCTCTGAAGACCTACCTGATGAGGATGTTCTGTTTATTGAACTGTCAGAACCATGGAAAATGTTCTTTGATGGCGCAACACGACAAGATGGAGCCGGTGCTAGGGTTATATTCATCACACCAGAGGGGGAGGTGTTGCCTTTCTCCTTTTCACTTACCAAATGTTGTTCTAATAACATGGTTGAATATCAAGCTTTGATTCTTAGGTTGGAAATGGCAATGAATATAAAAATGTCTCGCCTTAAAGTTTTTGGTGGTTCTCAATTAGTCATCAGACAACTCCTCTCACTATATGAAGTCAAGAAGCCAGAATTAATCCCATATCACAAGTATGCACTTAAACTGATAACGTCACTTGATTGTGTCACTTTAGAACATGTACCACGAAGAGAGAATAAGCAAGTCGATGCCTTGGCAAATTTGGCGTCAACACTAGCATCATGTAGTGAGGAGATAAATGTCCCAGTATGTCAAAGATGGGTCGTTCCACCACTAAGCCACGACATAGAAGAGAAAGAACAAGTGGGCGTAGTTTCTGTCTACGAGATTGAAAGAGAAGACTGGCGTCAACCGCTCATTGATTATTTGAGACATGGAAAACTACCTAATGACTTACGCCATAAGACAGAGGTGAGGCGAAGAGCTTCTCGCTTCATATACTTCCAAGGCACTCTTTATCGACGCTCTTTTGAGGGAATCTTTTTGCGCTGTCTTGGAGAAGAAGAAGCAACAAAAGCATTAGAAGAAACTCACTCAGGGATTTGTGGAGCACACCAATCAGGCCCTAAACTTCACTTCCGGATCAAAAGAATGGGATATTACTGGCCAACAATGGTGAAGGATTGCATAGACTACGCTAGAAAATGTCAAAGTTGTCAATTGCATGCTAATTTGATCCACCAGCCACCCGAGCCTTTACACCCGACAGTTGCCTCTTGGCCCTTTGATGCCTGGGGACTTGATGTGGTAGGACCATTGCAAAAAAGCTCCGGGGGGCATCTTTACATATTGGCTGCAACAGATTACTTCTCCAAGTGGGCAGAAGCTGTAGCATTAAGAGAGGTCAAGAAAGAGACAGTTGTAAGCTTCATCCGAACAAACATCATTTACCATTATGGGGTACCAAGATACATCATAACCGATAATGGAAAGGAATTCTACAATACAGCCATGAACAAGTTGTGTGCACAGTTCAATTTCAAACAACATAACTCTTCTATGTACAATGCTCCGGCTAATGGTTTGGCGGAAGCCTTTAACAAGACTTTATGCAACATTCTCAAGAAGGTGGTGAATCGCTCGAAGAAGGACTGGCATGAGAGAATTGGGGAGGCGTTATGGGCTTATCGTACTACATTCCGAACACCAACTCAAGCTACTCCATACTCCCTGGTCTATGGGGTTGAAGTTGTTCTTCCACTAGAATGTCAAATTCCATCTTTAAGAATTGCGATCCAAGAAGGGCTTTCCAATGAAGACAATGTTCGCCTACGCGTTGAAGAGCTTGAAGCTTTAGATGAAAAACGTCTTGAGGCACAACAACGACTAGAATGTTATCAGGTACGACTTTGTAGAGCTTTCAACAAGAAGGTGCGACCACGCTCCTTTCAAGAAGGGGATCTTGTCTTGGCAGTACGACGCCCGATAATCATGTCAAAACGCATGGGAAGCAAGTTCCTCCCTGAATGGGATGGCCCTTATGTGGTTCAAGAAGTCTACACCAATGGAGCTTACAAGATTGCTGATGAGAATGGATTGAGAATTGGGCCTATTAATGGCAAATTCCTGAAAAGATACTATGCTTGAAATCTGATAATAGCTCCTGGCCTGCACGAGCTAAAACTGTGAAAGGCACACAAAAAAAAAGTAATAAAAAATGTGAACTACGTTATGACTTGATCCTTTTATCCACAAAGGTACGTAGGCAACTTGGAATTCATTCCAAGTACAGTCATGTAAAAAAAAATCCTTTAAACTACGTTGTGACTTGATCCTTTATCCATAAAGGTACGTAGGCAACTTAGAAATTATTCTAAGTACAGTCACACCATCCTTTAAAGTTGTTTGAATCAATATGATCGTTCACGTAGAGGGGAGAGACAAATAAACCTCAAGACAGATCGTAACATGGAAACCTAGGTAACAAGACACAAGCGAAGGCAAAATATAGACTTTATTAATAGAAAGAAGAGTTCTATTACATAAAGTATGTAGCCTCAACAGAAAATCATAAGCCGATGTTACCAAAATAAAAAAAATAAAAATAAAATCCAAAGCACAATAAACCATCATCCTACTACGGTTTCCAATTATATCCTTCCATCTCCTTTTGTTTGGTCTCCAACAATCCTTTTAATTTTTGAAGAATGACTGCATCAGCTTCACTTATTACAGGAGAAGAGGACAGTGTGGTCATCTCTGCTCGAATGCCGGAGGTGATAATTTTCCTTTCAGAAAGCTTTTCATCACACGCCTTGAGAGATGACTCTAACTCGGTCTTCTTGCTTTACAACTCCATCAATTGTCCCGTTATTTTTGTTAGCTCAGCATGAGTAATAGAAATGGATGCAGATGCCTCCTCTTCAAAAGCTTCTGAATTCTTAAGTTGCACTTTAAGTTTTTCAACACCTAAGGCTCGTTGCTCTGATGTCATCATAGGAGATAATGAAGACTCTAAGTGAATGAATTTTTTAGCATCCTCAATCACCTCGGTCACCATTCTTCTAATGGAAGAGCAATCAACCTTTATATCTTCAATGGAGAGGAGTATCTTCTCAACTTCACCAGCCAAGTTAGGAATGTAATGGATCGGTGTACGAGCAATCTTGTTTCTGATGCTCTCCCAGCACTTGGTAGCAAATTCAGATCTTATCTCTCCTATTATGTCATCAGCACAATACCTAGTGATTTCTGAAGGCTCGAAGGCAGTAGTAGGTACAAGGTTATGCAAGTTTGGCCTTATATCAGAGATCGATCGAGGTGGATTAGGCTGCTCATGCGGTAAACTGAATAAAGAATGCGAGTTTTCAATCCCAGCTGCTAAAGTATTGAAAGGGTTAGGGCTAGCAACAGAAGCGACGCTCATTTCTGGCCCAACATACATATCAAAGTCATTCCCCAAGTCTTGTTGACCAAGCTAAAAAAAAAGGGGTTAGTATATGACAAATGACATGAACTAAAAAAAAGGAAAGCGTCAAACCAGTTCATTAATATTGTCTGGCATGATGGATGCACTAGGGACTCCATGAAGAAAACCCGAGCTGCAAGGATTGATTTTTTTTTTGGTACGTTTTAAACGTTTCCAATGATGATCATTGTTTTCATGCTCACTGTCCTCCACATTTAAGATAGCTTCAACATCATCTTCCTCCTCCTGCTACATGCATATCCTTATAAGCATCTCAATAAAAAAAGGGAAATCAATAAGGTACATAAAAAAAAAAAGACGAGTACTTATTTACCGATTATGGAGAAAAGGATTGCGCACTCCTTTCCCTTGCCCCTGAGGAGTTAGAAGATTTCTTATTAAGATGATCTTTTGAAGTACTCACTATCTTTACACTAAGAATCACAAGTGATGTCCTATTTATGTGGGCTGATGTTCGAGTACTATCTTCCTTGCCTGAATCAACATCAACTACACGTTTGTCTCTTTTATAGGTAGGAGAAGATCGTTTCCTTTTGGTTAAGAGAGGGTCATTATTCTTTTCTTTTGGCCTTCGTGATACTATGGCAACATTAGCAGGACTTTTGGACCACCTCGGAGTCCACCAATCCATGTAACGTTTAGTTACCAAAGGAAGTTTATAATTTGGGGGCAACGGAAGCTCGCACCGAGAATGAGTTTTGAGTTTGGTAAAGCTGAGCCAAAGTTGAAATACATCCTCCAAGGTTAGGACTCCAGTTCTCCCTCCAAAGTTACGGGGAATATGTTGGCAAAACCCAAATTGTCTATTGAATCTATCAGGACAGTAAGATTCAATAATATAAGTATCATCATAACGAAGAGTCAAATAGCCGGATCGAATACACATAAAGTAATCACTCTCGAGGATTGACAAGTTGCCATCATCATATAAGACCCCAACTTTAGTTAGAGGAAGTAACGCAGGAAATATGACTCTCTTAGGATCTTTGAAAAGAGCATGAGCTTGAGGTTCAGTGAAATGTTTTGCCAACCCCACGCCGGCATATTTTGTCATCCCAACTAATTTGGTAGGGCTAATTGTTGTTTGATGGGTGCCAAATTTTTCTGCAAGCCAACCGCTAAGAAAATGAATAGGAAAAGGGATGTCTCGTGCGGCCACACTTAATGCAGATTGAACTTCCTTTAGACCTTTGAAGATACTTGCTAGAACTGGTATCGCAAGGGAGAATTGTCTTCCAGCTGCCATCATGGATGCTACTTTGAAAGTGATAGGACGAATGAAACCAACATCTTTGCTAGGAAATACAAATTTGCATATCCAACATGAAAGAAAAGCCGCTAAATAAACTTCATCCTGAATATGAGAAGGGACATTAAGCTCCTTAAAAGGATGAATGAATCTGTTGGAGCTAACACGAGACTTATCAATTGAGCCAGAAGGATAGTTAGTCTTGTTGGAGCCGCTGGACTTGCCCACAGAAAAAGGTACCTTGTATCTCAAGTCATCTCGAAACCAGAAATCTACCCAATCTTGAAGGGTCATTACATGGTCACCATCAATAGTCTAACATTCTTTATGAAAGGCGATGAATAGGTACTTGCAACTCTTTGGAAGAAAAAAACATCCTTTCTTGTCAGCTTCATTAAGTTCATCAGCAGAAGGGATGACTTCATCATAAAAAGTGCCAAAAATAGGGAGGCCGCTACACGATTTTAGCTCCTAAAGAGATATAAACTCCTCGCCATTCGGGGTAGATAGCATATTGGTAGCAGGATTCCAATGGTTATAAAAAGAAAGGATAACATTCATCTGCCAGTCATATGTAAAAAGGGATGCAAAAACTGTCTTGGATATCTGCCCGCTCACGGATTGGCTCGTAATGTTGCAAAATATCTTCTGTCCATTCCCAATACTTTGGAGTATACTCAAGCGCATCGAAAATTGGGAAATAGTCTTTGCAAGTAGCATTTCCATCACGTTTATGATAGTCTAATGATGGCAGATCAGCTAGAAAAGTTGTTGAATGTGGAAAGGAGGACTGAAGTTGTAAAACTGATTGAGGCGAACCACCGTGACCATGAAGTTCATACGAAGCCTCTGAGGACCAGGAAGTCAAATGCTTGATGCTTTCGGAAGGCAACTTCTTAGCAAAGAGACCAATGGCGGGTTCATATACGCGAATGCTTGTCCGACGATACTTCTCCTCAATTACTAAAAATCTTTTAGTGGAAGAAGAAGAATTCTTGAAAAGCACCATCTAAAAAAAAGGAAGACATATAAAAATGCGTGAATTAGAAGCATATTTAAAAGGAGAGGGACAAAATTATAAATCCCATGATATTTATGTCTTAAAAAAAAGCCCTTCTAATGAAAAAGAGGGAGAGAATAAGAATTTACCTTGATGAAGAGCCAAAGAACAGCAATGCTCCAATGTTGAAGAGTTTTGTGACTTGCTAAAATTGATGATGCCGGAAAAAAAAAAAAACCGTGACCCTTAAGAAACCACTCGACAAGACTCGTAAAGGATTATTGCAAGAAAATTTGAATCATCCAAAGAAACCTGCAGCCCTGCAATAAGAATAGACGTTGATTAATAGAAGCAAATGGGCTCACCAATAACTCATTCAAGCATAGTCAAGTCTACTTCAATAACAAGTTCGCGCCATCAATCATGTAGTTGCAGAAGCATAAAAGATTGCTTTTGGTTAACACACACATGTCAATAGTATGCTTTTCTTCAACATTGAAAAGCTGCAGGAAGAATTTCTAAAAAAAATGATGAGCAAGGGATTTGCAATTCTGGACCACTGGTTCAAAGATCATGTAAATTCACACATAAAGCTTGAATTTCTGCTGAAACAACAAAGTTGAAATTCTGCTCCGATTGGTCACAATGGACATGGTCGAGACTCGTCATGAATGAGAGGGAAGAGACTAGAAACAGTGGACGAGCTAGAGAAGGCCCCAAGATCCCGTTGATCTCCTGCCAAGAGTTTCGGCCCCTGGTCACCGTTGGACCTTATGAATATGGCCCAGCGGGGAGAAGATACACTACTTCTGATAAGATGAAAATGGCGTGTCAGTTTGTCCAAGACAGTGTAATATCTGTTAAAATCTTGTGTAACAAGGTGGTAGACGTGGCCAGCAAAGCAAGGAAATTTTATAATGAATTATCAACGGGACAGTCTCTTGGAGAAGCAAATATTGCCCACCTGTTTTCCGCACCATTCATCATTTTATTTCTCTTTGATTCTATTGCACTCTTCATTTCCTTGGCAGTTGTGGTGGTGCAGACATCAGTTGTGGTCATCGAGAACAAGGTAAAGAAGCAGTTGATGAGCATTATAAACAAATTGATGTGGATGGCTTGCACGCTTGTTTCGGTTGCATTCTTGGCACTATCATATATTGTCGTCGGCAAGAATGAGAAATGGTTGGCTGTCGGAGTGAAATTATCGAAGCAACTATAATGGTTATAACGTTGGGGACAATGTGTTACTGGGTTGTAAAACATCGGATTGAATCCTCAAGCATGAGGAGTATACGAAGATAATCGTTGGGGAGTAGGTCACGCTCGTTTTCAGTTTCTCTAATGTCAGACTCTGAGATATTAAACAGCGAACATAATAGAATTTCACAGGCTAAAACAACAAAAACGAAATTTTGCTTCCACAGGTTTGAAAACACAATGGACATCCAAGATTGAAAGTTTTGGCAGTGCGGGTAACAGTAAGGAAAAGTAATCTGCATAATTTATCCTTTTCTTTTTTTTGAAAAGATTCTGGCAAGATAAATGAGCTATCTAGCAAAATCAAGTATATAGTCATTAAAAGTTTCAGATCGAGACCTTAAAAAGAAGACTGTTGGCAAGCATGTCCACGGCAAGCTGTTCCTCCACAAGAAGCAGTCCTAACTTTGAAGACAATGGTCCGTAAGGCCTCTCCAATCGAAAAAATTCTTCCTACAGTCGGGAAAGAAAGGAAAAAAAAAAGAACTTCAGTTATTAAGAGCATAACAAAGACAGTAAAAAAAATTGCTTACCAGGCTATCACCAATCTCACGTCTGGTCACAAGGAAGCTTCGAAACCTTCAGTGATGAGCAACATGTAGGCTGCGTGGTGGGTACAAAAAAAACAATATAATGTTTCTTTTTTATAGCCTCCTGAATGACTCTTTCCTAATATAAAACAAATCTTTTCTTATTTTGTGAGAGCAAAGTTGGCTGCCAGTACAGGAAATTGTTTGATATTTCCTTTCTTGATAAACCATTCACGGTGGACAATTCACTCAATCTCAAAAAAAAGGGGGGTCAATTAAGTTAAGTCAGTCATGGGAGGATCTTTTGTATATTCCTAGGAAATCAAGAGCAATTTACGTGCATGAATTTTTCCTCTCTTAACATCTTTCCAGCAAAAGATCAAGATTAATTAAGAAGAGAGGGCACGGTTACCAAGGCAATGGGAAAAGGGAGTTGCAACTTTCATAGTTCATAACTTGTTGACCGCTACTCGGAATCACAAACAGATTGCGTTATTGGATTCAGAATAACGAGATCTTTAAAACAAGATATTACAGTGACCATTTTCAGTAAAAAAAATCACACAGCCCGGTCAAAGTGTGGGTTGTTATTCGGGCATAAAGATAAATTTTGTTTGGTCCAGCAGTCTCAAATGAACAATTGGACCTGAATATTCTATCATTTGATTTGATAAATCTCAATCAAGATCGATCCATAAATTTTCAATTTTTGATTATCATATTTTATTTTCACAATAAGATTTATCTGCTTGTTGTAAAAATCTAATATGATCAAATCAAATTTTAGTCGGAAACATAAAACCCTCACAGCCATATTTTTGAGACATGCCCACTTGTTCCAAAAGTAAGTGAACCTGTCTTGAGGGGGCATCTGTAGAAACACAAATTTTTCGCCGATCAAATTTCACCATGTGTTATTTTATTCTTTATTTTAAAGAATAAAATAAAACTGAAATAAATGACATGGAAAACAAATAAGCCTTCAAATATTTCTTGGCCAATGAAAAGTTGACATTTGAAATGAGATATTCAAGATATTTCGTCATAAAGGGGAAGATTTCGTCAATAAAGACAGACATAAAGGCAAGATTCCGTCAATAAAGACAAACATAAAGGCAAGATTTTGTCAATAAAGACAGACATAAAGGCAAGATTTCGTCAATAAAGACGGACATAAATGCAAGATCCTGTCAATAAAGACCAACCAATAAAATTACGCCACGTGGCATTGGAAAAAGACCTGAGAGCCCCTACATATCTCTATAAATAGAGAGCCTCAACCTAAAGGCAAGGGGTTGAATTCTCGGAGATACAAATTTCTTTCAAGATAAGCTCTTCAAGCAAGGAAGCTCTCTCTCTCTCAACGAGTTCTCAAGCCTCCTTCATCTACGCTTGAAGTCTACAAAGAACGAAGCTCTATTGGATCAAGCCAAAACGCCCCATAAGAGTTCTTCAACAACACTTTGAAGACAAATCAAGGTACTCTTCAAAGCATCAAATCACAACATCTCGCCTCGCAATACACGCCCAAATTCGCGTTCTTGCAAAGCACAAATCTTAAGCTGATTACTCAAATAAATCAAGTCACCATACATCAAATCCAAGGGAAGAATCAAAGGATTGCCATATTCTTTTGATAGAATATATTACGTAGAGATTGTACCCATTCATATATTTAATAAAATCGTATATTTGTACACGTGTGCTTGTTAATTTCAGGTGAACAAAATTGTGTCTACAAAATAATTTTAAATAAAAAAAATAAAAAAATCAAGAAACTGTGTTTCAAAGCGTGAGACCCATGGTCAAAATCATCTGAATCGGCGTTTCATGTTGAGCAGATTTTTGGTGCTTTTCAAAGTGCGATTGTATCGTTAAGAAACTGTCGATTGTTATTTGAAGTTAATATTACCATTGAAAACATAAATAACCCATAAATAACCCTACCTTATCCAGAAACAATTTTATCTTTTTTGTTTCTGCTGATGAACATTTGATAGTTAGATACGATACATGTTGGAAAAATCATCCTTAAAATCAAAATACTCAAGAAGGAAAAAACAAAACTTCTTACATAGCAACAAGATTATAATTATTGTATTATAATAATAATCAATTATTGTATTATAATAATAATCATATTATTATTATTATTATTATTATTATTATTATAAAAAATAGAGGTTTTAATTTGTAATTAATTTGATTGAATTATTTGTAATGAAATATATTTTAATTAATTATGTTTAAACTTATTAGTTACTTGAAATATATTATTTAGTGTGTTAATTTTAGTAATTGATAATTATATTTTTAGTTTGATGGGAGAATAAAAAATAATATTTGTTTTTTCATGAATTATTAATTATATTATATTATATTATTATTATTATTATTAAATTTACAATATATATATATACCTTTTAAAGTAATTTAATAGATTAAAAACAATATAAAAAACTTGATAATCAAACACCTTAAATTATTTTATTTGTTTTCAACCTCTAAAGAAACAATTTACTGTTTACTAGTCGGCAGATAGAGGTCTTTCTCGATGTAGGCTGTCACTGTGGAGGTTGATCTGACAGAGTTGTCTTCACTACTATAAGAAGATGTGGTCCTGAGCGTGCAAGAAACGTGAGCGACCAAGGTTGGGAAAGGTTATTCTCCTTTTTAAGTCTCACCTCCCCACTTCCTCTCTGTCCTACCAAAACAGAGCACGCACCCCAAGCCAGGAAGACTGAGTGAGTGAAGGAAGAAGGATAGAAAAGAAAGCAGGGAGAAGAGGGCTGGGAGAGAGAGAGCGATGGAGGAGAATGGAAAAGAAAGCTTGCGGAATGATCTGAAGGAGAACGACCTGAAAGAAACCACTGGAAACAATGGAGAAGAAGAGGAGACAAGGAAGCTTATCTACAGAGGATGGAAGGTCATGCCCTTCATTATAGGTAAACAACACTCGCTCATATAGCACAGAAAACGAAGGGATTTCAAGTCTCCTTCCCTCTCTTTCGTCTATTCCAATTCCAATCTATGGATGAGATATTGTTTCTTCTTATTATTATTATTATGATTTCAGGGAATGAAACTTTCGAGAAGCTAGGGACCATCGGAACCTTATCCAACCTCCTGATATATCTCACCACTGTCTTCAACATGAAGAGCATTACAGCTGCGACTATCATCACCGTCTTCAATGGCACTGCCAACCTGGGCACATTGTTCGGAGCCTATTTGTGCGACTCCTACTTCGGTCGCTACAAGACGCTTGGATTTTCCACCATCGCCTCCTTTCTGGTATCGTTAACGCCATATCTAGCCATACTTATCACTAGCTAGCCTGCGTCTGTTTGTTTACCAGTGTCAGGCATGCATTCACGAGAATCTCATGGCTGATTAATTGATTGTTGACAGCACCTTTAGATTTTTATATATTTAACATCTATTTTCCCCATGAACCCAACCCCCGCGCGCGCGCGTGTGTGGGGGGGGGGGGTGAGAGTGGGTGAAGGACAGCAGAGAGAGAGAGAGATTACGCTACGTAATGATCCTAAAGACGACAACCATCAATCAATTTCAATCCTCCTTATGTAGCACGAAAAAGTCATCAACCTACCACGGAAAATGTTAAAAACCAATATGGACCCAAACTACAATGGAAAAAAGAGGGACGGGAAATGGATAAGCATTTCGTAGGGGAGAAAAAAGGAGAGTAGTCCTATTAATGAAATCAAGAGAGAGGGAGAGAATCATTAAGATCTTGTGAAATGGACAGCCCTGTAATAAATTAGGAATAATATGATCACTCATGGAAAAAAGGGTGTTTTTATTATCGTTTTATCCTCTCTAGATATATCAGGGATTGTTTTGTTGATACATATACCACCATCATAACACTGTACTTTGATGAACGGAAAAAGGAGAGACTGTTTCACATTTCATGTCAATGGTAGCCTTCCATTATGATGGTATTATATATATATCATGAATCTTCGTAATATATGCTTATCTGCTGCCTGCTTTGTGTGAAGGGATTGCTTGCAATACAACTAACAGCAGCAATCTCAAAACTGCATCCACCCCACTGTGCGAAGGAGAGCAGCACATGCATAGGGCCAACAGCCGGTCAAATGGCATTTCTACTGGCAGGGTTCATCCTGATGATAATAGGAGCTGGTGGCATCAGGCCATGCAATTTGGCATTTGGAGCGGACCAGTTCAACCCTGAAACAGAATCTGGAAAGAGGGGTGTAAATAGTTTCTTCAATTGGTACTTCTTTACTTACACCTTTGCCCAAATGATATCCTTAACACTAATTGTCTACGTGCAATCCAATGTTAGCTGGCCTATAGGTTTAGGAATTCCAGCAATCTTGATGCTCATTTCTTGTCTAGTATACTACATGGGTACGAAATTGTATGTAAAAGTGAAAGCCACTGGCAGTCCGATGACCAGTGTAGCACAAGTTATGGTGGTTGCATTCAAGAAAAGGAAGTTAAAGCCAGCGGACCAACCCTGGCTCTCCCTTTTCAATTATATTCCTCCCAAGTCCATCAACTCCAAGCTTTCTTACACGGATCAATTTAGGTAATCCAGCCTTTTAAACTACACCTCTAGAGTTTAGGATCATTCTGATTTGATATACTATGCCCTTCACACGAAAGGAATTCTAACTGTGATTGATAATGCCTTCAGATTACTCAACAAAGCAGCAATCAAGACTCACCAAGATCAAGTAAAGCCGGATGGATCGCCAGCTGATCCCTGGAAACTTTGTAGTTTGCAGCAAGTGGAAGAGGTGAAATGCTTGTTGAGGGTGATTCCTGTATGGACAGCTGCGATTATATACTATGTTGCTGTGGTTCAACAGCACACCTATGTAGTCTTCCAAGCAGTTCAAAGTAACAGAATCCTTGGAAACAGCAACTTTGCGATACCAGCTGCGTCATATATTGTGTTCTTGATGCTAAGTATGAGCATCTTCATTCCTATCTATGATCGAATTCTTGTCCCTTTTCTGCGGAGAATTACAGGAAAAGAAGCTGGCATCACGATTCTTCAAAGAATTGGCGTTGGCATATTTCTCACAGTTATCACCATGATAGTCTCTGGCTTAGTTGAAGAGAAGCGAAGGACTCTAGCTCTCACCAGGCCAACTCTAGGAAACGCACCAAGAAAAGGTGCCATTTCATCAATGTCAGCTTTATGGCTAATCCCTCAGCTATCACTCTCAGGAATTGCAGAGGCATTTGGTTCCATTGGCCAGGTCGAATTCTACTACAAGCAGTTTCCTGAGAATATGAGAAGCATTGGAGGGTCCCTCTTTTACTGCGGCGTAGCAGCCTCGAGCTATTTGAGTAGTTTACTGATAACAGTAGTTCACCGAACAACAAATGGTGCAGCAACTGGGAATTGGTTATCAGAAGATCTCAACAAGGGAAGGCTCGATTACTACTATTACATGATTGCTGCTTTGGGGGTCCTAAACATGGGCTACTTTTTGCTGTGTGCCAAGTGGTACAAGTACAAGGGGGGCAATGATGATGCACTGCTTGAACTCTATGGGAGAGAAAAACCAACATGAGAAGCCCGTAGCAGAATCAGTGTGTTTGCTAAGAACTAGGTTCATATAGCAGGGTGAGACCTCACCTTATATATAGACAAGATTCTCAGTATTCGCTCCATTTATAAGCTAGGGTAGCACATTAAGAATAATGTCTCTGCTCGTCTGAAATGCAAGTTTCGTGTACTTTGGATCGACTGAAGTTACTCTCAATGGTTTTCGATCCCTGGGACTAATAACCCGACATTTAAACGGTCATAATTCAGGGACATTTGCTACCTCAACACATAGTAAACTGATTCTCGAGGCACAACCAGAAACACGCAGCGATGGGCTGGAAAACACGGAGGCACGAAACAAATGGCTGCGTGTTTCTGGTTGTGTAATACAGCAGAGAAAAAGACAGCTCCATGATGATTACTAAAATGAACTCGACTTTGTTTGTAATACAGCAGAGAAAAAGACAGCTCCATGATGATTACTAAACTGAACTCGACTTTGTTTGTAATACAGCAGAGAAAAAGACAGCTCCATGATCATTACCCGGCTATATAAACATGATCATACAACGGAGAAAAGGACCAGATCCCATAACCTTGCTATCTAAACATAAACAGCAAAAAGATGATCTTTCCCTCTTGTGGGCATTGCAAAGTAAGAACAGACCACAGAAGAAATAGATTAAAGATGCCCATCACTGTTAAAGTATGGAACTCAGAACATTGTAGCAATAATTGGCGTTGTAGTTCCAGGTAACTCGCAAAAACATGCTGATTACATGTCTCTACTCTCGGTAGTGGTAAAGATTTGCCATTTATTGTGTTGTATCTCTCCAGATGATCTTCAGACTGTGTATGCTTGTTGAATCGTGTCTATATCAAGGCCCTTCAGTCTCACCACAGATTCTACATGACCCTTTAGAGTATGGAGTTCCCTCAACCTACAATCAATGCAAATAAATCAGAAAAAAAAGAAGCAGAAATGTGGTTCGAATGAACTGAGACAACCAGTAAGGCCCGTCAAAACTTCAGCAATGAAAACAATGCCGAGGGTATCACAACTAGCCCAGAAGAGGAAGTGTTTTCCGTATCTTCTGGAAAAGCTGAATACTGGTTCATGTTATCAAAACACAGAAAAGAACCAAAACTTGTATATTCTGCAGATTCAATCAAAATAGTATATATTTTAACAAATCCCTTTTTTTTTCATGTTTCTGAAACTCAGCAGGTAAGACCCCCATTTCAATATGAATACTGATATGATCTGGCTGAGATGTTAGATATCACATTCCAAGCTGAAAACGACAGCTAAACATCAGTGCCTACCTTGCAATTTCAGCTCTCCTTTTTGCTTCCTCTGCCATCTGATTGAGTTCAGTGAAATGTGTCCTCTCAGTGAACATCTTTGTGTCTGGCAGTGGCAACCCATGCAAGGTTCTCTGTGCATGTGCCCATTGAAGCTCACGTTGTTCCTTTCCAAAATCTTTTTGCCTCGTGAAAGCAATCTACAGAGAAATGAAATCCATCAGAGAAATAAGACATACAATCACGTGCAGACAGAGTACTATACCAAAGACAGATCAAACTCAAATAAATAGGCCCACCAGGCCAATGGCATCCATACCCTTTGCTCAATTACAAGATCCCATGCCCTCCCACTCAAAGCATAGCGGATCAAGAACTTAATGATGTCAAGTGGAAAGTAGAAGATGATATTATAGAGCCAAATTACACCAGCCCAACCCCAACCGATCCCTTCAATTGCCGCAAAGCTCCAATTTGCATAGACTGCAATCAGAGTGGCAATCTGAACAGAAAGAAAGGCCAAGTTAGAGTTCACTTCCAGATTATGCAAGAAATCACAAGCAAACATACAGGGCAATTGGCTCACCAGCTGAGCAATGATAAAAGCCACCACAAGTAATAACCCAGGACGTTCAACAAATGACCAACTTCGAGATCGGGTGACAAATATAAGTGCTTGACTGATAGTGCTCACTTGCAAATAAATTGCTGATGCAAGCTTTCGGAAGTCATCATGAGCTGTTTTCTCCAAGGTTGGCACTCCAAATACCCTCTGGAAATTAACAGGCATGAGAATTGACTACTGATTATCACAGGTTCACTAGGAATGCCAAACAATAAATTCATCATGCATGCAGATGTTACATGAAGAGATATTCTAAATCTGCTGAAGATGGGCATAACATGTGTACATGTATCAGTCACCCACGGCCTGTCTAACTTAAACTGGCAACATGAGTTTCATATCCCCATGAGACCTTGCCACTCCATTCTTACCAAGCATGCCAAGTGTAAAAGAGTAATTCGAGTTTATGGTTCAAGGTACTTGTTAGTTTACAAACAAGTACAAGCATCTTTCATAGCTAAATGAAAGAAGGCATGTCATCTTACTGGGAAGAAGTCTGTTTTATATGCTGCCCAAAAGAATATGACAGTCATCATGGCCAGATAGCTACCAAGAAGAACTCCAGTTGCAAATATCTCCGCCAACTTCCAGCTGTCTGGCAGAGGAGATGGCTTCACCCTATCTTTTGATATTGTCATAATGGTACCTGAAATCACATAGTGCCAGTAAGATCCCAAGAAACAAATGACAAGTCATGATTTGAATGAGTAAACAAAGAGAATAGATTAGATGAGAACCTACTGCCAACAAGATACAAGGAAAAAACAACAAATCCTAATCAACAAGCATAAGAGAAAATATTTTCTTAGGGTGTCAAAGATGCTACATTTGTTGAAACCATGCTAACCTAAATCTAAAACTGGACAAGACATGGAAATTTCCCCTATTTTTTTAGCCCACCTAGCATGTTTTGCATGTGTGCACACGTACTTGTGTGTGAGAGAGGGAGGGAGGGAGGGTTTTGTGGGGAAAAGAAGCTACTAACCATCATTGAGAATGGCAATGATAAGCACCATAAAAGGTGGAAAGTCAAACTTCCATATGAGAGCCAGCAGCATGAAACCAAGCTATCACCATATTAAAACAAGGGTAAGGAAACATCACAAATTTCTTCCCAATATCCCCTATATTATGCACACACACACACACACTGCTCTTACTTACCACAATACGGATTGTAATGGAAACTGCATAGATCTGCCAGAGGAAGAGGAAGAGGAAAGTGTAAGTCAGTCTATTAAAAAGATATAACATGGTGATTATCCAATGCTTACCGTGTAATTTTTCATCCTCTGAAAGATTGCTCGACTTGTCAAAACAGCACTGATAATGACACTAAGGCCAGGTTCAGTAAGGACAATATCAGAAGCACTACGAGCTGCATCAGTTGCATCAGCAACAGCAATCCCAATGTCAGCCTTCTTGAGAGCAGGAGCATCATTGACTCCATCACCAGTCATTCCACAGATATGTTTCCTAGCTTGCAAACGTTTTACTATCTCATATTTATGCTCTGAAATGATAAACATGTCCAGCCCGTCAGAAATAGCAAGGAAAACTAAAGATCTATTGCCTATACAAAAACAACAGCTACAAAATTTCTATGAATCCCAATGCATCAAACCGCAGCACAGAGTGGCAAAATTAACTAAGGAAAAGAAATTAAAGAAATGCACCAGGGAAAACGCCAGCAAATCCATCAGCCTTTTCTATTAATTCATCAATTGGCAAAGCGACAATAGACTCATCCTTGTTTTGCCCTAGTAATGCAGATGAAGGGTACATGTTGGTTCCCATTCCCAAACGACGTCCAGTTTCCTTTCCTATCGCCAGTTGATCACCTGATAAAAGCCACGAGGATCAGAAACTCAAAACAGAGTGCCAAGTAATCTGATGGTGTTGAAAGATTGGATAAGTGCAACAATTGGAGACTTGATAAACAGAGATGGGAAGGCAGCACAATAAGGGGGTGCACATTAAATAGGGGCACATGTAAATTTTCTGACACAAGTTTTACGAAAAGAACATAACCATGGAAAATATGAAAGAATTTCCAGTTCTCCTATTAGAATTCTGTGTTACATGTTATAGTTACAGCTATAGTTATTTCTCTACAAGAAAAGAAATCATTAAGGAAAGTTTACATGGCTTCCAACAAGAGAATAGAACAAACCAGTGATCATTTTGACATTTACTCCCAGATTCAAAGCCCGCCTAATAGTCTCTGCACTATCATGTCTTGGTGGATCAAAGAGAGGCATGAGGCCAATGAATTGCCAAGGGCCTCCAGCACTCTCTTTCCTTCCTTCTGGAACCTCCTGCAATTGTGAAATAGCAGCTCATCAAAGCTATGCAGTGAAAAACAAAATCAACAACGAAGCTAGACGCATATATCTAAGAGAAAAGAAAGAGTTACCTGGTATGCTACTGCAAGAGAACGTAAGCCTCTTTCTGCAAATTTATCAATCACTGCATGTACTCTTCGCTCAATGTCTGACTTATTGTGTGAAAGATTTAGAATCTAAACAAATATTTCCAGACAAAAATTAGGATAAAATCCAAAATATAGAACATCCCATGGAAAGTATATCGGGCAGCGTGGGCAAGTTACCTGTTCTGGTGCACCTTTGCTGACTCTATGCATTTTACCTTCATTGTCAGTATATGTCAAGGCTGTCCGCTTATCAGTAGGATTGAAAGGAAGGAAATGAACTTCATGAATTCCAGCACGTGCCTTTTCGAACAAGGAAATAAAATTCAGAGAACATCACAACATGGAAAAAAGGCTATATATTACCATATGGATCAATTACTGATTAAATAGTGACCAAAGCTATAAAAAGAGACCATATGGATCAATTACCTCCTTTGGATCAGCCAGCATTCCAACAATAGCAGTATCTATTGCATCTTGGTTCTCTATTCTAGATGCTCGAGCTGCCATCAAAACAACAGCATCTGCATCTACTCCTTTTGCAAAAACCTGAAAGATATACCCATAGACATGTAAGCAAGAATTCTGCTCTGTAGTTGATGTATGAAAAACAGCTTTCAGTAAGCAACCTCAATGAGATTTTTGTCCACAGTAAGTTTGTTTAATGTCAACGTCCCAGTCTTGTCACTGCAAAGTACATCCATGCCAGCCATCTCTTCAATTGCAGTCATTCTCTTTGTGATGGCTCCCTGTATCATATTCAAAACATTGTCATATTATGCCCAAAACTCAGCATTCCAGAGTCAATCAGAACATCCCCAAGAACTTGGCTAACCTGCTGCGACAATCTATGAGAACCAATAGCCATTGTGACTGAGAGGACCGTAGGCATGGCAATTGGAATTCCACCAATTAGAAGCACAAGAAGATTATCAATTCCAGGACGATACTTCCTATCTTGAATGGGGTACATGACAACTATCTCTATAATCATCCCAATAGCAATTGAACATATGCAGAAGTTCCCTATTGCAGTCAAGACCTGCACAATGTGTAACAAGAACGAATCAAAACCAAAATCACAAAAGTACAGCTTAGCACTCAACAAAGATCATGTAACAATTATATTTCCTTACCTTTTGGAAATGGCCGACTTGGTTTGTTGTATCCACAAGGTGAGCAGCCTTGCCAAAGAAGGTGTGGACACCAGTGGCGATAACTACTGCTTCAATCTCTCCTTGTTTGCAAGTAGAACCAGAGTAAATACCATCACCAGGACCTTTTGTAACAGGAAGGGACTCTCCAGTAAGTGCAGACTGAGAAACCAAAAGGAAGAAGGTTCAGTATAACAGCCAGACAAAGACCAAGCCAAGATGAGGTAGCAACTAAGAATTTGAAGCCCCACTTGATCAATTTTAAGCGGATCTCCTTCTAGTAAACGAGCATCAGCTGGAATAATATCTCCAAGTTTGATACTAATAATGTCACCAGGAACTAAAACAGCAGCATCTTGCTCACTCCATCTTCCATCTCGAAGAACCTTGAGAACAATATTATGAGGGATGAAACAAAATAAGTAGTCAATCTAATTACAAGTACATCAGTCAGTCAAATTTGCAATTTTGGATTTCATCTAAATCTGAAAACTCCAATATAGAAGTAAATCCACAGATTAATGGAAAAACATTTACAATGAAACAAAGGTTCGTTAACTTCACATACCTTAGCTTTGGGTGCAAGACTAGCCATGAGAGCAGCAGCAGCATTACCCGCATTATTTTCCTCGATAAAACTGATGGTAGAGTTAATCACAAGCAGAGTTATGATACCCACAAAGTCTTGCCAATCTGGAGGCTTTCCCTGCACAGAAAAAAAAAGTGTTTTAAAAGGTCCCAAAACAAACAAATCCGTGAGTGGAATTGCCATAAAAAACAGAATATACTACTACTTACTCCTCCATTTGCAAGAGCAATAGCCATGATAGCAGCAGCCTCCATAACCCATGACAGAGGATTCCACATAAAGCCCAGGAATTTCAAGACTTTGCTTTCCTGAAGCACACCAAGAAGATAACTTTGAGTGAAAACCGAATCCAAAAATAGTAAGAAGAATGTTTATAAAGACAAAAGCAACACCTTCTTCTCTTCAAGCTTGTTGTGACCGAAAATGGCTAGCCTCTCCTCAGCAGCCTGAGTTGTGAGACCTTCTCTGCTACATCTTAGATTCTCTAAAACTTCCTCAATGGGTATGTTCTCCTGCAATCAAGATAAAAATAAAAAAATTATTCAAAAAACAAACAAAAGAACACTAACACAGATAGCAACCAAACCAAACAATGGCATGCTCTGATCTATTACCAAATCCACAGTTTCCTTCAAGACAGCCTCCAAAACTTCACCCTTCTCTCCCATCTTCTCTTTAAGTAAACTTCCTCTCCCTACAGACCATACCAATCAAAGATCAAACTTCACAACCCTACCGTCATGAAAAGAAGCGAAAAAACTTGAGATTTTCAGTTCAGACAGGCATTACCAAGTTAAACAGACTTGACTTCGAGCACGAATTACGAGTTTAGGAGCCAGAACGAAGACACCCCACCAACACCAAATCTGCAAAAGAGAGCCAACAACTAGAAGAACCAAACCAACCGCTGGCGAGTAGTGGCAAAGAGAGTGCTATTAACAGTCGACAATCTCTTTCTATCCTACCTCTTGGCAGATTTCCAAAGAGGTACACATATATGTTTTTGTGTCTGAAAAGGTCCCCGTGAGTGCATAAAGTACTTGTACTGAATGCATTAGAAGCTGTACTTGAGGTCATGTTTGAGATTTTAAAGCTTTTATGGACTAAAAGGTTTTTTGTTTTTATATATTTTGAAAAAGTTTTCGAAACAAATTAGTTTTTATTTTATTTTAAGTTATTTTTACTATTAAAAATAAATTAAAAAAATATTATTTTAATATAAAGTTGCTGTGATATTTCTGCTAAAATAATAATTAATTGGATGAGACACCATCCAGCACATGCACCACTGGGGGCCTCTCCCGTGTTTCATGTTTAATTTAATTTTCACTTCACATCCTTCTTGACTCATTTATTATTTTATTATTTTCGTTTTTCTATCTGGCTGAATAAATAAATGCGCTGCTTTATTTCTACAGACGACATGCGTCTCCTCAGACAAACATTACTCTAATGTTCGTTTAACCACTATGCTAATAATTATTGTTTTATGCTTATTTACTTCTTTTTTTAATTAATATCATTTAATAACCTTAATCCTACTTATAAATCGACCCACCACCTCGCAATATGGTTGAGATTATTTTAAAAAAAATAATTATTTTAAAACACATTCAAATAAAATAATTTTTTATTTTTTGTACAAAATATTTTTGATATTAGGATATAAAAATTATCTAAAAATACCATGAAAACCTGAAACACAATGACCAACATGGTATAAATAATTTTAATTAAAATTCTTTTCACGTAAATTTAATAATTTTAAATAGATTTTACTAAATTACTAATAGTTCCCCTCAGATTTTCATAATATACCTTAAATCTTGTAACACAATATTCCAAGCTCGGCCTTCGAGCTTTGTTTCATTGTTTTTCAGATTATTTTTTAATTTTAAAAAAATATATTAATCTTTCTCACTAATTCCTTATAGTTCTAAAAATATTGATGCTAAAAGTTGAAAAACAATATAAAAAATATTATTTGAGTATGTTTTTAATTAAAAAGAATTACCTAAGCAATGAGACAGAATTCGAGGTCAAGTTTGGAAGCCAAATAAAAGACCTTCCTCTTCTTACACCTGGGTTTCGAGTGGAGGAGGGTCTCGAAAAGCTAAGTAAATGATTAACATTAAAAGTTTTTTTAAAAAAAAAAGATTTTATTTTATTTTATTCATATTTTTAAATTATTTTAATATACTAATATTAAAAAAAATTAATAAAAAAAATTCAACTATTTTCTTGTTTTACCACATAACAGGTATATAAAAACCTTAAAAAAACATGGAAGCACGTCCACCTACTGCTCTAGTCTAGAAAGAAAGATGGTGTTGAAAGTAAATATGAATCCCGTGAACACTCATTCCTACCTTTGAATTTGCTGACACCCATTTCTTACCTACTTCAATTTTATCTTTATATTATATATATATAAATATATATAACAAAAAAGTCATTTTCCTCCTTTTCCATCTTCATGAAAATCTGTTGCACGTTTAATTAACGGGAAGCTTAGGGTTTCTTGAGGGATCAGAAGACAAAAATCGGAGAATTATGTTTTTTTTTTAAAAAAAAAATATATTTTCTAACATGAAATGATCTAAAAATTTTAATTTAAAATTTAAAATACTCCTTTTAATTTCTTTCAAAAATATCTATGATCGTGAAAACAAGAAAGAGATGCTTCCATGTTTTTCTCTTTGAAAGAACATGTGAAAAGCACCTTTATCTTTTCGAATTCCATCCTTTTCCTTTTATGAACTCTTTTTATTGCTCGAACAAATTTTTCATTAACAAATTTCTATCTTTCCATTTGGAGTTTTTCTTTATTTTCTAATTTGAAATATAATTTAAGATGGCCATCTTGTTATCTATTATCAAGAAATCATCTCACCTAAAAGTTTAAAATTGTAAATGAGGCCCCGTAATATAATTTATATTATTATTTAACACACCCCTTCAAGTGAAAGTTCTTTGAGCTTAAAACTTGAACAGATTTATATCACCTTGTGTTTTATTTTTATCAAATACAATAGGGGCGGTGAGATTCAAACTCGTGACTATTAGGTCAACAAGGCTTTGATACCATGTTAAGGAACCATCTCACATAAAAATTTAAACTTGTAAATATGATTTATATTATTCTTTAATATCTATTTTAATTTTTTTAGGGAAATTACAACTACAAATAGAATATAAGATTAATAAATTAACCTTTAATGCTAACATTTTAATTGTTTAACCACTGAACATGAACACCAAGGATATAAGCCTTTGGAATTGCAGTTCTGTACTGAAACATCGGGATGGTTTCATAATTAGAGCAGGGTAGAGGGGCATCACTGAAAACAATTCTCGAGCTTCATAATTTTTAATTAATTTTGTTTGTTGGACATGTAAAAATCACCTTTGGCTTTTGAATTGATTCGATGTCAAGACATCATTGTAAGTAAAGTAAGTCGTGAGACTTTGCTTTCCTTCCATTTCAACCACCTTTTTTCCTTTTTTGGAACTACAAATCAGTCCCTAATCTGTATTCTTAAGCATTTATGACCCCAATATTCATCAACTTGCTAATTTCACTCGACTCGTATCAGCATTGAACTTGTCAACAGCCCGTGTGCTGTCGAGTTGCCGTGGATAGCTTTTCAGCAATGCTATTGACCTCGTCTTTAGACTCATTTATTAAAAATGTTTTTTTTTATTAAAAATATGAAAATTATATTTTTTATATATTTAAAAATTATTTTTAACATAATTATATAAAAATAATCTAAAATTTTTAAAAATATTTAATTTGAATAAAAAATCAAGATCTTTTTAGAAAAAAAAATCTTTTAAAACACAGTGTTGAATATGACTAGTTGGCCGGAGCGAGTCATATGAGACCCGACTAGACTAAAATTAAAAATGATATTGATTTAACATTTTTTAAATTTATTAGATAAATGATATTTTAGAGATCAATAAGGTTAACTCATCCAACATATATATATATATAACATAGATCATGATTTTAATTGGTCTAACCATCTTTTTTTTTATATGATTGACTGACTATAAAAATAGACATCAACCCCGACCCTCAATGTTTTTTTTTTCTTCTTCTTCTAATTTTGATTAAAATACACCATAAAAATGTTTTAACATAAAATAATTATTATATTTCTTAAATGATGTAATATGAAAAGATTAAAAAAAGTCATAATTTAAATTGTATTTTCAAAGGTGAATCAAACAGTCAGCTCTAGCTTTTTGCAAAGCCACTTTTTTTTCTTTCTTTCTGTCTTATTCAATTAAAGACAGGTTTGATTCTTAAAATACATTTTAGCTCATAGCAAGTATTGTTGAGTTTATCTATCATAAATGTTAAATTTAACATTTACATTTATATTTATATTCATAGCAATATAAATATAAATATTTTAGCTCATCTAACTTTCCTTCTCTTATTTTCTCCCCCACCCCCGTCATTTTCAAGCACTGGCTCACGATTTCTTGCACCAATTCTAATCTCTTACTTAGGTGACCAGCACTCCAACCACTTACTGTAGTTGGACTCCTAACTTGCGTGCGAGTTAATAGATAGATAAATAAATGGACTCCTAACTTGCGTGCGAGTTAATAGATAAATAAATAAATATAATGATTCCTGTCATGTGATTACAATGACATGTATTTTTCATAAAAATCTACAACAATCATGATTTTATTTGTTCACAGACCTACAAAAATATGTTTTACACAGAATAAGATATAAATATCCCATACAAATATATATATATATATAGCATATTAATACATATTAAAAGAAATGCAGTCATGGAATTTATCTAAAAGGATGTAAGTCTCTCCATTTATAAATTTATTTAATGGTCTAAACTAACAAAACATAACAAGGGGGGAATTTCTTCCTAAGAGAATTAAAAAATTGAAACGTTACATGACACCTTTTGATATTTATGATGGATCGTCTCAATGTGCTTGGCTTGTAAGAAGATTTTCTTTCTAAGTCGGGTCAAATTAAAAATAAAATAAAATAAATTGTGTGATATTATTTTATAAATTCAATAAACATAACAAAAAATAACTATGTTTATATTTATATTATTATCATATTATAAAATAAAAGAGATGAGTTTTGTTTTATTGCTAGTTAATTCTCGATTGAATATTAATTAGAGTTATTAAGACTAAAACATATTACATTTTTTTTTCTTTATGAAAAAAGTAGTTACTCTATAAGATGAGATACCAGGGATATATAAAATTAATATATGAATGTTTATTAGATGATATACCAAAGCAAACACATTTCATGCTATAATGTCTAAATCTAAATAATAGATAATAATTTCATTGAAAAATCCATCATTAAAAGATTAAATCAAATCACTTATGACTTTTTTAATATTTAGAGGATCATGATAGGTTGTTAGACATTGTACTTGATATTCACATAAAATCAATCAATTGGTAGGTTAATAATTAATTAATTAAATTAAATTTTATCTAGTATTATAATTTATATTTGGCTTAACTTATCAAGGCATCTGATGGGTTACGTTCATAAGAGCTATTTGTTATAAATTAAATGAGATGGTTAATCAAATGTGGCTTGAAAGTTTTAGAATTTGAGGAATATAGTGTAATCAATGGATGGAATCAAAATCCTAGACCTTGAAAAAACTAGGGACTTGATTGAATATATTTCTAAGACTTAGCTTGAAATAATATATATGATATTATTTATTGGCAAAGTAATATTTTGTCAATAATAGAGTTTACCCTATAAATGGAATGTTATGGCTTTGAAAAACACAAAGAAAAAAAAAGCTAGCATTCAAAGATATAAGAATCTATCTTTTCTAAAGGGGTTTAAGAAATTACTCTTTGGTGGTTTGTGTGGATTATTACTAAAGGTTGAATACTTAAACATTTTATAGTTTGGGATAATCTAACATTGAAACAATTATTCAAAGCTAGAAAGAACATTTTATCTTCATGTAATCATTGTATAAACCCTAAACAACTTTAGATCTATATATCAAGGAATCATCTTGACTAAAAAAGTAAGCTGTCAAGTGAGACTCGAGATATAATTTGTATTATTCTTTAACACATTCCCTTAAGTAATAGCTATCTGAGCTTGAAACTTGCACATATCCACACTATCTTGTGCTTGATTTTTATCAAATAAAATGAGGGTGAAATTCAGACTCATGACCATCGAGTCAATAAGGCTTAGATATCTTGTCAATGAACTGTCTCGCCTAAAAAATGACTTGGTTTCACACAAGTTTTTGATATTAAGAAATAAAATATAGCCTATAAAGAGAATTACAATTTTATACCTAAAAAATTCAAGCAAGAAATTGATTGAATAAATTTCTAAAAATCATACCAAAATCATATATCTAACTAGAATGCGCATAAAATAATAATCAAAGCAAACTCGAAAATGTATTTTCATGTGTTTGCAAAATGAAAAGAAAGTATTGGTAAGAAGAGTAATGGTTTTAAAAGTGATTTGGATTTATATAAATTAAACTAATAATGATGCTGCATATGCAGTCTCGCGCATAGTTGTCAATACCGTTCCGGTCGATGTTCTGATTTTTCGATTGGAACGGAACATTCCGGTTTCAGAGCGTTTCGGCATGCCGTTTTGGTATCGTACTGTTCATATATATATATATATATATGAAAAAAATAAAATATTAATTTAATAAGCATAATTAAAATTTGATTTTTTTTATTTAAAATATTTTAGTGTTTTTAAATTATTTTGATGTATAGATGTCAAAAATAATTTTTTTTTTAAAAAAATAGATTTTAAACCCTAAACGGAACCGAGGCGTTCCGGTCAGAATTTAACTGGAATTTTCAGAACAGACCGAAATTAAAATTAAGATAAAAATAATATTATTTTATTTCGATTTTATAAATAAAATGAAATATTCTGGCAGAACAGATATAATATCTATGGCATGGCGCGTGCCACAAGTATCACTAAAAAGGAAAGGAAAGTAACAGTAGAAGTAAGTTAATTCGAGCGGGTCCCATGCAGGTTGCAAGTGCACGTGAGTCGGTAAAGCTTGATGACCTAAAAGGCCCCACATCCACGTGGCATATGCTCCATTATTTGGCCGGCTGCCCCGCTGAATTACGAAACTGCTAGCTTTAACGAAAAGAATATGGAAAAGGTACGCTCCGTACCAAAGCCGTAACACCTCATCTTCCATTATTTGTTGACACATCAGTACCAGAAAAGGCAGCAGCTTCATTCTTGATGTAGTGGAGCATCATGGATAATTTCAGCCGTTGATCTGTATTGAACATCACGGATCTATCATTCAGGTTCGCTGGCTTTGGATATATTATCGGACTGCATGCCACGCAAGTGGAGGTTGTCTTGTCGCTGCTACTTGCATCGAAATCCCTGCGATCGATCTTTCCTGCGTTCCTTGTCAGCACAGATCACAGATCTCTTTTTTGAAAGATAGTCCAAAAATAATAATAATAAAACAAATATTTCTTGAATGGTAATGTTTTAGCCTTTTCTTTTCGTCTCGATGAATTGGATTCTCCGGTGACAACATCAACTTTTATAGCGAGAATGAAAACTCTTTTATTAGTTGATGATAATAATATAAACTATATTATGAAATCTCATTTTAAATTTTAAATTTTTAAATGATATAATTCTATAACATGGTATCAAAACTTTATTTGTCTAGCGGTCACGAGTTCAAATCTCACCACTCTCATTCTATTTAATAAAAATCAAGCACAAGGTGATGTGAGTCTGTGCAAGTTGCAAGTCCAAAGAACTTTCACTTGAGAAAGAGTGTTAGATAATATAAATCATATTATGGAGCCTCACTTAAAAACTTAAACTTTTAGGTGAGATGTTTTCTTAATATCTCATAACATTTACTTTGGCTAATTTATTTATTTTTACATTCAAAAAAGACGAGATTAGTACCTCGCGTATAACATGAGATTAATATAATATAATCATTATATTATTATTATTATTACTATTATAATAATAATAATAATAATAATAATAATAATAATAATAATAATAATAATAATAATAATAAGCTAACTTGTAGCTTTTGAATAATTGACTTGTAGTCATTTTTATCTTATTGAGAGAATTGATCAAAATTTTAATTCATTATCATATTATTTTTTATCATTTAACATGCCCCTATACATCAATATCAATATACATGATCAATCACTTACCAACCAAGGATCTTAAAACCCTACCACTATACTTTTTCCTATATAAGATGATGCCTAAAAATTTGAACTTCAAACTTTTAACTATATCTATTATCTTTATCATATACAATATGAAGATCATAAGTTAGCCTTTTAAAGTAAATGATATAGTTTCATAGGATATTTATATCAATAAAAAGAACATTGTTGCTTATATTATGACATAATCAAAGTTTTTATTTCTAGAAATATTGTATTTTATGATGAAACTTTCCCTCACTTGGGCCAATTTCAACCATCTACCACCCATGTTGTTACTCATTTTAGACCCCACATGCTGGAAATGACGTACCCGTTTTAGAACCAAATGCAAGATTTTAACTCATGGTTATTGGATGATGGACAAAAATAGAGAATGAAAATGTTTATTCAAACCCTGCCTTTGTTACAAGTCAATGGCTGAAATTGTCAAGATTCTTAGACTAATTAGAAATCTTTAAAGTCATTCTTTCTTTATTTAGTCCTTAAGGGTGGATGAATCCCTCAGAATTTGCACTGATTTTGCTATTATCGCAATTATGTTCTAATACCAAATTATTCTTCCAACTTAAAACTTTGAATCTGATTTGTTTTGTGCACTATCTAACCATTCCAACTATATTCTGTCATCTATGACATGTTCAAGAATTGATCTTAACTTTTATTAGATCCTAGAGCCCACTTTCTTATGTCAGATTCTCAGTCAAATGAGGATGATTGATATTGTCAGTTTTCGAAACAGATCAAAAAATCTTTTTGAACAAGCAAATTGCGAGTAAATTCTATTCTTTAAAACAATTTTTTCTCATTCTGAATCCTTCATGAACATTGTATTCCTGTACATATAAATGATTGCTGATTTTTTTAATCGCTTGATTTTGATATAGGAAGCTTGAGATAATCCCGTTTGAATGTCCATTCCTTGACCAATCAAATTACAGGCAAATTCTGTTCTTCAAAATGGTTTTTTCTTGCTTTGGATCTTCATGAAAGTTGTATCTATGGTTGTTAAAATCACATTATTGGGTTAAAAAATTGAAACCCACTAAAATTGGTCCAAACTCGGTAAAATTAGTTAGAATCGTAAAATCAAGTTGAATCGTTTTTATTTTACAATCCCATAAAATTGACTCACCTCCGTCGTCAGAGGCAGAGAAAGTGGAATTTCCTCCAAGACTAGGGTTGTCTAAGACTCATATAGTGCAACCAAACAGCAACACCAACAAAAACTTAAGGAACTAAATCCTAAGAAGTAGATTGCAAGAAAGAATCAAACTTTGAGCATTTTGACATATCAAGAACCAGAGAGAAAGATCTTTAGTGTATAACCTTTGCATTTTGTTGGTTTTCAAGAACATGGATAGATCTACCAAGGATGGAAAATACAATTACGGTGATCAGTGTCATGAATAGATTGAGCAAAAAAACCATTATGGAGTCTCGATTTCACTGATTTTTTAAGGTTTGTGGTGGTGGTGATGGTTTCAGGTGAGGCAACAATGACAAACACATGAAGAGTAAGGGAGAGTGATAAATAAAGAGAATTGTACTAGGAAATGACATATTGTTTGGTTTGTGGGAGGTTTGAGAGGAAAATGAGAGGGGTGAGAGTGGTGGTGGTGTTTTAAAGACGATTGAGATTGTCCAGTTTTAAACTTCCATTGGTCAAAGAGAAAGGTTTTAACAATGACTTCTTGAGAGGGTGAAGATGGATAGTGAGCGAAGGAGATAATGTTTCTTGAATTGATGACAACACTAGTTTATTATTTTTTTCTTAACCTTTATACTTCTTTTCAATAATAATAATGTTTCAATTATCTATTTTTTTTCACAATCAATGACATTATTTTCAATTTGAGTTTTTATTATTAGGTATCATTATCCAGGTAAAAACAAAAATATGATAAGTAATACAAAAAATAATCAAATATGGTATATTTATTTAATCAAATATTTTTTTTATTACATTCACATGCTGAATTTAAGTGATTAATATTATTGTCAGTTTTAAATTTGCTAGTTTTTTACTATGAAATTCTATGGGCATAATTGTTTAAATTTGTTAGTTTTTTCTAATGAAATTCTATGAACATAATTATTTTGTATTGTATTTTGAAGTTATTTTAAATCATGTATAAACCTTAACTAATGAAGTTTTATGGTCATAATTGTGTTGTATTGTATTTAAAAATATTTTACTTATGATTTTATGTTTTTTCTACCAAAATGATTTTACTTGCAATCTAACAATTTTTGTATTGAAATATTTTACTTATGATTTTACGATCCGAGTTCAAATGGAAAATTCGTGTCATGTAAAAAATATGAGTTTGACAACCTTGGTTGTAGTCTTGTATGTATAGATGACTATGGATATTTGAATTGCTTGATCTTGATAGAGAAAACACGAGATATTCTCGTTTGAATGCCCAGTTTTATTTCCTTTTTTGACCAACCAAGCAAATTGCGGACAAATTTGTTCTTCAAAACAATTTTCTTGCTTTAGATCCTTCATGAAAGTTGTAGTTAGGTACGCATAAATGACTTTGGATTCTTTAATACCTTGATTTCAATATTTGAAGCTCGAGATAATCTCGTTTGAATGTCCAGTCTTGCTTGGTTTTTGACGAAGCAAATTGCAGGAAGATTCTATATTTCAAAATATTTTTTTCTCGCACTGAAAGTTATAGTCCCATACATATATATTTTGATTTTTGAATCAATTGGTTTTGATATCGTAGGCTCAAGATATTCTCATTTGAGTGTTGCGTAAAAGAAGAAAATGATGTCGCAAGAGTGATTCTAACTCGAGATTTACAGCTCTTATTCAAGTGACCCAATTTAATATTTCAAGGATTTATTGAGATAACCAAAAACTAATTTCAAATTTGGAAAAAGTTGATTAGTCTCGTTAAAAAACAGGGGGGTTGGTTCAGAAAACATCACAATAATTAATGCAGGGTAATATTTTTTGTTTTGCATTTTTTTTACCATAGTTTTAAAGTTGGATAAATACCTCAGTATTTTCACTATTTTTTTTCCATTGTTGCGAATTTATTTCTTCAAAATAGTTTTTGACTAAGCAAGTTACGGGTGAATTATGTTCATCAAAATATTTTCTTCTAATTTTTCTGGTCCTTCATGTAAATTGTAGTCCTACATGTGTAGATGAATTTAGGATTTTTACTTGCCTGATTTGGATATTATAATCTCAAGATATTATCATTTAAATGTCTAGTGTAAAAGTATAAAATCCTGTCGTGATGGATATTGTTCATCGTCCCTTTTTAGAAACAACCCCTACCTATAAATTCTTTCCTTTTCTCTACAACTTCCCGTTTGGTTTCCATGATTTTCTCACTTGATCTTTGAGTTATGAATCACATTTTCCTGCCTTAAAATCATTAAAATATCAACCAAAATATTTTTTTTTCTATTTTGTTTTATCTAATTGCAGGAAAACATGATTTTGTATCCTAGATTAAATCCATCAAAATCTACCTAAATAGATCTATGTCTAGGCTATATCTCTCTCCCCTACTAACCTAAAAGCAGAAAATAAAGAGTAAAAAGAGAAGAGAGAAAAAAAGAAAACAGAGCAGAGGATGAGAGATAAGCAATTCACAAAACCTAAAAAACACAGTAGGTTCCCTCTTCACCATAACCTCTCCCTCTTAGCCAACAACTTCCAGAAATCCTTGTGCCGACCATATTTCTTCCCAGCATCCACCATCAACTTCACTAACACTTGCCACTGTCCCTAGAAGCAATGACCACCGTTTGTGTAGGAGCTCAACACCATTGTCTTCGGCTATCAGTTGTCAAGTTAGTATTTCATGCATTCCTCTTTACCATGTAGTTTAATTATCATATAATTCACTTAAATAGTAAACAAGGAGACATGCATGAGGCAGTTGATGCATGCCTTAACTTCACTAGCACTTGTCGTCATCCACCATCAACTTCACTTGCACTTGCCACTGTCCCTAGAAGCAACGACCACAGTTTGTGCAGGAGCTCAACACCATTGTCTTCGATTATCAGCTGTTAGGTTAGTATTTCATGCATTCCTCTTTACCATGTAGTTTAATTACCATATAATTCACTTGAATAGTAACCAAGGAGACATGTACGAGACAATTCATGCATGCCACAACTTCATTAGCACTTGTCATCATCCACCATTAACTTCACTAGAACTTGCCATTGTCCCCAGAAGCAACGCCCACTGTTTATTCAAGAGCTCAACACCATTGTCTTTGGCTATCAGCTGTTAGGTTAGTATTTCATGCATTCCTCTTTACCATGTAGTTTAATTATCATATAATTCACTTGAATAGTAACTAAGGAGACATGCACGAGGCAGTTCATGCATGCCTCTTATTAGCCTAACCAGGTCACCGGTTTGGGCAACCAACTCGATTCTCTCTCTCTCTATTTTTTTTCTAAGAAAATATAAAAAGGAAGAGGCTTTATAATTTTTTGGTATATTTATTTTAAGGTCTGTATTTTTTATTTGAAAAATACCAATCTCATATTAAAATACCAATCTCAATGCGAAAAATATACATGTATACCAAAAAAATACTTTCATGCATACGACCAATATGCTAACATATCTTGAACATTATTTTTTTTAAGAAAAAAAATATTCATAGTTTAAAAGGAAATGTGTTTTAGCATGGATTTTGTAAACACAAAAATTGTTTTTTTTTAATTTTTGATTTTATAACATGTTTGTAAATTCCAAAGGGTGTTGGCCAATATTCCAACAAAATACAAAAATCTTATTTTTTAGGGATCCATATATTATTCACAATTAATATTTGGGTAAAGAAATTCCAAAGGAGTTAGTATCGAAAACATTAGTGAGGATAATTCACTATTATTCACCGTTAATATTTGTATACAAAAACCCTAAGTGGTAAATGTCCAAAATACTTTTTCAGAAATAATAAGTTATTATTATTTAATCAACACATCTTTAAAATAAGCCCTGATTATAATTGAGGACATTTCAATTTTTGACTCGGTTTACGAGTCATAAAAGTATGAAACATTAAGACAAAATAGGATTTTAAAGCGCTCTAACTTTCCTTAGATTTCTAAATTTTTGTTCATTTTCCTTGCGATTTATGAGTCACAAACACTTGAAATACTAAAGGGAAAAATAAGTTTTTTAGCCCATTGAATCTCTTTAGATTTTTTATCCTAGCTATCTCTTAATTCACATGTCATAAATTTATCATGCATAAATTTCAAAAGATCTGCATTGACTCTCTTTGACACTATATAGACATATATAAAGGTATGATCTATTTGGCCTATAGTATTTCCTTTTAGACTTTGAACTCAACTCTATTCATCATAGCAAATCTATCCTAGAAAAATTAATTAGATAAAAACCAAACACCATAGGAATCATAAGGCAAACCAAAATACTAAGCAACTTACCTTAGGTAAGGCATACCAGGAGCGCTAACAACTTCTCTTTACACAATCAACCCTTGCTTTAGAATCTCTAAAAGACCAATTAAGTTTTTGAGTGACCATAATACTAGATAATGACTTTTTTTCCACAAAACCCCCAACATAAATCTCCACTCTTGGGAAGGGTCGCTTCGACAACCCACATGAAAAACTAGTTGTTAAGAATGACTTTTATACCTCTTATAATTCTTTGACTTTCAAACGCTCAAAAATTGAACTCTATTATAAGTGTTACATAATCATACTTTTTACAATAATAATTATCCTACCCAATGGTTCAAGCTTACAAACAATTGCTACATGGTCCTTAAATCCTCTTGAGACACCAAACTCTATATTTCTTATAAAAGATATTAAGTTATATGTATTTTCCTCCTTACTATGCAACCCTATTAATATGACCAATTTTCTTGAACCTTACCTGAGTCATCTTTTATTCCACTTAGAGAAAGGATTACCATGTCTAAAATAGGTAAACTAAGCCTAAGAAGTTATTTGGTTTTATAATTTTTTTAATTACCCACTACCCTTTATGTGTTTTGTTCAATGCTTTTACTCAATTTGAACCTACTTGTATTATAAATGTAGTGGATAAACCAAAATGATAAGCAACAATAAGGTGTGATTTTAATGCATTAATGGTATTGATTACCATGCCATTTTCTTTCTAGTGGCAAAGCCTACAATATATATATATATTTCTTACACTTTATATATTTTTCTATCATTGTATGTTGATGAAATAATTTTCAAGGGTTCTAATAGCTAGGAAATTTGACAAACAAAAGTTAAAATTGGTTTACTATTCTAAATACATTACTAATCTGCTAGACCACACATATATAATTGGTGTGAAGCCTCTTTATTGTCCTTTATCTTCTATTTTGAACTATCATTTACTACTGGTGACATCTTAAATGATCCAACTGATATCGCAATGTTGTAGGTGCTCTTTAGTATTGCACAATCATAAGACCAATATTGTCTATTGTATAAACCAATCACGTCAATATATGCACTCCCCTCATTATATACATTATTATATACATTAGATGGCTTTGAAATGTGTCTTAAGATATTTAAAAGGCAACATAGATTTTGGTCTTCACTATGTTCTAGGAAAATAAAATTTAATGCTTGTTATGATTCAATTGGATAAGCAACCTATAAAATAAGCATATGATTACTATTTATGAGTTGTTTCTTGGTAATATTACCATCACATGGAGTACTTAATGTAAAAAATTAGTCACAGTGCGAGCAAACTAGCCCAGACATCTATATTAATAAAAAAAGCAAAGGGTTTCAATATAACACTGAGGCCGAATACAAAACAATGACTCATACAACCTTAGATTCATATGTTCTTTCATGATTTAAATATTTCATTCCCTAGATTTTATGGCGTGACAAGATAGGTGGCATTGCATTAGATTTTAGCTTTTATTTCCCCTTAATGCATGCATAGAGCACGTAAAGATTAATTACCATTTCATTAGGGTTAATTGTGATATCCAAGTTAAGCACATTTCCAAACAAAATCAAATTAATAATTTTACGAAATGTCATACTACTGTACCATTTGGTTTATATTTATGAAAAACAACTTCGGTATGAGAGTACATAACAACCACCAAATGATCGGGGGGATTTTGAACTATAAAAAAATTATCTATACTTAGATATTTTGAATTTCAATTATTTTATAATCTTAGTTTATTTTTAATTTCAAATCTCTTTTAATTTCCATATTATTTTTATTATTTAATTAGTTGTATGTATGTGTGTATGTATATTGTGAAGTACAAAATAAACAGTATTGTTTTCTTTCACCCTCTTTAAACGTGGATCTACAAGCTTCTTATTTATCCACAACTTTTATTTCTTGAACATCTTCATTCCAAGAAGAACCCTAATAATTCATCTACCAGGGCGAACCCTAATTGAAAGAATATGGAAGGTGAATCATAGCTCCTTATTTCACTAACTTAAATATATACTTCCTCGTTAAATTATATTCTTAATACAACATAAAACTAATAATAAATAATAGTAGCTCAGAGAAAATGATATTTTAAATATTAAAATGATTACCAAGGGTTGGCATTATAATTTTTTCATTAACGCTTTCCCCTCTGTAGAACGACTTTACTGTGTAGCCATAAACAATAATAAAAAACATGAACATGTTTTGGTTTTAGCAGTTCCACCAATTAAGTTGGATTTCCATGCTCTCCTGTCCACCATTGACTCAAATTTATTGTCATGTTATTTTAATGAAAACTATTAGAAAATAATTGTTTGATTTTTATAAAAAAAATATATGTATTAAAAGAACATGATAAATATCAATTGATGGCAGAGCCCTTTTATTAACACCAAGATTTTTTACATCTCTTGAAAACATTTTTTTCCCATTTAAAGATATTTCTTCTATTAGATTTTTTTTTCTTGGTGAAATCACTTAACCAATACCAAGGACTTTTACTTGACTCTTAAAGGTTTATAAGGATGATTTTGTTATTACAACTAACTTTTTTAATAGAGTGCATGATACAATTGCAAATTTTAATATCTTTATATCTCACAATATAACACATATAGAATTTGAATTTTTTAAAATATGATGAGAATCATATAGGATATGAAGGTTTTTAAGTGTAGTGAAAATAAGATTTAATTCTCTTGTTCTATATTATAGAGGTTAATAACACAAATTAGAGTAAAATGAAGGATTTGTGATTTTAAAGTGTTTTTACTTTTAGAATAACTTGCATACAGTAAATGTTTGGAACCCCTTTCTATTTATTTTTTTTCAATTAGAGAAGCTACACACACACACACACACACGCACATGTTTATATGAAAAACTAGTTGTTTGTACTAGTTACAACCTTAATGATAACTAAACAATCGATTGACTCAAATTGGTCAAGCCTATGTTTCATAAGTTAATTATTTATTTTGATTATATATATATATATATATAATTAACTTATGAAAATATATTCCCCCTATCTTTTTCTATTTAATATATAGAAAACTTTAACAATTTTTCAAAATCTAAGTAATATAAATAAATAGCATCTTTAAACAACATATGTATTAAGGAAATTTAAATTTATTCCCCTAAATGTATTCATATATTCTTAAGTATATATATCTCTCTCTTTTAAAATGGAATGCTCACATACAACACTTAATATATCTCTCTAACCATGTTATTAACAAAAACATATATCATGGAGACGAAAATAACACGTCTATTACAAAAATCATAAATAATATCCAAATACACTATTCATTATAATTAAAAAAGATAAAAACATAAATCATGAAATGCATCTATATGTTACTACATGATTTAGGATGATGGATATTGAGAGAGAAGATTAAGCATCATACTTTTGATATCTATCAAGTAATCAATAATGTGCGATTGTCTCTCTAATATGATGCATATCCATCTCTAACTGTGTTAATAAATTCTTTATCATAGAAGACCAAGTACTAGTTGAAGTCTCTTCAGGCGAGGAAGATGTTAAATGTTGCTTTAATTTCATCATCATTGTCACACATTCTATTATTCCTCCTCATCATATGCTCTAATTTGGTTCTTAGAAATCCAAACACCATTCCAATTAAACACACTTAATTTTGGAAAGACTCTTCTTATCTATCTCTATCAATTTGAAATATGATATCCTATCTATACCCATTTACAAATTATTAAAGTGTTCAAATATGGAGTATAAAGCTTAATTGAATGATAAAGACTTTTGCTTTTGATCATATGTCATGAACATGTTATTCATCATTTTATATGGAAGATTAATTTAATCATGTAATCAATCAAACAAACATATATTTATAAGTGTCACTTTATCATAATGCATTTTATTTTAAAAAAAATATATTATATGGAATGAATTTATGAAGCATCCTAGATTGTAAAAACAAGTCTTGGATTTTAACTTTAACTTCGGGAGTAGAGTCATGCCTAGCAATATATAATACAACTACTCTAATTTTGTATGGTTGAACAAGTTATATAAACCAATTAACCATTCGTATAAAAACCAAAACTTTATGATTTTTTTCTCCAAATATGTTTTGAAAATCCCTAAACATTACTATTTATGTCTTCAGCATGAACTAGGTGACCAATTAAACTAATCATTATAAATAGATTGACTATTCTTTTTCACACTTCAATTATGATCTTATAAACATTTTCTTTTCTATTTCTTACATAAAATTCTTTAGCATTTTCATGAATCAAATAACATGCATGTTAAAAAACAACCTTATAGCCTTTATCATATAATTGACTAATATTAAGAAAATGATATTTTAAGCTATTAGCATGAAAGTTCTTTTTAATTGAAGTATAATATTTGCATCTAATATTTCCAAATCCAATGATTTTTACTTTTAATTAGGGTATAAAAATTTACTTGAGCACTAAATATATAAGTCTTCACTTTGTTTTTGTTCTTAGACTTTTTTATTGACTTTTTCATGAAAGTTGTCATATATTTTGATATATTCTTCATATAAAATCTGTTTAAGACTTATCATCAACAAAACATATTATTAATCTATTTTTTATTTTATTGTTATCATATGTGTGTGTGTGTGTGACACTATATATTAACATGGGTTGTTTTAGTTTTGAAAAACAAATTCAATTTTATCATTTAAAAATGAGGACCAAAAGTAAAAAAAGAAAAAAAATGACACTTTTCTTTTTAAAAAAATTACCATGTCAATTTTTTGTCCTCTTTCTTGTTTACCTTTGATCATTGATTTTTTTTCTTTTTTGATTTTATCCTTTAATATTTTAATGATTGAGATTTATGATTGATAAGTTGTTGCAATCTACATTTATATAGTTATCTTGATCTAAAAACAATATGTAAATATTAGGTTTGTGCTTGATTTTGTAATAAAAGAATCCAATTATATTAATTAGGAAAGATTAAAATAAGGAGACGAGAATTGAAATATTGAAATAAAATAATCTCTTTTTTAACAAATAAAATGGTGTTATTATCTTTTTTTTATACATTAAATTGTCATTGCAATTATTCTAAAATATCTGTTTTGACTTTTTATTTGGGTACAATGAAAAAATATAAAGAAAAACTAAGCTATGAGAAACAATGATTCCTAAGATCCGCTTGAAAAAGGTGAATCATTCTTGGTGGGGATGAATCTAAATGATTAAAGAATTTGAAACTTTTTCTAATTGTGTTGCTAATTTGTCAATAAAGCATTACCTTCCCATTTGTTTGAAAAATTTGAACTCCTTAATCCTTTGACAACAAGTTTTTGATGTTTAAAATCTGAGCATTATATTTATATGGAAATTACCACTATAAGTCAAATGTCTTCTTTCATATACGAGTTACATAAGATCTTCCTATAACCCTGATTATATGGGGAAAAAAGACCACGTTTCAATGCCAATAGTTTAGGAAGTTATAATCAATGCTAGTGAAGCCTACTAAAAACAAACTTGAAGACGATCTAATGAGACCCCCAAAACAAATTCTATATGGTTTGCCAAGCAAGCTACCATTTATATCCATTTTCATAAAGTTTGTATTCGGTCCTATCCATATAACTACAAAATATGAGAGTTTGTTAAGTTTGAACTATAACTTATTGTTCAAGTATTTGTGTTATAATATGATTACTAATAATTTTTTTAGCATTGTTAAAGAATGTCATAATAATTTACCCAGCAATGAAATATTAGCAAGCCTCGCCTCATGAACTCCAGGTTCACCTTTGTTTTCTAGGATTTATGATTGTCCTCTATTTAACAAGGTGAAGACTTATCTCTAAATCATTTTTTATTTAGATAAAGGATCTTACGAGCTTTTAATGTCATCATAGATAGCTTGAGGCACTAATAGTTTTGCATTAAATAAATGGGACAACAGACACTACAAACCTTGCAATAATTATTGGCTCTAATATGTTTAATAATTCTATTTTCTAATCCGTCATTGTTCTATTGATATTTTCCAAAATAAAGTTGAAGTTAACCTTACTAACTCGCATTTGAAGCAATAGAAACCTTAAATATTTGCTTATGTCATTGGCAAGCTTGATATATAAGAGCCAAAATATATTAGTTCAATTCGTTATACTCACAAGATTCAATCATGTAACCATGATATTATTATAATTCACTTTCATCCCTAAAACTCTACAAACACCAAATAAGATTATATTAACATGACCTACCTATGAAGTCCTTGTGTGGAAATAAGGATATCATCTATACAAAATAGGTGAGAGATACCTGACTCTTCTATAGATGCAGAAATAGGATTCCATTTATTATCTTCCACCATCTTAAGAATAAGGCAAGACATTTTTTTCTATACAAATCATAACATATAATATTCATGATGCAAACCTTTTGTAAGAGTAAAATCAGAGAGTTTTGACCCATTCCAAAGTAAAATCAAATTCATAGGTTGAATACAAAACATAATTAACATGACAGTGTTGTTAGGAAAACCAAATTCCACAAGTGTAGCTTATAAAATTCCTATCCATTTGTATCATAGGCCTTTTCCATGTTCACTGTTAGAGACCCTTGTATAAAATGTATTATCGCTTGCAAAATGTGAGTATTATCAAATGTTTTTATACCAAAAATAAAATAACTTTGAAAAGGGCTAATCAAATTGTCTAGGAAAGGTTAAAAGTAGTTTATCAGGACCCAATCATAAGTTTATAAATCATATTACACAAACTTAATGTGGGGAAATTTCTTTATACAAATAGGATTATCATATATTAGAAATTATGACAAATAAAGTCTCTATTAATCTAGGATCAAAACTATAAGCAAAAGCTTTTTTCACTAGCTTCTAGACAACATCTCTAACCATATCCCCATATATTTGTTTTTTTTTAAAAAAGATGAAAACTATCCATACTTAGAGATTTGAAAGAATCCATGTGCATAAGAGCTATATGAACTTTCTCTTTAGTGACAACCTTAATAAAACTCATAACAACTAAATCATATAACTTGGCCAAATTGTTTAAGCTAAGATAAGTCTAATTACACACCACGTTAGTGAAAAACAAGGATTTGTAAAAATTAAATGTGTCATTCTACAACACATTATCCTCTATGCACCACTCTCCATTAAATAGAAACGAACCATTCACTTAGTTTCTTTTCCTATGAATGCTAGCCAATATATGAAAGAGTTTGTATTATTGCCCCTAAATTTACCCCATTTTTATCTCAAAATTTGATGCCATAAGAGTTCTTCTTAATAAAGTACCCTATTATATTTGTGCTACAAGGATCTCTCAAAAGAAATCCAAGAAAATATCAAAGAAGATTCTAAGCATTTTTAAATTCTTTCTAGTCTAGCTTTTAAGCTTCTTTTATTTATTAAAAAAATATTATTGAAAGATAACACCCTTATACCATTTACTTGTCTACTAGCGTATGCAATTGATGTTACAGAATAACCAATTTGCCTTTATAAGGTTGACTTTTACAAATTGAGTATGATTCTTAAGGATAATAAGTTTACAAGACTTGTATCTCTTAATGATCTATTTTAAATGATGCTTAATATTAATATTAGTAGCGTCACTCAAGTTGTAAAGAATAATTATAAAAATCATGAAAATAAATAATCAATAAAATAACAATACGAAAAAGAAAGGCATAAATATCAATCAAGAACTTCTGACATTAACATTCATAACAATTAAATTCTCAATTATACTCATTGATTTAATCTTTACTGATTTCACTATGAAGCCTACATGTTGGATAATTTGTTGCATATCAGTGTTGACACGATGGTGACTCCTCATCCAGTTTCCTAGATCCATATGATTGCTATAAGGTATTTGAGCTTGTTGTGTATGGGTATAATATAAAATATCTGAGTAAATTATGTGTTCTCTTCAATCTTAACAGATTAATCATGTCATACATGTTCATGCTTATATTATCGTTTGAGAAGTGTGTTGTAAGAACATGCATCATATATGCAGTTTGAAAGTTAAACATAAAATAAGTCAAATCCCTTAAGTTATTCTTGTCTTTACTCATAAAAATACCCTATTAAACTTTCATTCCATTGACTTGCCCAATACCCTTTGTAAGATGTGAAACCAACTTTTCCTCTTAAGGTTATTTTTTATTTTTAGAATGTCTCTTTAGTAATTATATTTGTTGGGCTTGCTATAGACTTAAATCCACTCAACTCTCCTTAAAAAAATGTAGGCCTCACATTTCTAACCCATATCAAGACCTACAATATGACATATATAATTCTCTTACATCCAAAATAACCTATCATTAGTCGACCCAAAAACTATATATTTATTGATATTCTTAATAGTATATTTTTCCTTTGCTGTAGCCCTTTGATTACTCATTGAATTGAATTTTCTATTACAAGAAACTAGAAGCCATTTAACATAAAATTAGAATACCTTCTATGTTATAAGAAACCACTAGTCATTCATCATGGAATTTAGACTCACCCAACTGTATAATTTTCTTTGTAGGATTATCTAGATTCATTACACTTTTAGGGTTGTTTTAATTGTTACCGTTCTATTCTTTCTAGACATTTATTTTAGTGCGTCATTCTTTTTTAAAAATATGTTTGTTTTCGTGCATATGGCCGGATTCCAAGATTTTCCCATCATATTTTTTTTACAAAAAATATGATGCATGTTTCTCATATTTTTAACGAAAATTGGATATCATAACCACTTTATGATTATCCGTTGGCATTTGGCCAAATATATCAAAAATAATTTAAAAATTATTTTAATTTATCTATCATGGTGTAAAATTACATTGTAAGGTACATCCGCAGATAAAAAAAAGATTTTTACCACAATGTAAAATTACTTTGTGTAATACATCCGTAGATAAAAAAAGATTTTAACTACAATGTAAAATTGCATTGTAAAGTATATTTGTAAATAAGAAAAAAGGATTTTCTACTGCTTTGTAAAATTATATTGTAAAGTACACCCGCAGAGAAAAAAAGTTTTTTGAAAATGCTGTGTGTGTGTGTGTGTGTGTGTATTTTAACTTAGAAGAAAATAATCAAACAACAATTCAGTTTACCTTAGGTAGGGTGCACTAGGGGTGATGCATCTTCCCCTTGCACAACAAGTCCCCTTCCCAAGACTCTCGTAGACCATTAGGTTCCTAGTGACCTTAATACTAGGTGGTGACTTCTTACAATTATAGTCGTAACTTTACGACTATAAAACATACATTTTTCACCGCGCGTCGTTGTCTCTTTAAATCAAAAGATGGTGGGGCGCGAAGCGCGTAGAAAAACCAAGAGAAAAAACCTTATTTTTTCTTTAAAACTAGTTGCACCATTAGCACAAAAGACTCTTATGTGTATAAGTTTCTTAGTTGTAAACATAATAATAAAAAGGTAGCAAAGATAATTGGATAATGAAGATTCATATACAAAATTAAGGCTAAGATTGAGTGGTAACAATAAATCATCAAGAGTCGTTAATATTTAGTAGAAAGCAACTTGTATAGGGATGTCTAGAGGACCTAAAAAAAGAGAGAAAACAATAATAAATACACTTTTTTTGTGTGTGATATTGACAACATCTCAAATGATATTGGAAAGGAAAAAAAGCTTGTATGGTCTATTAAGAAGGTTTATAAAGCAGTAGCTATAATAACAACAACACTAACATTGTCAAAGGTTTTTTCTTCTTTTGTGAAGTTGACAGAAACTAATTGATGGCGTGTTTAAGAGTTGTTTAGCAAATTGCAAGTTTATTTTGAAGATAAAAAGGACAACAATCTAGGCTTTTGGAAGTGAAAATAGATAAAGGAGTTTAATCTTAACTTTGAATAGTGTAAAGCACATGTATAACTCTAACCTTAAAGTCATCCATTTTACACCCTTTAATAACATAAATAGAGAGATAATGAAGTCCATTGATGTGTTTCTACCTTGAATATTAAATGGCACACAAAACTTAAAGGTACACTTGTCTTATGAACATATGACACACTAAACTTATCATGTTTGTGTCCTAATATATTAGACGATGTCTTCTATGAAAAGTATTGAATAAAAAATATTGTTGTTGTTTGCAAATACAATGTTCATTTCATGATGATTTTCTATTCAACTTCATCCCTAAAATATACACAAAATCACATGAACCATAAATTTATATTTTTGGTGGCAATATAAAACCAATTTATATACATGGTATATTTTATTTTGTCATAAGCTTACATAAGAATTTTGATTATATTTCATGGTTTTTATAAACTTGTTTAATGGCAAGGTTGTTGTGTCTTCTAAGTTTAGGTACCAAAATGGACCTAACAAACAATTTTTAAACTTAAAATGAGTTAAAAAAATGTTGTGATAAGTTCTCATTAAGTTTTATAATTTATAACAGTTAGGTCAACAAGTATTCTAAACTTAGGAATCAACATGAACCTAACATGATGTTTTTAACCTTTAAATGAGTCCAAAAAAAAAAAGTGTTGAGAAGTTTATATCATATCAACGGTTAAGCTAAGTTTTAATAATTAGGTCAATTGATCTAATAGTTTTAGGGATTAAAGTAGTCCATGCATGATTTATTTTTTATTTTTTTGTAAAAAAATCATCTAGTTATAAGATCTCTAATTTGTGATTTGATTTTAGACTAACATTAATCAATAATATATTACTTGCAAATAAGTTTTTAAAATAATGGAATAATCAATATAACTTGTAAGATATATTAAAAAAAAATATATATATAACTTGTAAGATAGTTTTTTTATTTTTTTATGATGAAACAAGGAATTAAGATAGCATTTACCCAGAGTTTTCTTGGAAAACTTTTGACAAGAGTGAACATTATCGAAGCAAAATCATTGCTTTCGAAGTATTAATTATCTTGGAAACTAATAATGACTCCATTATCATTAATTTCCCTTATTATTGAAGGCACCATTCATGCAGGGTAGTGACAACATTAACCCCTTCCGTTTACATGCAGACACATGTTCATTGACTCTTGTAATGAAATTCTCCTAGATGTAGGTCATGGTATAGCTTGTGCCACCTCTCTTCTTAAGCAAATAAATAAATAAATAAAAGGGCTGCTGTACATGAATATGAATTTAATGCATCGAATATTTAGGAACGTGGAGCTTCAACTTTACAGGCCATGAGTGATAAATGTGTCCAGAATTCTCAAGTCGGCAGGCAAACTTGAGCAGGCAGGGACCCTTTAATTAATGGCCGGCAAAGGGAGCACATGCGACTGACTGGGGGACAAACGGATCATAAATTTTATTTTGAGAAAATTGTTGTTCACACTTACGTATTCAAATATTTCTTGTAAAGTGGCTGAAACAATCATTATAGTGCTTTCGTTTTATAAAAAAAATGATGTTTTTTCATTGATGTGTGTGCTGTTAATTACGTTTCGATTGATGCTTGTTTTGTAATTAGAATGGGATTTTTTTAGTTTCAAAGTGTTTTGATGATTTGTTTTGGGTTGTAATGTTTATGTTTATTATATTTATTTTTATTATATTTATGTGTGTATATATATAATTAAATATATTAATAAATAAATTTTTAGTTTAAATCCAAAATAAAAGTATTTAAAATTATGCAATTTAAAAAATAAATAAAAAAATAAGTGTTGAACTAATATAATTCGATTGACTTAATGAGTCCTAAGATAACATAGAAAATTGATAAAAATATAGTTTAACTAAAAAACATCTAGTTGACATCTTCAAAAAAATATTGAAATGATGACAAATTGGATCAATTTGGGTCAACCTAAGTTAACTTTTTAAATGTGTGACCTATATTTATGAAGCAACTAAAAACAAATTATAAAGTCCAATTCCTAATAAACTCATTGTTAAATAATAAAATTGAAAAACTTTTAATCTAAGAAAATACACAATAAAATAATTTTGATGAACAAAACTATTAACTTAGATAATATTACAAAAAATGTCATCATCAATCTCGCAAGATCAATATATTTTTTGACTGCTCTGAAATTTTAACCTAATATGATTGATATTGTAAAACCATTCATTATTTTAAAAAAAAAAACATTGTCAAAACAAAAAGAGTGAAACGAAACAAAAAGAGTGAAACGAAACCAAAATATTTCGAGCGATTGAGATTCTGAGTGAGATAAAATTTGTTCTAGTTTCAGAAAGAACAAAATATAATTTACAACATCGGCTAAACCTTAACCTAAAAACCATCAAAGCACTACCAACCTATACCTGAAAATTGTGTCATCCTTTACCTAAAAATTAATATATATATATATATATATATATATAAATAATAGTGCAACCTCGAAACAAAGAATCGAAATGCTTTAAAATCAAAATTTTTTATTCCAATTAGAAAAACAAATAACCAGCAAAATCAGAATTAGCAATCTTGGTATCAAGAATGATTCTTGAAACCAAGAAAGGGCAACCAAAATTAAATTAGCCACTTCATAGAAAATGGTTGCCTAGATAACAACTAAACGTGTGCAAACAACAATCCCTCTCTAAATTAATAATAATAAAAAAAAAACATTTTGTTGGATCATAATACAATTTATTATTGAAACCAGAATACAGTAACCCTTAAAACCTGGTGTTATTTCTCGTTCAGCCAGCAGTCTTCATTTCTTTCTCATGGATCAATCTTGTTGATGAGAAACACGAAATAATCTCTTAAAGAACCTTAGCAGGTTTAAAGGCAGGAAGTAAAATTTAAAACATATTAAAAATCCGTAATTAACCTAAACCATTAATGAAAGAATGGATGGAAATGCGTAAAAGAAAAGCTGAAACCATGAGAAAAGACCAGTGTTTCACTTCCATGGAAAAGACCATTTCTACATAGATGGTGGTTGAGCTGTTTGTAGATCTTGTGGGTTTGGTGGGTTGGTGTGGACTTCTTTTTGGTCTACTTGTATGGTATTTCAGTTAGTTTGCTCTGCTGCGAACTTGATGTGTTCCCTTTTGTGTTTGAGTTTGTTTGTTTTTTTCCTTTAATTTGCTGATTGGGAGCATGTTGTTTCTGTTTTTCAGTTTTATTTGTCTTTGATCTTAATACACTTATATTTGATAAAAAAAAAAGAAGCTGAAACTAGATGGGACGACATCCTTGGACTGAATCGCAAAAGGGCAAGAAAACAGACGTTAGGGTTTGCAGTTCCTGGGTGGAGAGAGCCTGGAAACCACCTTTTAAATCGGGCTCACAAGATCCAAATGGATTCGTTCTTCTCTCCTGGGCTACTTTTTTCCCATATCAATTCAGCATCCAAGGACACGGTCAGCTCGAAGCTTCGTTCTTCCTGTCTATTTATTGGGAGTAATGCATGGATACTGTCATTATCCGTAGAATAAATATAATCCATTTCTAGAATCGTTGATTTCTTCAACATGGGTTGCGTCAATTCATGGGCAATCTCTGTCATCAGACCGCAGATCGTGACTGTAGGGTTAGACTTTTTGCTCATACTAGTGACGTTCGATCACACGAAAAAGATATTAAAATCGGGTTAGCTGGCTGGATACTACGGCTATTAAGTAGCTCCAAGACTTTCTTGTAAGCCTCGACGTAACAAGTTATCTTCACATTCCACCTATCAGCATGGCGTTTTAATGAGAAAAAAACAAAAAGAAGTCATAACTTCAGAGGGTAACTTTTCACGGCAGAATATACAAACTGGAGCTTTATTTTGGCAAAAATATCCACCACTCAGAACTAAATAAAAACTCAAATACAAACTCGAATGGAGGAGAGCACATGAAGGAAAAAAAGAAAACATTTGACACCAAGAACCCAGAAAAATATACAAGAAAAAAATATGAAATTGATTTGGAAACCGAGATTGCCTTGGCACCATAACACCATGCTTCCATTCGATAACTGTAAGCCAACGAGCTGTGCCTCCGATGCATGCTTCTTGCAGCCTAATGCCAATTCAATCTGTAATCTTGATCCCATCTATATTCATTTTTGTCTCTTGTATGTGGAATATATTGCATTTTGTGACACTAAATCTGGACTCTTCAGATATTGAATATATCAATGATAGGACAGAAACATTATGTGAGCACAAACAAGGCGTATCATGAACTCTATAATTTAGACAGCAACAGATTGACCGGTAAACGCATCATGGAGATGCAATGAACCATCCTTCATCAGGTTAAGGCTCAAACTCTTGAACCTCTCCCTTGAATACTGTCGAGATGCCTTTCTCCAATCAGTTCCAGTTTTCATCATTGCGACAAACTCATCATAACTGATACAACCATCCTGAAATTAAAAATGTAAATTACTATGAGAGACAGTCGGGGAGATTTAAAAGTGACAACTTTCAAACTTCTTGTATTGTTTCAAGCTTCCCCAATTTGCACATGATGAGGTTAAGTCATACCTTGTCAGTGTCGACTTCGCGCATGATGTCATTCAGCACATCATTATCAGTTTCGCCATATTCATCTGCTAGTGCCCCTCGTAACTCGTCTAATTCAATATATCCACTACCATCTGTGTCGAAAAACATGAATGCCCTGCGGAAATGCTCATCATTTTCCATCTTCTGCAAGTGAATTGTGACTGCCACAAACTCTCCATAGTCCAATACTCCATTCCCATCAACATCCGCCTGAAGAAAAGAGAACATTGTCACGGTCTACAAAGATTGAACCTTAAAATCATTCAGGAAAACCTAAAAATAAAGTAACCATTTCTTTGAATTAGGATGTTATTGGTAAAATACATGCGAGAAAATCAATGGTGGAAGGTAGTGAGAAAACTGTGATACTCGGTTCATCAGAAGGTGGTAAACTCTGGACAACCAAACCAAACTACGCATGCAGCAACTAGTAGGAAGGTGTTCAGTATTTTGGTGGCTTAATCACAAAACCTAACTCAACCTAAGTGCCATGAAGCATTCCAATCATTCTAGAGAAGTGAAGAAGAGTTAGGGGCATTTATCAAAATGAATGGAGTTGTGAGCACTTCAATCATGACTTTGGAGCAGAAAAGAATACTCTTGTAATTTCAATTGCAGGAGAAAAATGAAAATTGTAAAATCTCAGTGTAAATTTTATATAACCGTAAACAGTGTTATAAGAGATTAAAGTAAACAGCACTAACAAGCATTGCTTATGAAAATAAGCTTTGTTATATATAAACCTAGGTATTGTACACAATGACACAAGTAAGAAGACACTTCGAAAAATTTCTCATAAATATATTTTCCAGATAATTTAACATAGCCATAAAATATCAAGTATTGGTTAGACAAGATTTTCAAAGTGCAGTGGGATCTGATGGAAGCATGCACCATCCAATCCAAAAGCAGCAAAAGTGGTGTTAGGACATGATATTTTTCATACATAGCACCAAATGAAAATGGGAGCATAAATAGATTTGAACATAGAAAATGATAGACACAAGTATTTACCACTTCCATCAGCATCTTTATCTCTTGTTCAGCTAACTGTGAACCAACCTTCCGAAGACCAGCTCTCAGTTCCTCATATGTTACTTTACCATCATTGTCAGTATCCATCAATGCAAACATATCTCTGATTACTTCAACCTCTTCAACAGATAAGTGCTCCGCAATTACCTACAGCATAATTGGACAAAGTGTGTTACTCTCAATTGATTAATCTTATCCTAAAATACGAAAATGATCAGGATTTGAGATGATATTTACACATGAAGGAACTAGAGATGTTTACCCGCAATGCTTTCTTCTTAAATCTATTCATCACAGAGAATTGCTTGAGCCTTGTCCTCACGATATCTCCTAATGGGACATTTGGGGCTTTTTTTGCATTTTGCAACCAGGGATGTTCTGTCAGCAAATGAAAAGAAAAGAAAATGTCGGCTAGTCCAGATCTTTCACAAAAAAGAGCCAAGGAGCTGGAAGATCGAGTCTCCAAAGAATACAGTTGTTTGCAAGGAATAATGTACACATCTAATAGCTTATGGGAATATAGGATTTAAAAGATATCATCCACTAACAAATAATTTATCATACAATGTTAGTTTTTCAACCATTGGAAAGTTACAAGTTATATAGAAACCTGAGAATATGCCCTCAACAAGATACTTCACAATTTTCCCACCGTCCTACATATCTCCTTGAACTAGTTTTAATTCTTGCATCAGCATTGAACAAGAATTGAAATGGAAGCAACATAATCCTCCGCTAAATTTGTCAAAAAGAGCTTAAAATTCTCCCTATCTGTGGATATATCCCCACAACAAGAACAAACAATGGTCATATTCTCTAATAGTGCCTTGATTTATTTTTTTATCCAGCAAACTCCCTTGAAGCCACATCAACAATCCTTAATCCCCGAGAAACACAGAACTTCAATGTACAAAGTCAACATTTTCCTCACCAATTCCGATGAGAGTTCTAAGAATTTTTCATGCTTTGGTAAACTTGTCAGCATTTTCAGTGTTTGACAGGAAGTCTGGTAGCAAAGAGCATTTTGGCCACTGAGTTGTCCAAAACTAGATCCTAAACCTCCATTCATCTGTGGAAAACAATGAAAGGAAGGAAGACCTAGTATCTGCGGTCAGGGCAAGATTGAAATGGTATTAAATCCATGTTTGTTAAATGTCTAGAACTATCTGAAACCACTGCAAGCACTATAACAAACGTTCTGTTATCCTCTGAATAAAATAATATAGTGTAGAAAGTGATGATGAGAAACATGTATCATCTCTCAATACATCTACAATGCCCCCAAGCAATTTCCAATGTTTAAGGCAAGCAGAACCATCACTTCCCTAACATTATGCCACCAGAAAGAAAACAAGAAATCCCAGTTTAACAAGCTGTAAAAGGACATACCAAGAACCTGTTGCGCATTTAAGCGCTTTCTCGGATCTGGCTCCAGCATCTGTCGAACAAGACTTTTAGCACTCTCTGAAATCTGGGGCCAAGGTTCCCTCTTAAAATCAATCACCCCTCTCAAAATCGCAAGAGCAACACCCTGCTCAGTCTCTGCCACAGGAAATCAAAAAAGAAAAAACAAATCAGAATCCGATGCCATCAAATCCCGAAATATTCTACTCTGACCACCATGTTCATCAGCGAAACTAGGTCAACTGACAGACATACCTGCCCAAAATGGAGGAACCCCACATAACAAAATATAAAGAATAACCCCGGCACTCCACACATCGACCTCCGGTCCATAATTCCTCTTCAACACTTCTGGTGCCATATAATATGGACTGCCCACTATCTCTGAAAACCTCTCCCCTGTCAAAAAAAATTGAAAAGTTCAAATTTTACCCTCAGGAACAAGTAAATAAATAATAATCCAAAGAGAACAAAAACTCACTAGCAAATCAAAACTGTTAACGAAAAAAAAAATACAACTTAAGCAATGATCTGAAAGCAATATTACTCTAGAGAACACAGAATTTCCACGTCCAAGAAAACTCCCACAAAGACTTCAAATCTCGAAATCAAAATTAGAAAACAAAATTTTCCAGCAAAACAGAACCCCGCCAAGACTCCAAATCTAAAACCACAATACACAAACGCACACATATCCACAGCATACCTGGCTTAAAAAACACAGACAAGCCAAAATCAATAGCCTTAAGAACAGAATTTTCCTTCTTATTAGCAAACAAAAAATTCTCAGGCTTCAAATCTCTATGCATAACCCCATTAGCATGACACATCCTAACAACTTCAGCAATGGTTCTGGCAACATGCGCCGCAGCTCTCTCACTGTAATGTCCTCTAGCCACTATCCTATCAAAAAGCTCGCCTCCTTCACACAATTCCATAACCAAATGCACATTTTCATAATCCTCGTAAGTAGCTCTCAATTTGACAATATTTGGATTCTCAGGCAGAGTAGACATGATTGCCACTTCTCTCCTAACATCCTCTATGTCCACAGCAGTCCTCAATTTCCTCTTCGAGATTGACTTGCATGCTAATGCTTCTTTATTCTCTCTGTCCGTACACAGATATGTGATACCGAATTCACCACGACCCAGTTCACGGCCGAGTATGTACTTGTCGGAAATACGTGGGCGGTGGCTAAGTGGGACAGATGAGTCTTTTAGAACCCGGATCGGAGCAGGCGAGGATCGGCTTTTAGTGGCGGTTTGGTGGTGGGGGTTGTCTTCCGAGAAAGGATTTGACTTTTTTGGTTTTTTGGTTTTGGTTTTGGTTTGGTGTGGTTTGGTGTCTTCTGGTGAGGTGTCTGGCCTTACGCAGGTGCTGCAGTTCCCCATACTATTTTCTTCTCGTTCGAAATTAGTAGAAAGAGGCAGAGAGAAACGGCGTGTTGTTTTGGTGGTGGTGGAGGAGGAGGGTGGTCATGTGGTGGTCCTGTGGAAGAAGGGGGGGAGAAAACGCGGGGTTCAGTTGAAGACAAGATGTCTTTTTTTTGAAATATCAAATTTAATGACTATAATTTTGAAATATCAAAATATACGTACATTATACGTATGTCATAAAATATTCATCGCTAGTCTCTCTCTCTCTCTCTCCCCCTAAAAGATGAGTCTACGTATGAAGGGAGACTTTATTTTTTGCGGCAGAAATTATCAATAATATATGCCTCATCATTAACTAATAGCTAAAAGAAATTCATTTTACTTATTTTATGTTTTTTTATATATGATATTTCAGATTTAATAACATGTAAATAGAAAATATATGAAGCCACTTATAGATAAAATGAGAGGGAAAATATGGACAAATTATCTACAATGAAAAATATACGAGTCACTTACACTGTGCTTTGCCGCAGCCATAACCAAATTTTTTAACATGTAAAAAAAAATATTAATGGTCTTATATTTTTTTTATGATGCTATAGATGTGACCAAAATAACCAACCCACAAAAATTTTGATTATTTAGTTTTTTATATATTTATTTTATTATGGATAAGGCGTTTAAAATAATAATAATAAAAATAATAATAATATTTAAGGTTTTATTTTTCTTAAAATGTATGAGACTAATTATATATTTTAATATTTGTTTAATATTTAATCTTGCAAATATATATATATATGAAAAATAAACTTTTTTTTTTAAATCTCAAATTAATTTAATCATCAAAAAAATTATCCCTGCAACATCGCCGGGTAATGGCTTGTATATTTAAATTAAATTATTAATATTTTTTTATTACCGAACCATTAATATTTAAACAATATTAGATAATCATAGTAAAACATTTCATTTTTTTCTCTTTTTTAACTGTAATATTTAAACAATATAAGCTAATCCTGGTGCTTTTTTTTTTTTTTAAAAAAAGAGTAAATTTAGTTGGAAAAACTCTCTTGATTCTCTCAAGAGAGTTAATTTACGATATCCACAAAGAAATTAAATTAAAAAAAATATTCTGAAAAAACAACCGACAATAACACCCCATTGAACTTGAGTGGTAAGGCTAGCAAACGAGACTCATAACTCTTGCCTGTAAAAATATTATCTGTGATGGAGATTTCTTCCAGGCGAAATCAAGGGCTGAGATGTTACTTCCTGTTGTAGTATTACATCAAGGGCTGAGATGTTCATTGCCACAGAGTCGTCGAAGTAGGTCAACAATTGGGAGCCCATGGTGGCTTCTGGTTGACCGAGAAGCTCCAAGAATCTTAAAATCCTGGGACACTGCATGAGCATCCATCCGGCGATTGCTCTGTCAAACAAATGGCCTTCTTTGCAGTGAGCCAGGGATTTCTTTTTGTTTTTTCCTCGAGAAAATCTTATTCATTTTAGATATTGTTGAGGGTCTGCTGAGTCAACTCGAGATCTATTATATAAATTTCAAGTTATTTATCACCATGTCACGTCATGTTTCTTGGAGATGAGGAAAGAAAAGTTGTCCTTCATCAAACATGTCTTTTAATGATTTCTTGATTTTATTATAAATAAAAAATATTTTTAAAAAATAATTTCAATACATGTTTCATTTGTTAAAGCAATTTATTTGTATTGTTATGACTCATTCATTATTCAGTAAAAATGATCTAAAATTCAATTACAATTGCGATGTAATAGGGTTGTTGGACTATTGGGTTAGTTGCAAGTGTAACCCTTCAGCAAAATAGGGTCATATGATTGTGGCAGGTAAACTCTCAACAGCTCCTCGATTGACTTTATAATTCACCGACCCCTCTTTTTTTTTTTTCTTTTTTTTACATTTTGAGATTATATATATAGAGAGAGAGAGTTAGCAGACTATATTTTTGAAAATGATTTTCACATCAAAAAATATTAGATTAATTTTTATAAATATATTTTTATTGTAAATATTGGTGTTAAGAAAACATAATTGTAACTAAAAAATGAATTAAATAAAAACAAACAAAAAGAGTAAATGGAAGAACATCTCTTTTAATGCCGGTTTGACACTCTTTTAAAATTTAAAAAATATATTTTTTTTAATGCTCGTGGATCATTTTATATTAATATTAAATATAATTTTTATAAAACCCAAAAAATATTATTTTAATATATTTAATAACTTGGTAAAGAAAACGAGACCCAGTCAAAGAAAGCAGAAAGTCCAAAGTCGTCCTGGAGCAGCAATACGACCATGGAAAACACTGAAGATTCAAAGTCAACAGAAATGATTGACTTCTTTGCTGGAAAAGCCAGAGCCATAATCATAAAAGGATTCTCTTGCTTAAATTTTAATAATTATTTGTAATGGGTACTCAGGACTATAGTATTTACAGAAAGTGAACAGCAATAATTAAATCACATTTGCCATAATTATCTTTCATTTCTCTCAACCTAAAGCCACAATCAAATGAAATGTCTAATCATAGACACCCAAATTAGATCATTTCATGAGATGCATTGATTTCAACTTTTATATTTAAATTAGTTTAAAATGAGTTTCATGATAATAATAATAAAAAAATAATCATGGGTTAGATTTGAGTTTAGAAGGGGTAGACAGGTGTTTCAATGTGTTCTTGATTTAAAAAACAAAATATAAAGGTAGATAGGTAACAATCATGGAGGACACATCATGTGTGGTTTTGTTTTGATATAGTAGCTAGGCTTTTATCGTGATTTAGGTGCACTTGGGATGAACTCAAGTATTTTCTTGGATTATTTTTGTAAAAGAATATTTTCATAATTTCTTTTATAGACCTTTCCATTTTTTATTGACATATCATGCATATAATAGAATAGATCATACATCGATATTTAATGTTATTTATGAATCCTAATATAGTTTTTATGTATTTTGAAGTTGATATACCAAATTTATACAATTATTTATATACGTTGTCATTTTATACTTTTCATTTTATTTAGTTCTTTATAATTTTTTTATTCAAGCACAATATTTACAAGAACAAAAAATTTAGATAACATTTGAGCCAATCAAACTTAATTGTTGAACACAAAATCTTATACATTGACCTTATTCTTACTGGTTTTTTAAATAATAAGTAATTATGTGCACTCATAGATTGTTAGAATTTCTATGCAATATAATTACTGCTACACAACTATTTACATGTATACTAATAGGAGAAAAATTAAGATAGTTATAATCAAATTATAGATTTCAAAGTTTGTAATTGGTGTATTATTTTCTTTTATGAGAGTTGTTTATTCAGATGTATTGATCTTCTCTCTTTGTTCTTCCTAAGGTTGTTATTCAAAATATTATTTATTTATTTATAGAAGGGCAATGTTTCTAATTAGGGTAATGCTGATGTTGTTTAGGATATAATTTGCTAGCCTAAAAAGGAGGAAGGTTTAGGTGTAAAAAATGTAAAGTTATGAAATTAGGGAGGCATGGTTAAACATATATTTAAAGTTTAGAGAAAAGTATGGCATAAATTTATGAAAAACTATTATTTTGGTGATGCTTCAAAGATATGTTGTTTTAGTGCTTTCTTTTCTTTTTAAAAGCTAAAATTATTTGTTTCATCAAATTGTTAAATGCATTATTTCATTGAAATAAAATAATATTATTTTTAATTAAAAATATTTTTATTGTTATCATCAAAGAAGGTCCTTAATTTCTCTATTTTTTGAATTTGGTCCTTGGATCTCTAGTTTTTGTTTAGCCAATTTCGTTCAATGTTTCATCTTTCTTTTATCCTAGGCTGCATTAATCTGGTCTATAATTAATCTCTAATTATATTAAAATGGTCCCTCGATTTCTATATTTCTTCCTATTCAGCCCTTGGCTTTTCAGTTTCTATTAAAATATTTTTCTTTATACCTTTTTTCATTATATTTGAAACTGGTTCAAGTTGTGTTATGACAATTGCCCTCTCTTTATAATTCTTATAGTATAAAGCATACATTTTTTTTAGGTTTTATTTAGTAACTTACAATAAAACGATAGGTTATATAGAAAAGTTTTAAAAAAGTGGTCAAATCAGACTGTGACAAGCCTTAAAAATGAAAATTTTAAAGAATCAAGTTTGTAGGAGTAATGCTTTGGACTTATGATTACAAGAGTTTCCTAATACTAAAAAATAAATATAATCTTGCAAAATTCCTATAAGAGTCAATAATAAAGAAAAACCATTGTGGGTGTAATTAATATGAGACTAAAAAAATAAAGTTTGCAAGATTTTTATGAAACTTGAGAATAAAGAAAAGCTTGTGTAAATCTTCTAAGACTCAAAAGTAGAGAAATATTTGCAAGTGTCCTCTAATACTAGAAAGTAAAGAAAGATTTAAAAGAGTCCTCTAAGACTTAAGAGTAAAGAAAGAATCACGAAAATCTTATTGGACTCAATTGTAATAGCCTTTTAATAGGATAGTTCAACTTAAATTTACAAAAGTCCATTTGTTAGAGAATAATATAGATCATATTATGAGACCTCATCTAAAAGCTTAAGTTTTTAGGTGAGATGGTTCCTTAACATGGTATCAGAGCTTTGTTGAGTCAACGGTCACGAGTTCAAATCTCACCACCCTCATTCTATTTGATAAAAACCAAGCACAAAGTGATGTAGGCTTGTGCAAGTTTCAAGCCTAAAAGGTTTTCAATTGAGATGGTGTGTTGGAGAATAATATAAATCATATTTTGTGACCTTACTTAAAAACTTAAGCTTTTAGGTGAGATGATTTCTTAACATCATTCATGCTAAAAAAGTAAAAAAAAAAAAAAAACTTGCAACTGTCCTTTAAGACTCGAAATTGAATAAAAATTTGTAAAGGTCCTCTCAAACTCTAAGGTAAATAAAAAAATTCAAGAGTCCTTTAAGACTAATATAAAGAAACCTTTGCAAGAATCCTCTAAAACTCAATTGCAAGATCCTCTTGACGACAAGTTTAACTCAAATTTTGCAAGAATCCAGTAAGACTAAAGAAGTAAAGAACAATTTGAAGAATTTCTCTAAGACTCAAGAATAAAGAAATGTTTTTGAAAGTCCTTAAGGAAATGCACATCAATTAATTAGGTCCTCAAAATTGTATTTTATTTTTCACAAACAACCATCAAATGCACATCAATTGTTTTTCTTAAAATTGTCTAGGCAACCAGAGAAAAGAAGTTAGATATATAAAAAGAATCAACGAAAAATAAACAAATCGAGAAATATAAAACTAAGGGATTAAAAAATAAATCAGTTAAATCTCTCCTCTACTCCATGATGCTTGTAAAGATAAGAAAAGGCTCAATATTTGTTTATTGTTCAAACTAAGTTCTTATTAGTTTAATATTTTTAAACTTTTTTTTTCAATTTGAGCGTCAGCCAACGGCAACGAGTAGCCCAAACAAAGTCAGTCTAAACAAATAATCAAGTTTAATTTCAAACTAATAAAATATAAAAGAAAAAAAGGTGATAATGAAGCTTATTATGCCTCTTAGTTTTTGCTTGAATTTAATTTAATCATTCAACTACTTTTTATTTATTTTTTTAGATATTGAATTCAACTTTGATTTATGAAACAAATATGACATTTTCTTAATTCTTTCAATTTTCTTCGTTAACTTAGGTTTTGCTCAATTTATCCATAATGTTCTTCAATTTTTATGGTTAAGAATGCAGACATGGCGTGTGAATCTTGCGGTTGCCCAGTTACATCTCAACTCATATGCTCATGAAATTCAAACAAAGAAAGTTTCCAAAATGCTCAATCAATCGTCAAATTTGATTCAGATGAAGGGATTGACGTTGTTCCAAAATTCAAATCAAAAGGATTCGACTTGGCTTTGTAGTATTACAAGGATCAAAATGATTGTATCGTTGAATTAGAGGGACCTCCACTCCGGAAAAACCATAAATCTATCTGTCTGTCTGTCTGTCTCTCTATATATAAAAGATATGAAAACCTGAAACCACTTTGTTAAGGTCTGGTTGAGGGTCTCATCGCCTCCATGCAATGATAGAGAGCCTTGAAGATTGGGAACTTTATATCCTGGCATGGCTTGTAGGCCAAAGTTGTAAAGCGAGAGAGAGAAGGCACAAGTGACCACCATGATGATGTTTGATGGTGGGTTGCAAGCAAAAAGCATGTGTTACTTACCACCTCAACCCCACTTCAACTGCATCAATCAAAAGTAAAGTAGGGTATAAGCTTTTCAACCCCTTTTTCGTTCCGAATATGTTACTGAGTATTTGCGATTCTCATCTGGAGTACTGGCTGTTATCTTTGTTTTCTTCTCTTTTTTAGAAAAAATATCTGCAATTTTTATATAAAAAAAACTCAGTAAAACTCAGGTGATTCAGTGATAAGTATTTGATACTTAAGGTGTAGATTCGATAAGGAAAACTTACTTGTGATATTCCGTTTACTTGTTCCTAGATCTTTGCTTCAAGACCACTTTGATTACTAGAACCAAAGTTGTGTTTCACGGCACGAACGTCTTAACAAATCATAGCAAGAGTATTGAGAGAGATAACTATCTTCACTTGTGTGAAATAACTTGTGTTTGATATGGAGAGGGAGATCCCTATTTATACTAGAGAGGAGGTGTTATTTAGCGGTTACCACTAAGTAACATCCCTAGATAATTAGATTAGGTTCATCCTTATTGACGAACTGATGCCAAATCGCACCTCTAGATAATTAGACTAGGTTCATCCTTATTGGCGAACCGATGCCAAATCCCATCTCTAGATAAATAGACCGGGTTCATTCCTCATGGGCAAACCATTGCCAAACCCAATAACCAACAAAGGGTTTATTTTTTAGGTTTGAGTTTTATGGTTGCTAATGTGATTGCCGTTGAAAGCTTGTATAGTTGTTAACTTCAGGGCCTGTAGGATTAGTCGAGATGTATGCAAATTAGCCAAAATCCCAATTTAATAATTAAAATTAAAAAAAACTTAGACCACACCTCACGATATAAATACGCATGGACTTCATGAAAGGCGTAACTTACTGGTAAAACTTCCATCAACATGAAATCATTTTCAGAGCCTTAATTTGATGGCTTCAATAATGATACGTGAAACGCAAGTCATAAATTTACTGTGAGCACTTCTGTATGCTTCAGATGTAGTCATCCTTTCATGGAAGACTTTCTTTCTAGGAAGATCATGGAGGCTTTCCTTATGATCCGCAGCTTCAGTAATAGCACAATGACTTATATCTAGTATCTTGCATCTTCTCTCCCTTGGGAACTTCTATTAACATCCTTTTTTAATATTTTTCACTCATATATATTTGATTAGAAATAACTTTTTTAAGGGAAAAATAAATTTAATATTCTAAAATTTGATGTGAATTACACCTTGTGTCTATAGTTTAAAAATTTACTCCTTGCCTCCTAGGTCAGCTTAGAATTCCAAATTGGATAAAATAATCATCTTACCCTCGTATATAATTATAACTGAAAATTCATGAATGACAAAACAAAAAACACAAATCTCTCTCTCTCTCTCAAATCAAACATGATTACATCACTTAAATTATAAAAGATCAAACACGAATTCTTAATAAAATACTTTTACAAAATCGATAGAAAATGGAAATCCCAAACACAATTTTGGTAGTGGAAAAGGAATAACTATGTTATCTTTCAAATCCCAAAAATAATAAATGATGAAAAAAATAGTTAATGTGTTGTGAAATGAAGAGATAGATCTAAATAAATAAATTTAAAGGTATTGTTGAAGTTAAAATAAGGGTTACAAAACTTAAATTAAAACGTGTAATGTTAGTGAAACCTATAACAGGTAATAATAAATGATAACAAGTTCATAAATGAAATCAATGGTAAAAAATAAACATTATTATTTTGAGAATATGAAAATTGTATCAAATAGTTAGAGGAATTATCTATATGCCTTATGAAAGGAAAGAATAAATAAATTCAAACTTTTCATGAGAAAATCATTAATCGGCCAATTTTACACAATTTTATATAAATTTCAATTTGAGTGTCATATTAGGCCTAAATTATAAGTGGAGATTTTTGACATGTTGATATACCTTGGTTAAAAAATGCAGCTTAATTGGGGTTCCAAAATCTCTTAATATTCAATTAGGTCAATAACAAGGATAATTTACATGAAGATTAAATAAAGGCATGAAAGAGGGGTATTTTTGTAAATAAATGAAATTCATATTTCTCCCATTATAACAGTCGGTTGGAAAAAAAATATGAAGACTCTATTGTCTCTCTAAAATCTCCAAAATTTCATCTTTAAGTGAAAAACTCATGAATAATTCTTGATGATTTGTGAAGAAAACACATGATTGAAATGATTTGAAAATGAAAATGAGAGAAATGGCCATGAAAGGTGAAGAGTGAGAGAAATGGCCATGAAAGGTGAAGAAACAATGAAATGGTTTAAATCTTAAATGTTTAGAATTTTAAAAAGCATTACGGGATAAAAAGCATAGGTAGTGTTAACTATGGAAAAATTAAGAAAATTTTGGGAGTTTTACTAGTTGAATTCTAACTAAACTCCAAACTTGAGAATAATGAAATTTGGAATTGGTTTCTTCATCAGAGTTTTAGATATGAATGTTATATCTCTAGTGAAACTAGTTTTGATTAATTTAGAGCTATATAAATCCAAATGTGAGCAAAAAATTAAAGACGACTCATTCTATTTCTTATTGGATAGATTTTACATGCTTTTATAATGTGTGGTTTTGTATATGTAAATGGAAGAAATAGATTTTATATTTTATGTGAAATTTTTAGTTAAAGATGTTATATAAGATTGCTTTTGCTTAATTTGAAGCTATAAAACTCCATATATAAGTTAAACATTGTTTTCTAAACATTGAAGACAGGTCATATTGTATCTTCTAAACATTATCTTCTAAACATCGATGTATAAAACTGCAAATATGAGTTAAACACTAAAGAAAGGTTAAATTATGTCTTATTGAACTAATTATGTATATTGTAATGAGTGGTTTTTGTGTGTAAACGATATAATTGTTTTTTTCTTCTATGCAACACGATTGTTTCTTATATTATATGACTAAATGAATAAACCACCTTCAAAATGAGTCCTATAACTATATTTATAAGTTAAACATCAAACAATGTTTGTGTTTGGTCAGATTAAACCAATCAAGATTTTTTAGTTCTAATCCCTTACAAGGTAGTGTTAGTTGATGAATATAAAATACTATAAATGCATGAGAAGTTGAGTTTTAATGAGTATATGAAGCTTATCTTTCCTTTGCATGTATATTGTAAGAATCAAGAACTCATGCATTTATGAAGTATTATATGTAAGTGAGTGTATACATATCATGGATATTATTGTGAAAATTGGTAGGATTGTGTTCTTGAAATATTAGTTTCCTTTGATATAAATATATTTTATTAAGGGTTTTGTTAGATGAAGGGCTTATTAAGATGACATAAAATATATTGTGAGGCATGTCAAGAAAATTGCATGTATGAGTGATGAGGTAATAATTGGAATGAAGATGAGTAAAGGATTAAGGAATTATATGAATGATGTAAATTGTTTGTGAACTTATGTTTGGATGTGTTGTATGAAAAATAATATGGATGAGATTCAAAATAGAATACTTAAGTGATAATGATTGTTATGTGGAGTTGTAGAAAAAATGTATGGGGCAAGACTCGACTTCTCAAGAACTTGGATAATAGGAGTTAAGGTGAAGAATTTGCCTTCTCTGGTATATTATTAATTAAATGTTTGTCTTCGAGGTAAAAATTGATATGTGCTGTAATGAAATGCATGACAGAAATACACATAGTATGTTATGAAATGTGACTGACCACAATGACATAAAATTATTTATAATTGATTTTTTACTGGAAAAGTAAAAACAATTATGTATGTACTATTATCCAACACAATAGTAATAATTAGATGTAATTTGTGCTTGACTGCAATAACAGAACAAATTATACAGGAATTGTTATTGGTCATAACAAAGATAAACATGTGTAATTTGTGTTTGACCACAACAACTCAAAAAAGTCAATTTCAAAAATATATAGGTGACAAAAATAATAAAATAGCTAACATGTGAGATAGTTGGTTAATAAACTGATATTATTATGGGATTAATACGATGGACTATGTTATGGAACTAGTTACCCGACAATAAGGATAATGCCTAGTGATGGGCTAGTGGCATCAGTTCATTTGATTGCTGAAATATGTAATTTGGTTTAAATGGATCTATGTGGAGTTATTATTTCCTAGATGATCAAATGGTTGAACCATGAACAAAATTTTAGGTCAAACCTATATGTAAAATAGTAGTAAATTATTGTTATGTCATTAATTGTAAGATTAAAAAGAACTTGTGATTGAGTTCATGACAAGATGTTTTATTGAATTCTATTATTGAATTGTGATATAAAAATAAGGGTTTGGGATGCTTGAACCATGAAATTGTTTGGAATCTTTATAGATGAATGAAAATAAAAATATTTCTAGGACAAGCAAATTATCTTACATGTATTTTTTTTTTTTAAAAAAAACTAGGATTGCTACATGAAATTACTCGTGTGATGATAATATTGGTAGTTTGTGAAATGTTTTGTACAAGAAATGGTAGGGCAACATTTAGATAGAATCTTGGATAAGAAAAACTTAACTGGAATCTCATTATATTGGGAAAATTTTAGTTGGAAATAATATGTCGAAATAAAAAAGCAAACCCCAATTATGTTTGGAAAAGAGTCAGAAATAGTGTAAAGGATCATAACTTGGGCTATATAAAAAGGAATTAAAATGATATAATCTAATGATGATAAGTATGGACTATGAGAGATTACACCAGGCAAATAATAGCTTGAAACATTAAAATAGAAAATCATATGGTAAGATAACATTGATGTCCGATTAGAATAAATTTAGTATTTTGCAAGTTGAAAAGGCATAATTTGTTTGGGAGATTAGAAGTGACATAATTAAAATGTATTGTGAATTGAAAAAAAAAATACTATGAACCATATAGGTCATGATACATATATACATACATGTATACACACACACACACACACATAAAAAAATCATACGAATTAGATTTTTTTTATGAAAGAAACTATGGCATAAATTACATATGTTGGAATAATAATTTTTAGGTTATCCCTATCTTGGATAGAACATTAGACCTTACTTAGCAATTGTTTTGGTTAGGTGATGATGATATATTTTTTAATACATTGAATATCTTTTGTAAAATAATTTTGAGGATATCTTGTATATAAATATAATAAATATTAAGAATGTTCTAAACTTAATTATTAATCTCTTTTATTAGGGTTGTAATATGACATTGAACCTACTCTATTTTATTCAATTAATATTGTCTTTAATTCGTTCATCATATTTATATATTTAAAATAGTTTATAGTATAATTGTATATGAATTATGATATTAGAAATTGGAAAGGATAGAAGTATTATATTCTTGATTCGGCGATGTGATTGGTTATGGTCCAGGAAATTTCAACAAAGTTGAATTTATAATATAATTGTGTATGTAGGAGTCAATGATTTAGGAATGATCTATGTTAAAGAATGATCTATGTTAAAGGGAAACCCTATCTAAATTTTAGTATAATATTAAATGATGTAAAAGGTTGGTTTAATCTTTGTTAGATACGATCAATTATTATGTTTGGAAACTCTAAAGAAAGCTCATCTTGTAGATTACATGTTATTGTGCAAACATTCTTAATTTGAATTTACTTTGTTGAATAAACCCATATGTTTCATCATTGTAGGTTACAAAGAATGTCTTGCAAGATATTTTTTAAAATGATACATTGACATATTATTTTTATCCAAATAAGTATATGATGTAGACAAACATGACTTCCAAACGAGTGATGATAAATGGAATACAATTTTTTGTGATGCCTCATATGTTATTGGTGTTAAGTATGCATGAACAAGAAGGGAAAAAGGAAATTCATTTGCATGTTGATGTTAATAGTGATGCTTCTCCAATCACAATAAAAATGCCCAAGCAATACAACCAAACATAATGACAATATATTTATTAAATATTTTTGTTGAAATGATGATAAAAGTAATTAAATAACATTACATGTTATTGTTATTTTTGTTGTTGATGATGATGATGTGGGAGGTTTTAGAATAGAAGTGTAACGTCCTAAAGTTTCAAATGAATTTATCCTTGTCTCAATAATTAAATATGTTAAAACTTGGATAAGGTTTTTTTTTCTTTATTGACTTACATTCTAATGCTTAATAACCATTTAATTATCTCTAGATTTATTCTATTTAATGTGATATTTATATTCTATGAAAATTCTAGTAAAGTTTCTTTGTTTGAATCACTAAATAGGTTTTTTTTTTTAGAATTCTTATTTTTGACATAACAAAGTAGTCATTCTTAAAGGTTGGGCCTTAGGCCATCTAGTCCACCCATCATTATTATAAGCATATCAGAATATATACTCTTGTCCATAATTATATTCAATAATCTCGCTATTAAAAGTAATTTAGATGATTAAAATCATGATACATTTATAATTCACTACAAGATTTAACTTTTTCTACTTTTATTTTCAACGTCACATAATATATTCTACAAGCCAATGCCCCCGCACCTCGTCGCGGGGGACACTATAGTTTTTTTAATGCATATTTTTTTGATAAAAAAATATTAATTGTGTATTTTTTTGTTATAATATAAATTTAGTCAAAATAATAAATATATGCAATATTACTGTGAAGTGCAAGTTTTCTATAAAATATATGTATTTTAAATTGATATAAATTTATCTATTTATTATATTTTAACAAAATAATCAACATGAAATTATCTTCATCATTAAAAAAACAAGAAGATTTAAATATTTGAATTATTGAATTCATTGTATAGGATTTGAACTGCGCTCTCCTCCGAAGACGCGCGTGCATGGACCGGCTCGGCTACCTCCACATTTCAGCTATAATTCAAGCAAAAATATAATAATACTTTGGTTTATGTGGCAAAATAAAAACATGTGATGAGTGTGATTTGAACCCACACCCTCTATTCTAATGACATGCTTCTTGGACCAACCCAGCTATCTAAACATATCGCTTATTATTCTCAGGAACATTTATTAATAGTAATGGATACTGTGGATTCGTACAGTAAAACTAGAACGCATTTTATATTATAGATAATTTCAATCACAAAATTAATAATCTGACTCTAATATTCGTAATATTATTATTGTTCATTTACATAAAGATTATCATACAACCTTTTCAAATATGAAAATTATTATGTACGATTAATAAGAAAATTGCCTCACTTATTATATATTGTTTGTTTTTTCTAATTGATGAAATGTGGATGTTGAAGTTTTTTTTTATTTAAAATATTATCTTTATGCATAACTTTATTTGAAAATGGTTCGTATGAACAAATTACAATAAAATAAAATAAAAAAACTAGGTCGTGTTATGAGTTTCAGTTAACATGTCTTTTTCCTATAAGCAAAACCTAGATGATTTAGAATCACCACATGTTACATAAGATGGTCGTTGAATGGTACCAAAAAGGATCCGAGCACAACTAGGTAGGAACCCTTAAATGAGTTTAACTGAAGCATCTCGAAAGATGGGCTGAAAATTACTTCAGGTCATGGACAAAGTGTGAACCCAGATGTAAAAATAGGGCTGGTGCAAGATTGCATCTCTCTATCATCATGGTGCAGTTTTGTGTTTCAGAAAGCTTCCACGAACCTGTGTACACCAAAGTTATAGACCAGACATTGGAAAGATGCTGCCGGCTTGATTAAGCTATTCCTCCACGGATTTCTTCTCTCCTTTACTCACTCTAGAAAATTTGGGACCAACTTTTGCCTTTCTTGATGTTTCTGATTGAACTGTTTCTTTCAGTTTCTCCAGGGCTGCACATAAAAAGCAACAAAAAGCCAAGTGTTACTTGGACAACATCTAGAGACATTCTATTTAGAAGTCAGAATTTTCATGGTTTCCTCGTCCAGCGAGGATACAACCGGCATTTTAAAAATGATGTCATCACAAAGATCTTATTCATCACATATCATCTTTATAGCCTCTTCCCTTCCAAGAGTAATAGTGAACCGCAGTTGCAGAAGAAACAAAGAAGACCGTGCCCAATAAATCATGACTGTCCAATATCTTAGACACTCAAGACTAAAAGCTACCAGGATATAAAAAAATGATCTAGAAAAGTGATTTAAAATTCCCGTCTCAAAATTAATGAAATCTGTAGTCTAAATTCAAGACAAAATGCAACAATAAATGAATCCTAAAGAAAAAACTTCACTCGTGAGCAAATGCAGAGCACGTATCTGCCAAATCAATTATGAGTTTCTACATAGGAAAGAAAAGCCAAGAAATTACCAGATAAATAGAAGGGGTGAAGTGACTCAACAGAGCTGGAAGGGATGGAGTAAAGTGGACAAGAATCATTATCAGCTTTCTGTAACAGTTTCTTGAAACGTTTTACCTGAAACAAATTAACTATTTCAATCCGCTAAAAATATGTTAGGAATGATTCCAGTTGAGCCTCTAAGTTGCTGCAATTGAGCATTTGTGTGCCAACAATAACAAACAGAGCAGAAATACAACCAATTTGTTTTGAGCAGACATGCAAAAAATTGCACTGACATGCATTAGATGGTCAGAATTGTTAAATGAATACACACAGCTTTCATCTGATATGATGGTGGCCATGGTCCATCCAGAATTTAGCTCACCACTTGGTGTAAGTAATATATACCTCATGTACACGCAACAATGTGATGCAACGCCCAGTCTGCCCAGCTCTTGCTGTTCGACCAGCTCGATGAACATATGTCTTTACATATGCAGGCATATCATAATTAATGATATTTCTCACTCCTTCAATATCCATTCCGCGGGTCATCGCATCAGAGGAAACAAGTACTTGTATCTCCCCTTCCCGGAATGCCTTCAGGGTCTTGCTGCAGCATTTAATTTAATTTTGTTACATTCATTTTTTGTCAAATAAGTCAGATATAACCCATAAACCTTCTATTACAGAAAATTACACTTTTGGCTAGGAACTGTAGAAATCCCCATGATTCTTTGACATCATCTTAACAGATACAACAAAACCTCAATCCTAAACTAGATGGGTTATAGATTCTTTTGCACACTTCTACACAATCATATATCATGCGATATAGAATCTTGACACCCCTTCATCCACATTAGTTTACATCCCCCGCCCCCACTTTCCTTTTTCCCTGATAATCTAGCAGCCTCTGTAGGACCAAAACATCTTAGGCAGTCTTTTCTCAAGGATGGAAGTTGCACCTACTGCTTCCATAATCTTCACAGAAGTAATATTTAAATGCTTTTTGCCTAAAGTTTATTCAAAAAGATTCCCTGAGAATAAAGAATTCAAGCAAAATGCGTTCCACCTCTACCTAGTACCCAGTCAATAAGTAAACTCATCCTGGTATTACCTTCTTACTGATTGACGTTGAAGACCCGAATATTCCTTGATCTTGACTTTCAAATCACCAAAAAAATTCAGTAAGGTGCAAAGTCGATGAGTTGACTCCACAGATGATGTGAAAACAATACATTTCTCCCCTCCTAAATGCTGTAGAACCGCAACCAAGTAAAGAGGCTTCAGCTTGGACGCGCAAATCTGTTCAAAACATGTAGAACGCTCACTTCAGTTGAGAAAATACATTAATTTCTTAAGGAGAGCTAAGCTCCCTTTGTTCTTTAATTTCAATATTTACTTCACCTATATGAATTTCTTTTTCGGCAAGTTGAACATAATCTTTCATTTTTCTCCAATTCAAAAAAAATTGGAATTTTTCCACACACAACACTCACTTTGGGACAGAGAGTATGAAAATAAGGAACTGAAGTTATGTTTTACCACATCTAAACTGCAAAGATTGGCACAAAATCTCTACATTTTCAAAGTTCTTCCCATTGCAATTCTAAGAACATTCTGGAAAATCAATACCCAGAACTTCTACCCTTTACCTGCTAAAAATGGACTCTCTAAATGATGGAGAAGTAACGTATAAATTAATTACTATAATAGGAAAAGAGCAAATCGGCATCAAGATAACATTATTGTATTAAGCAAGTTGTACCGAGTAAAATCACGTGACAATTTGTTTAATGTATCTTTTCATATTCCCAATTGAATCTTTGATCAAACTGAGGTTGGATCTACAGCCATAGACCACAGTTACCAAGCATGGGCTCGCAATACAATAGTGTGATAGTGTACCAGTTTGTAGGATTCTAATTTTTCAGGGAGTTGATAACGTCTTTGGCCAGTTGTCAAGAATAAAGGATGGTGCAGATCAAGTTGAGCAAGCTTGCTTGGATCTTGGGTTAATGTGGCAGATAAAACCATCTTCACAAGCCTAGGGTAAGATTTACCCTTGAATCCCCTTTCAACACCACTGCAAAATATTTTAAATAACAATCACAACCAAGGCTGAATGTATCAAAGGATATAATTTACTTATCATTTCGTACAATAGTAGCATGGATAACCTTAAAGGTGTTGTATATCATCTCATGATATGAAGTTGGTGCTCCATTAACCCCAACAATTGAGCATCAATTCAAGTATCAAAATAATTCTCCTACTAGCAGCATGTGTGACTTCACAAGTGACTCTATTGGCCAGAAACACATGCAGTGAAATAATACTGATGTATAGGCTAATGCATGGAACAGAGCTTGTTGCTGAGACAAGAAGAAACTCATGGTAGATATTGTGGAGGGAGATGAAAAAAATATATAGAACTCACCATCTCCGTATGGTTTTTAAGGAACCAGATGCATAAGGAAGAAAATTATTAACACCAGGCATGAGGTTTTCATCATAAATGCGGGTCAGTTTGAGCACAGTCGGAAGCCAAGATTGGTATGCTTCCCTGAGCATGCGGTCTGTTTCATCAACAACCTAAAATAATAGTTTGCTTTTATCAGAATATCATTACAGCATAAGAAAAGACAGAAATGAAAATATGTTGAGGCAGCACCTTGTAGTCCGTGCATTCATACAACCAATACCCAAACTATTAAAAAAAAATTTCTTCCAAACATGAGGTCCTAGAACCAACCATATTGAAGAAACACAGAGGAAAACAAAAAAAAAGTATAGTAAAGTATCCACCACAATAACTGTTGGCCATTAACAAGATGCAATGATAAAAAAAATATATATATTAAAATTGTAAGCCTATGATATGTTGGAATTACTAAACTAATGTGGAGTTCTTCATCAAGATTTTTGTTCTCATACACAATCAGATAAAATTAATTAAACAGCAACTGAAAATATATTAGCATGGAAAACAAGTAGCTCACAGCTAGCCTGCATATTAGAGTGAATTGTCAAGATGAAAGTGAAGAAGATTCCACTGGGAATCAATTTATGATAAAATTTTACCAGAGGCAATAGCATTTTAAAAGAAAAGGTAACACTCATCTATTCGTTAGAAGAGACAACTAGAACTCAGTCCCATATAAACTTTCACAGAGAACACAGGAACTTGGTGTTAAAAAACATGAAATAAATTAGATTTTCATAACTAAAAAGTAGCCAATGTAAGTCGGAGATAGCACAATTCGATGCTTACAAGATAACACAGATGCTCAAGTGTAAATCCCTTAGTGGTAGTGATATGGTCCATGAGCCTTCCTGGAGTTGCCACTAATATATCCACTGAACTCTGTAATTCTTGCAAAACATCTTGGGGGTCATAACAAATCCCAGCCTCATGCTCGGGTTTCTTAATAAGTTGTGAAATTTCATCAGCAATTGAAGATTGGCCCACCGCCAAACCAACAGATAAACCAACAGCAGGTGCTATGGCAGCAAAAACTTGTTTCACCTGCAAGGCTAAATCACGAGTGGGCAAAACAACCAATGCACGGAGACATTTGACTGCGCGAGTCGAAAGCATTTGCACAATTGGCAAAGCATAGGCTAAAGTTTTGCCGCTTCCTGTTGGTGAGTTAATGCAAAGGTCTCTCTCAAAGGCACCTGGTCCTATAGTCTCTTGCCAAACCGCAAGTTGAACTGGGAAAAGTGTCTTGAAACCCATATTCTGCAAAGCCATCTTCAACCTAAAGTGGTGAACAAAGATTTTGATTTAAACAAAATAAACATTAAAAAAAAATGAATATATCAATATATATATATATATATAGAGAGAGAGAGAGAGAAACCTGGGGTCAAGGCAAGGGAGGATATCAAGTAGGCACTCTTCAAATTTACTTACATCAACTGGGCTTCGCATCCATGGCAACATCGGCACATTCATATTCTGTTTTGCAATTGTTGATTCCTCCATTCTCTCTAAGTTTCTTTCGGTCTCTGTTTCCACCAAAAAAATTAAGCCTTGATCAAGTCAAGCAAATCAACTGAGAGAGAGAGTTGCTGGGTACCATGGGGATGGCAATAGATCAGGTCGGGAGCGGATATTGTTTTACTTGCCACTGCCCCAAAACAACAGAATCCACCACAATCCTCCAACCTGGTCAGGTGAGGGAGTTTTTCTACCGCACATGTACCCAGACCAAATCCAGTTTTTTTAATAGATTTTTAAAACACAAAATTTAAGCTTAATAGTTAGCCCTACATATATAAAATTACAATTTTGGGCTAGACTTACAATTTCAACCTAGTATATATAAAATAATGATTTGCCAGCGGTAATATTTGATTTTTAGCTCTGCAGGGAAAATCTGTAGGAATGGTTCTCCATGGAAAGAACAACTATTTTGGCTGTCCATTTAGCTCTCCCGTTGGAGATGTAAACATAACGAAAACAGCCAAAAATTTAGCTTTGGCTGCTGGGATGCCTCTCCCCGTTGGACTTGCTCTAATGGCAAATCATTATTTTATACATACGGGGTCAAAATTGTAAGTTCGACCCAAAATTGTAATTTTATATATGTAGGGTTAACTATTAAGCTTAAATTTTGTGTTTTAAAAATCTACTAAAAAACTAGATTGGGTTTGGGCATCCCAACAGCCAAAGCTAAATGATTTGCCATTAGAGCAAGTCCAACGGGGAGAGGCATCCCAACAGCCAAAGCTAAATTTTAAATTTTTTGGCTATTTTTGTTCTGTTTACATCTCCAACTCCAACGGGAGAGCTAAATGGACAGCCAAAATGGCTTTTCTTTCCATGGAGAGCCATTCCAACAGATTTTCCCCATTGGAATTGTACCGTTGAGTTCTCCAAATTAAAACACACATCAACACGGCAACAAATCAACACAACAACAAAGCAACAAATCAACACAGAACACAACAACAAATCAACACGGCAACAAGACGAACAATGAATTGAACAATTGAAACAATTCAAAAAAACACAATGAAGAGCAATATTTTCCAGCCAACCAGAACACTCAAGTTTATCCAAGTGGCATGCATTATCAAGAAAGCATGTGTTCTGGTCAAGAAAGAACCAACCGCATCATCTTTAAACTAGCACTTACTTTAACAGTTAAACATCATCCACTGATAAGTCTTTAACCAAGAACCAGCAAACTGACAGAAAAATCAATGAACTTCCAAAAACCAAAAAATGAACTGAAATAGGCAATTTAGACAAAGGATTTACTTTAGCACTCTTGAAATTAAAAGAGATGCAAAGAACATACCTGGATGGTCCAAAGATAAAGCCTTGACCGTTGCTTATCAAAGTTACAAGTTCAAGAACTGAAACTGGAAGGAGGACAGAAGGAAAGAAGAGAAGGGCATAGAGCATAAAACCGGAGAATGATGGAGCAAAGGAAGTGAGGTTGGTGTTAATGCAAAAGTGGGGGATCCTAAGGAGAGCAGAGTGCGAGGGGGCGGAGCGTCATGGGAGAGGGAGCAGAGTGAGAGGGGGCGGAGCGAGGGAGAGGGGAGGTAGGTTTCAATGGGGTTATTAATAATAATATTTAGAGAAAAAAAGGTGACTAATAATAATATTTAGTATAAAAACATAATTATGTAAAATTGGTAAATTAGAAATTTTTTGATTAGTTAATTTAATTATATATTTTAAAATTTACTGTTAGATATATAAGTTATTTAAATTTTGTTTTTAGAGCTGTTATGTATTGATTTGTAAATAGATATTTTTATAAGTTTATTAATACTGTAATTTTAATAGAATTTGAGTTAGAAAGAATGTTACATAAGGCAATCACACAATTTATTTTTTTATGCAAATAGACTCGTAAATAGAATTCGTAAATAAAATTCATAAATAATTGTTTTTATAAGTTTATTAATATTGTAATTTTAATAGAATTTGAGTTAGATAGAATGTCAAATGGAGCAATCACATAATTTTAATAGAATTCGTAAATAGATGTTTTCATAAATTTATCAATACTATAATTTTAATAGAATTCAAGTTAAATAGAATGTCACATGAGACAATCACACAATCTATTCGTAAATAAATTTTTTATAAGTTTATTAATATTGTAATTTGTAATTAATTTGATTGAATTATTTGTAATGAAATGTATGTTAATTAATTATGTTTGAACTTATTGGTTATTTGTTATGTGTTCATTTTGTTTTAATATTCTGGGTCTATTAATTATAATTAAATTCATTTTTTTATTTTTTTATTTAAATATAAATTAAAAAAATAATAATTTTATTGTTGGAGGGTTTTTCAAAAGCAGTTATTTAATTATATAACTTACTCCTATTAATTATATAATTAAACTATATACAAAATAATTGAACTTTATTTAAAATAAGATAAAAAAATAGTTCTCCAAAATGACTTTGACCATTGGAGAACACATCAACAAAAAAGCCATATATACACTATTCAAAGAGTCATTTTAAAGATTTAACTCTCCAAAATGGCTCTTGCCATTGGACTTGCACTTAAAATTGAAATCCTAAGTTTTTTTTATTTAAAGATTAAATTTTGTAATTGTTTAATTAATGTTTTAAGTTGTATGAAATTTTAATCCCATTAGAATATATTTAATTAAGTAAATCTAGAAAAATTGGTATTTTTTAAATATTATAGCTTTTTGAGCTGGAAAATTTTATTTAATTAATCTTAAAATAGTTTAAGATATTAATAAGAATTATAATGTGAATAATTTTCTCATTAAATTTTAAAAACTATTTTGTTTGAAAAATAATCATATTGTATTTGATTTGATGTTTCTATATGTTAGAAATATTTTAAAAAATACACATAAAACCAATATTTAGAATTGAAGCATCCAATGATTTTATTATACATGATGGATGGTCATGGACATTAAAGACCAATATGATTGTGCTATTATTTTATAGTTGAATGGTTGTAATTTTATTAATTAGTTAGAAATCAAACTAAAACATTTTAATTATGACTTGATTAAAATATATTCTTAAAATTAAGGAACGGAATACAATTAATACAAGAATTATATTTCTAAACCTAGAAAAATCAAGAAATGACTTAAATAAGTTAATTCCTAAAATTATCATGGATTAATATACAAATATTATTCAGGGGCAGATTAATATTTTACTAATTTATAGGGTTTTTTATATTTTTATATAAATAAAAAGCTATGTTTTTATTTTGTTAAGGGATTGTATGTTAGACAGAAAAAATTACATAAGTCATAAAAAAAGATGCTAGTACTCTAATCATAGCAATGATATATCATTTCCCCCCTCTTATATAGGAATTTATGAAATTGGTGGTTCATGTAGATTATTGTTATAGGTTGGGCAAATAGACGATTTTTTGTTTGTCACAACTCAACCTTTAAAAAGTTATTTAAAATCGAAGAAGATCAAATTTTTAAATAATAAATTCCTAAATAAATCTAGATTTATTTAATAGAATAATAGAAACTTCCTGATAATTTTGTTTTATAATTTTCACCATGTATACTATTTGGAAGACCCAACACATGCTTGATGAGGGAATTTCTATATGTATTCTAGAAGTTCAACATAAAAAAAAGTTACACTACAATAAGCATTTTTGTTTTTTTATGAAGCATATCAGCAAGACCTTGAAAAAGTTATTCAAAATTGAAAAAAATATAAAAGGCTAAAAGGTGAATAAAAACTATATGAAAGAAATGAATGAGGAAAAAAAGTTTTGGACTAGAGTTTAATGAAATTTGATATGGGCTGGTATAAATTTGATGGTAACATGTGTTGAAAACTAGGGAAAACTTACCTAGGAAATAAAAATAGGTATAAAGAATGGACATAATGAGAATTAGTTGTGTGTGTGTGTGTGTATAAAAAAATGGTTTTGGATGTAAGGGTGTCTTTAATTTTGTTTCTAACATTTTCTCCTAAGAAAATAGATAAGCATGCAAGGATTTTTCTTTTCAAAAAGGCTAGTTTGAATCTTCCCTAAGTATGACTCGGGTAAGGAAGATGTTTATGTACCATTGAAAGTCACTTAGCTTCTTGCACCTGAGGTTGGATAAAAGTTCAATATTTTATCTTTCAAATGGGAAGGGTCTCCAATAAAATATAAGGAGATTGTCAGGATAAGTGTTGATATTGCATCCTAGATGGTGTTTCTAGATGACTCAAAAATAGATGTTTGGTCTTCATTTTTTTGGAAGGAATTTTGGAAATGAAGATGGTCTGATTTAGTGAAATGGTAATCCCACCATCCTTTGAGCTGCCCGGAAAAACATGTAAAAAAATATTTTTTAGGTTTTTTTTGCTTTTTATTTTTTCTATTTTATGGATATATATATATATATAGATATATAACTAGCAAACAAAACCTAAAAAATGTTTTTTTACACTATTTGTGTTATTTTTGGCATTTTCAATGTCTTTTTAAGAGTATTTAAAATTCAAAAATACTTTTTAAGCAAGATGAGATAAACCTTCTAGCTGTTAAAGACTATAATACCATAAGAATAACCAAATTAAGAAAACTCAACAATATAGAATGAAGAAAATATGGAAATTGAAATTGAAATACAAAGTTGACCAATATTTGCAGAATTAATTAAGTATAGTAACTTAATTAAACTTCTAATAGGTTTAACAAGTATAGTAACTTAATTAAACTTCTAATAGGTTTAACAGCCTTATTTAAGGACTTAATTGAAGAACAAAAATATGTTTGAAAGTTAGTTCAACAAAATTGAAAGAATTAATTAAGTTCAAAGACTTAATTAAACTTTTAATGGGTTTTATGGATTTAATTAAGGACTTCATTGAAGAAAAATCGTTTAGAGGCTTAATTCAGATCAATTCACAAAGAATGAAGACGTACAATTGAAACTTTGGAAAAGGCAAAATTATCAAGGTTTCAAATGTGAAGTTTAAAGGCTAGTTAAGGGCCAAATTAAAAATTCAAGGACCTTTCCATAAAAAAATACATAGCATTAAGGGTTGAATTAGACTTTTCCTAGGACTAATTTGAATTAAATCAAAATTGAAGGCTTAATTAGGGATTGATTTAACAAATTAAAATTCAAAGGCTACTAATCCTAGGACTAATTACGTGGTATTAAAAGGTTTGTTCTCCCTATGATCTCATGTTTGAATTTTATGGTTACTAATATGATGACCGCTCGAGGCTCCATGATCATGAAGTATAGTATATGGTTAAAGCAAAATTTAGACCACACCAAATGTACACTAATTGATCCAATGGTAAGTGCTTGAGATTAAAGAGTTTATTTCACTTGTGGTCTATGGTTATTAATATGATGATCACTTGAGGCTTATATGGTCGTTAACTTCAGGATATGAAATTAGTCAAAATACATGCAAGCTAACCCAAATATTTTCGTTAATAATTAAAAAAACCCTTAGATCACACCTCACAATATAAATATGCATAGACTTCATGAAAGGTGTAATTTACCGGTAAAACTTCCATCAACATGAAATCATTTTCAGAGTCTTAATTTGATGGCTTCAATAATGATACGTAAAACATAAGTCATAACTGTACTATGAGCACTTCTGTATGCTTCAGATGTAGTCATGCTTTCATGGCACACACACCCTCCCAAAATCAACATTGGAAGATGTTTTATTGAAACTATATAAGTTGGTAAATACCATTTTAAAAGAAAAGGTAACACTCATCTATTCATTAAAAGAGGCAACTAGAATTCAGTCCCATATAAACTTTCATAAAGAACACAAAACTTGGTGTTAATAAACATGAAATAAATTAGAGTTTCATAACTAAAAAGTAGCCAATGTAAGTCAGAGATAGCACAATTCGACGCTTACAAGATAACACAGATGCTCAAGTGTAAATCCCTTAGTGGTAGTTGTCGCACCCCAAAAAAAATAGTATGCGGTGTCGTGGTGACTCGTCCCCGTGAGCGGGGGATTAAATGTCGGGGGATTATCTATTTTCGTAAAAAGGGAGTCACCACCTAGTATTATGGTTACTAGGAAACCTAAGACTGGTCTTTCAGAGATTCTAAGGTAAGGGACTGGTTGCGTAAAGGGAAGGTTTTAGCACCCCTAGTACGCCCTACCTAAGGTAAGCTGCTTGACGTTTTGTTTGTTTATGATTTGCTATGGCTTTGAGCTTTCAAAACATGCTAATTAAATGATAAATGAGATATTACACCGCCGAAATTTTTGGATATTAGCCCCTTAGGATTTAATTATCCAAACACCAACAGTGAATAATAACATATTATTCCCGCCGAATATTTTAGATATTAACCCTTTCAGGATTTATTTATCCAAGTATTGATAGTGAATAATAGCATATTATTCCCGCCGAATATTTTGGATATTAACCCCTTAGGATTTATTTACCCAAATAGACCTGGGCCGAAGGCCCAAACAAATCTTGGGTCTTCGGCCCCATAAAATATTGGGTCTGGGCCGTTGGCCCAGAAGATCTCGGGTCTAGGTCGTTGGCCCAGATAAATGTGTTATGGGCTTCGACCCATGATTTCTCTCGGGCTGGGCTCCAGCCTCTATGGGCTAGAACCTAGGCTACTTGGGATCTTGGGCCGGGCACAAAGCCCAACCCTCCTCACTCAGACCCAGCCCGCATGCAGGGGGACAAAAATCGTTTGCTGCATGCAGTGGCCCGAGGAAGATGATGAACATGAGATGTGCAAAATTTTGAGTGTAATGAAAAGCGTACTTGTTAACACGGTTGTGTTGAGGGCTTCAAGGTGGTTCTTCTGGTCGTGTTGGAATCGGAGGTGGTGGCCGGAAATTGCGTCGAAATGGTGACAGGTCTTTGCTGTGGTGACGCTGTTGCTTCGGGCTGTTCTGGTTTTTCTTCGACATAGAGAGTTGCTGAGGTGCTGGGGGTTTATGGAAGAGACTATGGTGATGCTGAGGAAGAATATGGGTGGTCAACGGTGGTGGTGGTTGGCTGCCGAGAGGGAGAAGAAATAGGGGTCTGTGTTATGAGAGAAAACAAGACCGAGAGAGGGAGAGAGCTGCGCCGAGATAAAGGTGCTGTGCTTTCTTCTTTTTTCTTTGTTTTTTCTACCCTTTTTCTCTCTTTTCTGCATGGATTTCTTTCCTTTCTTCTCTCTTCCTCTTCTTTTTCTCTTTTCCTTTTCTGTTTCTTTCCCTCTGTTTTTTTCTTTTGTTTCTCTCCTTTTTTTCCTCCCTTGTCTTCTTCACTGTGTTACTATTTATAACAGAGAGGATGTAACCGTTGGGTCTCCATGCAGTGTTATGGAAAGCTAATCAAATCGAGAGCAATCAGAGGAGAATCAAGAAGGAGATCATGATTGAATAGGAAAAAGAATCATGGCTGATCTTTTTTGACGAAGTCATGGGATTGAGTTGTTAAAATCTGCTATTGCATGGCTGTTGACTTGCTATTTTTATTCCAATTGATTTCCTTGATTCCACTTGACTTCCTGCTACATCGATCTGCTCCAATTAATTGCTGATTTGGCAATTATATCACATCAAAAATTTAGCCTCAACCTCAACTTTGCGCGATCCTTTTATCTGGTCCTTGGATCTTGACTTTCACGATTTATCCCTCCATCGACCATAAAACTCTCAATTTGCTCAATTTCACCCTTGCACCAAGATATGTATTTTTTTCAGAAAAATAAATGAGTCAAAAATTGGGTAGCAACAATAGTGATATGGTCCATGAGCCTTCCTGGAGTTGCCACTAATATATCCACTGAACTCTGTAATTCTTGCAAAACATCTTGGGGGTCATAAGAAATCCCAGCCTCTTGCTCGGGTTTCTTAATAAGTTCTGAAATTTCATCAGCAATTGAAGATTGGCCCACAACCAAACCAACAAGCGCTATGGCAGCAAAAACTTGTTTGACCTGCAAGGCTAAATCACGAGTAGGCAAAACAACCAATGCACGGAGACATTTGACTGCGCGAGTAGAAAGCATTTGCACAATCGGCAAGGCATATGCTAAAGTTTTGCCACTTCGTGTTGGTGAGTTAATGCAAAGGTCTCTCTCAAAGGAACCTAGTCCTATAGTCTCTTGCCAAACTGCAAGTTGAACTGGAAAAAGTGTCTTGAAACCTATATTATGCAAAGCCATCTTCAACCTAAAGTGGTGAACAAAGATTTTGATTTTAACAAAATAAACATAAAAAAAATCTTTGAATACATTAATCCATATATATAGAGAGAGAGACACTCTTCAAACTTGCTAACATCAACTGGGCTTCGCATCCATGGCAATACTCACACATTCTGTTTGCAATTGTTGATTCCTCCATTCTCTCTAAGTTTCTTTCTATCTTTGTTTCCACCATAAATTAAGCCTTGGTCAAGTCAAGCAAATCAAGTGAGAGAGAGAGAGATTCTAGGTACCATGTGGATAGCAATAGATCGGGTCGAGAGCGGATATTGTTCCACTTGCCACCGCCCAAAACAACAGAATCCACCACAATCCTCCAACTCAGGGTTGTAAAATTCGTTCCGGATCCCGTTTCGGTTTTTTGTTTGGGACGGAACGTTCCGGTTTCGGTGTATTCCGGCGTTCCGTTCCGGTTTTGTACTGTTTATATTTATTTAATTATATATATATATATATATATATAATTAAAAAACAAAATATAATTTTTATTTTTTATAAAATCAAAGTTGACGCAACATTTTTTTTATAATATATATATATACTTTATAGTTGTAACGTGACTGTAAGCTTACAGTCACGTTACAAGTTGTAAATTATAAAAACCTTCTTTATTATTATAAAGTATATATATAGTATATACCCACAAACCCTACTGCCCCCATTTATTATTATTAGTATAAATTATAAAAACCTAACCCTACCCACTCCCCACTTTCTCTTTGCTAGTTTGCTTGCGCCGTCCCCCACTTTCCCTTGGCTTCCTTTGCTTGCTACTGCCCCACCCTTCCTCGGCAGTGCCTCTAACTTCCACTGGAAACCATGGAAGATCTGCTAAGGGCGTCGAGAGTTTACAACACTAGACTATATCCAAGTGCGAGGCACGTGTGGTCCAGGGTCTTGGATATTTTGCTTTGAGTTGTTCATTACTACTTCATTTACGTTCTCTCTCTGTCTCTCTGGTTTACTTTGATGAATACATTCACGGCGTCGTTTTTTCCGATACCGAACGGAACCTAGGCGCTCCGTACCGAATTTCAGGAACCAACCGGGATTTTGACTGGGACAAAAACATCGCCGTTTTGTCCCGGATTTTGCATTGGAACGGGCCGTTCTGGCCGTTCCGGCCGGAACGGAACGGGATCAATAAGCCTGCTCCAACTTGGTTGGATTAGGACAAGTGAGAGACTTTTGTACCTAGACACAATCCAGTTTTTTAATAGATTTTTAAAACACAAAATCTAAGCTTATTAGTTAGCCCTACATATATAAAATTACAATTTTGGCCCAGACTTACAATTTTAAGTCCAAGGTTGTGAATACCGTTTCGGCGGTTCTTTTGTTTTTTTCTATCGGTACAAAACGTTTTGGTTTCGGAGCATTTCGGCATGTCGTTTCGGGGTTGTACTGTTCATATATAATTAATTAATTAATTATATATATATATATATAAATTTACAAACATAATTAAAATTCAAGATAAATTAACTTTAAATTATACAATATAAACATAAAGTCAAACAAACATAATCTCAAACCAAATTTATAACATCTCTAAAATTCCATAATATTGTGAAAGTATAATGTTCTAAAATAAAAGAAATATAAATCAAATATCTTCTACATCATTAATATTAAAATAAGGATTTTGTTCCTGTGGTGGAATGTAAGGAAAATCATCAATTAGACAATCTAATAGTTGGTCATTTCCACCAAGCTCATTCTCTTCATTAAAAAATATCCCTTCATCTTCTAAATTTTAGAACATGATTGTTGTAGGGGTGATGTAGTTCTTCCAATACATAATTAGTCATCTTCTCTGGAACATGAAGACCAATTAATGTTTCTTGTGATCAACATTTCAATTCTTTTTAAACCATGAAAGAATAGGAATTAATTATTCTTTTCATACATCTTTATCCTGATCCAAGAGCATAATAGTCATGATGCTGTAAATATGTAACAAAAGTGATTATCTTGCAATTGATGATATTATTGATGGAAAATATCCAACACCAACATATAATAAACCTTTTCCCATCAAAATTTATGGCAAAATATAGGATACAAGTTTGTTGATAAGCAATAAAATTCTCCAAAGTTAAAAATATTCAAGCAGATTTCAGAAAACTTGTGACAAATTAAAGAAACAAATTAAACTAGAACCCTTGTTTTTAGCAAGGATAGGAAGACATGGGTAGTAATCTTCCAAAAGAAACCACCTAATTCTTTGCAAACCACTTTGATTCGATTGAGAAAAATATGATAAAATATATTTAAATATGAGGGTTTAACAGCTTATCATATGGACTTTAATAAGCTTGCAAAAGAAGATACCAAAATGACATTAGCCATTACTTAAGCTTAAAAGGTTATATATATATATTTCTTGTGGTCTCAGGTTTAAGACACTAAACCACTTGCTAAATGGTTTATCTCACACTCTTTTCCTCGTATGGGCAGGTGATTGTATGTCACCCACCCACCTACCCACCCTTTATTACTTGCTAGAGGTGTGTCATTGGTTGAGTAATTGTACCCATTTTAATTTTTAATATATTATAAATTGTAGACTAATTCATTTTTCTTTAGAAAATAGACATGAAAGGGAGGATATATCAAGTTAAACTATTTTTGTGTGAATATTATAGATATTCAGAATTGACCATTTAAATTTTCTTATTCATCAATGATTGTAAAAAAAAAACTATACATTTAAAAGTGTATACTTGTTTTTCTTTAATTATAATTGATATTGCAATGTATTTTACAATATTTCAAACATAGAGTTAAAACTAAAAATAAAATAAAAAAATATTAAAACATGAGATAAAAATAATGATACATAGAGAGAGAGAAGGGCAAGAAAAATTATTTATACTAAGTGTTAGGAAACTCAATAAGTAAATGAATTATTCGGGTTGCATAAGGTTGGGTGGTTTTTAAAAATCTTAACCTACCCAACCTATTATCCTAAAAGCCTAAGGTCATAGCTCCATTGTTCACCCACACTCAGTGCACTGTGGACTAGAATAGTGCAACCATTACCTCATTATCTATCATTGCATTTTCACACCTGTCTTTTCATACTACTAGAAGGTACCCACGATGGATTTGTTTCTCTATTCAACTGTCTGTTGCCTGTCTAAGAGCATTTAACTTCATAATACTTTTTTTTACTTTTTAATGTAAGTTAAATAAAAAAAACAACAAATAAAAAAAGGGATTAGCATAACTGGATTTACATATTGCCAAAAGCTGCCTGAGATGCTGATAGGTGTCTGTTGCTGGAAGACAAATCAACATCCATTTTAGTTGTTCCATTCATCATTTGTAGCGATAGTGCATTTTCTTTTCTCCTTTCATTTCATTGAAAATGTAAGGGAAAACAACTATAGAGACGGCAACACAATTTCCATTAACGAAGACCAGCATTTGCAGAGTCCATTAACCACACTACATCTCTCTCTCTCCCTTCTTGTAAAGTCCATAGACCACACTCCATCTGCCTCTCACTCCCTCATTCTCTCCCCATTACCATCAACAATGTTTTGGTCGTGCATTGTAGAGGGGATTTTATTAGAAAAACTAAAGGAGAACATGGTTGCGACCTTATTTGCTTTGCACGAGATGTTGATGGTGGTTGCTACCCGAATGAGAAATCAGTAAGTCACACCCACTATTCATGCCATCTACCATCTAATTAGTATTAACAAGATGTAAGGCCTGTTAAACGCCCTCACCATTGTCTCATACTACTACTGTCACCTGCTAGAACTCCCAAAAAAAACTTAACATCTATGTCTAATTAATGCAGCCCTACATTTAATTAAATGAGTTTTGTCTTCGTGTATCCACAAATCCACCCTACTACAATTAAGAATATCTCTTGTCGCAATTTACGAACCTTTGTTGAGACAAAAGCTTGCGCAGGATGAGGTTGTCAATTTCTAAACGTTGTTGTCATGGAAATATCGACGCAGTGGCTTTATCAAAAAAATAAAAGGTCATCCAGATGCTTCACATCCATCTCTGTCAAAAGGTGAACGTTGTTCAATATCAAGGGAACTCACTAATTACTCTTTTTATCCTCACCATTGTATTTTTTCGTAATTCACTTTGTGCCTTTGCTTTTAGGTTTTCTTTTCTGCTCTCTATTTGTTTCACCTCTGAATTTTCAATTCGATGATTAACTATCTACCTCCTTATTCTTTGTCCTTTGGATCGATGCCATTTTATCGATTGTGGTTCTGTGACTGTTGCTGTGTTTTTTTAGTTTCTCCAAATTGATTGTTGTTTATATATGCATGGCACTAAAATCCAACCATATCTTTTATGTTCTGATGTGCTATTGATGGGACTAGAGGTGGCAGGAAAATCTGGATTGTTAACTTAATTAATCAATTTTGCCTACAATTAACATAATCTTCCAAAACTTTAAAGTCTAAGACACAAAAATTAGAAATGTCATATTTGCATATTTTGTACATGCAAGTCAAAAAAGTTCTTGATGTTTGGTAACTCCGAGGCAATTGCTTTCTTTTTTGTTCATTGGTTTTGGTTCTAGTTATTACTGATGATGTAGTTATAGTTTTGTTGTTGCTGTTGTGATTGCTATATTTTCTTAAATGATTGTTGCTTTGGTTTGATAATTATTTTACTATTGCTATGGTCGTTGCCCTTATGATATTGTCACCTCTAATTGTTGTTGCTACCGTTGCGAGCTTTTTTAAATTAATTGTTATCTATATACATAGCACATGAAATTCCATGAATCTTCCTTTTATTTTACTATACGATTATTCAATCAAGATTGCTTTAATTGTTTTATTGTTGCTACCATTACAATTTTTTGTAAATTGATATATATATATATATATATATATACATGACGCTTTAAATTTCAACCATTTTGCTTTTATTTCAATGTAATATTGTTCTATCAAGATTGCTTTAATTGTTTTATTATTGCTACCATTGCGATTTTTTGTAAATTGTTTGATATAAATACATGACGCTTTAAATTTCAACCAATTCACTTTTATTTCACTGTAATATTATTTTGTCGAGATTGCGTTAATTGTTTTGTCGTTGTTGATGCGCTAATTGATTTGTTATTGTTGTTGTCATTACGAGCTTCTCTTAATTGATTGTTATATATATGAATGTCGCTTTAAATTCCAAGCATTTTGCATTTTTTTACTTCGATATTATTTTGCCAAGATTGCGTTAATTATTTAGTTGTTGTTGTTGTGTCAATTGTTTTGTTGTTGTTGTTGCCATTGCAAGCTTCTCTAAAATGATTATTATATATAAACATGACGCTTGAAAATCCAAGCATTTTGCTTTTATTCTGCTTTTTTATTATTCTACCACGATTGCGTTAATTGTTTTATTGTTGTTGTTGAATTCATTGCTACATTTATTCTTATCTCTCTATCTTGGTTTTGCTTTGTGTTCTTTTTACAGATCATTTATTCAACATCAATTTCTGCTTGATGTTGCTTATTTCTTGGTTGGTTAGGTTGGGTTGCTACTTTGTTGGAATTAAAGTTTGCTGAATTTACTTCCTTTGTCTCTTGCCAATTTCTTGAACTCAAATGTGCATTTTTCCCTTTGCAATGTGATTGTCATTTAACTTCTTACACTACCATCAAAAATATTTTTACTTTCATTTTAATTGTATTTTTGTTTTGTTTTTATTGCATTGTCAGCTATTGTTGCCTTCTTGATGGTTTGATTTCTGTTTAGGTTCAATTTTGCTCCGCTTGCTTTTCTGGTATGTGCAAAAAATTATGATATGTAGTATCATTGTCTCTGTTTCTCTTGTTTGGTTTTTTTTTTAAATTCAATTTCTTACGCTACCATCAAAATCACTTCTTATGCTGATTATGTTACCATCAAAATTACTTCTCAAGCTTATTACAATTGCACATTCCTTTTTTGTTGCTGAATTAACAGTTGTTGTTGCCTTGCTGGTTTGATTTCTGGTTGGGTTCAAGTTTGCTCCGCTTACTTTCTGGTAAGTGCAAAAAATTATGATATGCGACATTACTATCTTCGTTTATCTTGCTTGGGTGTTTTTATTATATTTCTATTTATTCCACCATTACTCTATAAATTCCCAAATACAAAATTTCATATATACATCAACGGTTCTTTTAACTTTCTTACAAAAAAACTTCATCGACACCATATAAATTATCAAATTACAAATATAATGTTTCAATTTTTTTAACTTATGCGCTGTTTTGTTTTTAGCTTAGGTTACAGGCCATCAACATGTTGCGTTTAATTAAGCTTGTCAATAAACATATGCAGTATGGATACAAAATATACATTAAATTATTTTGATATGTTTGGAATGAATTAACAAATATCTTTAGTTTACTAAAAATGAAATCATTGTTGTAAAACAAATGTCAAGAATTATTTAAAGCCATTTAAATTATTTATTACTTTATTGCAAAATTTCAGGAGAATCTAGAAATAATAATGTTCGATTGATTTTTTTTTGCTTCATTATTGGCTTCCCAATCTTTTCAATTGTGTTTTCCAATACCATCACCATAGCTTCTTCCGGTGATTTAAAATGCACTTTGCTTTTATCGTTATTGGATTGTCAAGTGCTCTTGCTTTCTGGCTAGTTGGGTTACCATTTCAAAATAAAATTGACTTCGATTATTTTACTGGTATGTGCCCAAATGAATGACATGAAACATTCATGTCATCATCTTTCTTGCATTGTGTTGTTTGTTATTGGCTTCAAGAGTATTTCCATTACAATTTTAGTTGCCATAAAAAAATTAATATCTCAACTTTGTTTGGAAAAATGTTTGAGCTTTATTTACATCACTTTTGTTGTTGTGATACTTCTGTCTTAGATTATCATCTTCTTTTAATATTGTTTTATGCTTTAATTATCATGTGTTGCTTTTCGTTGCTGTCTGTTTTTATTCCATTTCTTTATTTGATATTACGCTAAAATCACTTACTACTAAATTACAAAAAAAATAATCCAAATACAATCACCTTACATATACATATCAAAACCTTATTTTAAGTTGTGAGATCATAGGAAAATAATGTCAACAAATAAATTCAAATCTCAATTATAGAGCATGACCATATAAATTATCAACGTAGAGATATAGTGGATCAAAGTTCTATCACTTATGTTTTTGATGTATTTTGCTCGATTGACAAGCGACTATTTTTTGTATGAAACTTATACAACCTAGCAATTAAGAAATGCATGATCAGAGAACCTATTAACCATGACATTGAACCATTATGATATATTTACATAAATTTTTTAAATCAAAAAATTTTAAATTAAACTTTTAATCATGATTATCAAAATACCGTTGCTAAAATAATCTATTGTCCAATCACAGTAATTGTGGAAGAACAGAATCACAATAATTTATTGTTAGTGAAATAACCCTCTACAAACAAGGACATAAAGCTCATCTTCAAATAAATTTAACAACTATTGTGTTGCTTGCCACATAGATATATTAAAAATTATTAAGACAGGCCAAGGCGTGATATTGCTTACAAAATAACATTAGCATTATTATATATAAAAAAAAGAGTGAGGGTGTTAAACCATTATGTCATATTTGTAAGAAACTCACGATCATCAGCAATGGACTAAAGCTCAAATCGTCATCATAAAATAAACCTTGGATATTCATTACAATTGTTGCTACAATGATATATTGTTTTGCTGCGAGATCCAAAAATATTAGGGGGGGGGATTGTTGCTTGCAAAAACAAGATCTAATTCTACTGTATGAAATTTGATAACACTAGTGCAAAAAATAATAATTTTGACACCAACTTTAAAACACTCCACCTATTGATCAAATGGTTGGAAAGAAAATTCCATAAAATTTCTCGATCACATCTAAAACAAATTATTGATTCAATCATTATGCTGAGAATTAAAACAATAGCAAAGATCAACTAAATTTAGAAAGATAACAAATAACTTTTTTTAATGGATTTTAACAAATGCAAACAATGAAAACAATATCAATGATCAACCAATTTCAATGAACAATATACCTAGATGCCCGTATCAAAAGTTGTGGTCATGTCAAAAAAGCAATATACAATAATGAAATAAAGAAAATTGTATACAAAACAGCATATAAATGATCAAATAAAATATATAATGACTTGAAACAAAGATAAAAATTATGTGGTCATGCACAATTTATGCCATTGCGATATATTTAGCAAATAAACATTTTAACGTTGCTAGGAAATCAAAAAAATTTTTGATCACTCCGCTTTTTTTTCCTATGCCTGCTATTGTGTTGTTTTACCGTTCACATCCCTCTCAGTTTTTCCCCTTTTAAATTTTTGATTCTTTGGTCCATTCCATTTTAATGCTTTTCGCATTGTTTAGTCCCTCTAATTTCAATTGATGCATCAATGACTAACCAGCAACAATGCTTGCAAGGATCACATATATTTACTAATGAACAAGATTATTCATATAACATAGCACTATTAGATGATGATGAGGGTCCTTTGTGCTCTATTGGTGTATAAACACATTCTTCAACGATAAACACGAGTCATGATCCTTGCTACGCCAATACAAAATGATTTCCATTATATCACGACAAGACTTAATCCTCTCAAGCATCAATGTTCTCTCAAAATCAGCATGATCATTGCTCTGTTTTCTATTAGACAATTAATCTTGCACATCAAATCCAACATCTCTATTATCATTACAAGATCTTGGTGCAACTGACTAAACCTCTGTTGATCATGATCTCATGTCTTTTATTAATGACCAACAACCAATAGGGCAAACTTCATATCAAAGAAAGAGACAACATATGTTCCAAAAATTTCCATACATTGATTTATATACCTATATTATTTACAATTATCTATAGCGAAGATTTGACACAAAATTTTGATGATGCGAACCAGCCCAAAAACACCAACATCGACCCATTACAGGTTCCAAATGGTCCAATCACGCGGTTTAGGACAAAGGCATTGAAAGAGGCAATGAATGCATTGGTCTTGAAGGCTTCAACCCGGGCAGAATTGCAAGGACCGTTGGAGTATCAAGAGGAGACCTTAGTACATCTTATCCATGTGCAGGAGGGGTCCAATACAACCTTATTTGGGCCATGAAATTAGGACAACAAAAGGATCCAAAAGAGCCCTACTACAACTTGGAAACATGGGATTGATGGGATGGATGGAAGAGAATAAATAAACCTTATGGGCTCTATTTAAGTTAGTTAGCTACAACCCAAGGCTTGTTTGGGCTTAATTAAGACTTTGTTTTCAGATAGGATCCAAGGCTTGCTTGGATTAAGTAATGGGCTCTTTAATTTAGCATTTTGGAGTGCATTTTGAGTGGACCTCATTTAAGTCCACATAAGAGGTCCATTAGGGTTATTTTTAAGGACTATATAAACTCATGTAACCCTTCAGTAGCCATTGATTGATGAAACTTCATTCTGAACTCTTCAGTTTCTATGTAAGAGAGATTCTTGCATTCTTCAGTTCTTGAATGAACTGAATCTGACTTATCGAAGATTAACTAGCTTCGTGGTGTCATTCTACTCATTCCAATAGTGCTGGTGCCTTGGGGCAGGTTTTCATTGTGTCACACTCCTATCAGACCTTCTTTTGGCTTTCCGGGATCTTATCTCATTCTTGGTTGTGGGTTGCGTGACCACGTGATCACGAGGTTCGTATCAAAACCTTTGTTGATCATGATCTCATGTCTTTTATTAATGACCAACAACCAATAGGGCAAACTTCATATCAAAGAAAGAGACAACATATGTTCCAAAAATTTCCATACATTGATTTATATACCTATTTTATTTACAATTATCTATAGCGAAGATTTGACACAAAATTTTCTTACCTAGGAACTTTGAATGGGTACATTAACTTTGGAAATAAGACATTGAAGTGTTGTCATTGCAAAACACTTTTTGGCTTAATGAGCGGCTAACCCGTTCAACAAAATCCAATCCAGTATCCTCTTTTTGTTGTTTTGGTGGGAAAGTTAGGCTTCTACGGCCACCACCCACACCTTAGCTTATAGATGACTTGCTAAACAATATATTCAGTTAGAAGTCCAAGAGATTTTGCACAAATATTCGTGCTTACATCTCTATGTTTTCTCTTACATCCATGGGATCAAATGTTGATCAATTAGTTAATCATCAATCTAGCTTATATGTTTTTAAATTGAATGACTTTTGTCATCATCTTATGGGATCTCTATTATATTTTAATGAGGATGCTCCAAAATTTGCCAAGATTTATATTTATGATGTTGCAAATGAGGTTTCAAATCGGATATCACAGTTTCCACATTCAACCTTAACTTCATCATTGGATGAGGTTATAGTTGGGGATCTAATTCAAATGTTTGCCTCAAATAATTGTTTAGTTGGCTTATTTCGCCATGCTTCCCAAAAACTCTAGAACCTACCAATCCTAGCTATAAACTACAATTGCTTTGTCAGAGAGCTAATGACACAAGCCAATATAATGATCCAATATTTGATGAAATTGGTGGATTGATTGTTGGAGATATTGGTGATTGTCATTTAGTGCGAGATATAATTATTGAAAGTTGGTCGAACACTTTGCAAAGGATCTCTAAGCAGCATCCAAAATTTATGGCATTGCAATATCCTCTTCTATTTCTATTTGGTGAAGACGGTTATCGAACCAACATTAGTTTTGTTGATCATGATGCCCATAACTCCAGAAAATGTTTGAGGGCTCTAATGAGAGCTTTTTATGCTTATATTATTCAAGAAAAAGAATATGGAGAGGACACTCTTATATAAGGTGGTCAACTCTATCAATAATTTTTAGTTGATGCTTTCGCTACCATTGAAAAAGACAGACTTGACTACATTAGAATGAACCAAATGATCTTCTCTTTGATCTATATCATAACAAAAGTTAAGTTGTGCTCAAAGGAGATGTTTAAGGGACATCATTGGAAAAAGTATTATTTTGTCTTCTGTAATTAGTAGTCCGTGGTATATGACCAATAATTATCAAAATGCTATGGCAATATCCAAGGCATATGGAAACCCTGATCTTTTCATAAATTCGTAAGCAACACTAACTGGCCCGAAATCCAAAAAGAACTCAATAAAAATAAGGCTTACAAACATGAGGACAAACCTGATATTATTACAAGAGTTTTCAGAGCAAAGCTTCTTGATATGTTAAAGTTCATAAAATTTGGTGTCCCTTTTGGCAACACAATTGCTGGCAATGGAATCATCACAAATTATTATTAAAATTGTTTCATCTATCAAAAAATAATAATTTTATTTGGCTTTTTTGTAGATGTTTGTGCAAATGAGTTCCAAAAAAGAGGCATTCCATATACACATATCTTGATTTGGCTTGTCTTTGAATTCAAATTCAAAACTTCTAATGATATTGACTTAGTGATCTCAGCTGAGATGCTAGATAAATACATTAATCCTTTATGCCATGAGATTGTCTCTAAGTTCATAATACATGGTCCATGCTGTCTCGTAAGGCTAGATGCACAATACATGTCAGGAAATGTTTGTAGGAATAGTCTATTATAGATGACGTGAATTCCGTGATAATTTTATGTATAAGAATGGAATTATGCTATTAAGTGATTATGTTGTTCCATACAATAAAGAACTTTTGATGCGTTATAATGCACATATAAATGTTTAGATATGCTGTCAGTCAATGCTCATCAAGTTTTTATCAAATATGTTAGCAAAGGCCCCGACAGATATTGCTTCGTGCTTTAAAATGACACAAATGATGAAATACAAGCATATCTTAATTGTCGCTTTATTTGCCTTTATAAAGCTTTTGGCAAAATTTTCAATTCCTAATTCATTCAAGATATCCTATAGTTGAAAGTTTGCAAATACATATGCCTTTTCAATAGAATATTATTTTCTTAAGCAACGAGTCTCTTCGATCTGTTATTAGAAGGCTACGTATCAAGAAACAATGCTTACGAAATGATTTAAATGCAACAAAAAAAATTTTGGTGTACAAGATCTATATTACTTAGAATTTTCCAAACAAATATTTAGGATTTTGGACAACAAAATGGGTTGAGCCTTGGACGTATAGCATTTATGCATCTTGTCGCACAAATTAATTACCCTAGCATAAAACAAATCAAACAAGTTAGTATAGAGCAAGCAAGGGGTCGATCTCACGAGGATGATATATGTAAAAACCCGAAATTTTATATATATATATATATATATAAATGTATAATACTCAGACATCACCATTCATAATCATCCTCATCGATAACCATTATCCATACGATAAACATTCTATTTAAGAAAATAAGGTTCGCATAATCATACAAGATTAAAGTGGTCATAAACTGCAGCTTTTAATTAGAACTTTACATGTATATATATGGTTTACATTCTTAATCTACTGGTGGAAACTTCCGGTTTACACAAAAAGTTTTTTTTAAAAGTCATGCCTTCCATACATTGTTTCATTCTAAAACAACTTAGTTTCAGCTGCAACCTACGTGGTTCTTTGTCAAAAGTAAGACCCCTTTCGGTATGAGGTATCCTAGACCTCACGTGGTTGGGACGCCCCTGCAGTAGCACAAACATTAAATGAATGCAATTAATTAATAATAGTGTTAAAACAATTCTAACCAAATGACCAATCGGTTAAAAGAACATTATTTGGTTGAAATTGCTATATATACATAGTGCAATTTAAAACTAAAACTTATAGGGACTCCATTTCTTCTTTCGAGCAACATTACCATTCCTCCGCATATTATTTTAAGATGCTTATATCTGAGGTCAAACATTCCTTCCCCTGATTCTTCTTTATTGCACCGTTAGGCGAAACTAACCTTTCTTTTATCTCGGTCGTCCTTTCGGACGCCGTTAGCCGTAGCTAATCAATCATTTATCCCGGCCATCCTTACGGACGTCATTAGTCGTGTCTAATCAATCATTTTATCCCGGTCATCCCTTACGGACGCCATTAGCCGTAGCTAATCAATCATTTATCCCGGCCATCCCTTTTGGACGCCATTAGCCGCAGCTAATCAATCGGTTATTCCGGCCATCCTTATGGATGCCATTAGCCGTAGTTAACCAATCATTTATCCCGGCCATCCCTTTCGGACGCCATTAGCCGTAGCTAATAAATCATTTATCCCGATCATCCCTTTCGGACGCCATTAGCCGTAGCTAATAAATCATTTATCCTGGCCATCCTTTTCGGATGCCATTAGCCGCAGCTAATCAATCGTTTATTCCGGCCATCCTTATGGACGCCATTAGCCGTAGCTAATAAATCGTTTATTCCGGCCATCCTTACGGACGCCATTCATTACTCTAATATAAACCTCATCGTGTTTGAATATTATTCACTTTACAATACTTCTTACATGACGTAAGAATGGAGAGATATAAATCACTTACTTGTTTTACTTCAGGATTGTTCCTGTCTGGTTGATGGTTCAATCCCGACTGCTCCGCCTGCGACATTAATGTCTAACAATTAGTAAACTCCTATTTTCAATGTCACATTTGTCAATATATTTATCTCTACAAACTTCAGCAACACTACCCATGTACTCTCATCCTAAGTCCACATTTTCCAGCCCAATTTATACATTCAGCAACATGCTCAATTTTTTTTTTATCATAAACCCATATTTTCAGCACAATTTATACATAAGAATTTCCGCAACATACTCATAAATTTTTTTCATCACAAACCCACATTTTCCAGCACATATTATACATAAAAATTACAGCAACATACCCATAAATTTTTCATCACAACCCACATTTTCCAGCACATATTATACATAAAAATTACAGCAACATACCCATAAATTTTTCATCACAACCCACATTTTCTAGCACATATTATACATAAAAATTACAGCAACATACCCATAAATTTTTCATCACAACCCACATTTTCTAGCACATATTATACATAAAAATTACAGCAACATACCCATAAATTTTTCATCACAAACCCATATTTTCCAGCACAAATTATACATAAAAATTTCAGCAACATACTCATAAATTTTTTTCATCACAAACCTACATTTTCTCTAGGAGTCAACTTCCCACACACATTCACAAAGTCCAATCCTTTAATATTTGCTTATGCTTCGATTGGAAGAGAATGAAATGGGTGAAAAGTGGAGAGATTTGGTTGGCTGGGAGGAGAAAAGAAATGGGGTGAAATGAAGAGAGGTGGGTTCGACTGGGAAAGAAGAAATTGAAGTGAAAAGGAAAGAAGATGGTCTCGGTTGGGAAAGAAGAAATTGAGGAGAAAAGGATGTCTCGGCTGGGAGGATAAAATGAAGAGAAAGGAGAAGATTTGTTCGGCTGGAGGAGAAAGATGAAGTGAAAAAGGGAGAGGATTTGTTCGGCTGGGAGGAGAAAATTGGGTGGGGAAAAAAATCCCTACTCCCTCTCTCCACCTTGTATTTATATCCATAAAATGAGGGGGTTTGTTTGGGGTTTAGGTTAAACATGTTCTAATCCTTGTTTCGTTCTATCTTAAACCCGTTTTTGCTATTCTTCTTTCGCCCTTTTTTCTTTTATAAAACAAATTTGTCCTCATTTCTTATTTATATATATATATATTTTTCTCTCGAGTGTTTACAATATAGTTCAGATTTTCTTGCTATATGTTATGCAAACGGGGGGTTGGAAGTTGTCTATGTTAGGCTAAAGCAAACTAAGCGAAAATTATATAAAACTGAAATTTATCAATAAAACAAACCTTGGTCATAAGTCAACATCCACCTACAGAAATCAGAACTTATCATGGAAACGACACATCAATTTATATTCTAATTTTATCTCTTCTTAAAATTGGTTCGTTAACGGATCCATCATATAACTTACCCTAACCATCAAACAACCACAATATCCGTACTAGTAATTTGATTCAATGTAAGATTAAAAAAAGTTGTCTATGTTAGGCTAAAGCAAACTAAGCGAAAATTATATAAAACTGAAATTTATCAATAAAACAAACCTTGGTCATAAGTCAACATCCACCTACAGAAATCAGAACTTATCATGGAAACGACACATCAATTTATATTCTAATTTTATCTCTTCTTAAAATTGGTTCGTTAATGGATCCATCATATAACTTACCCTAACCATCAAACAACCACAATATCCGTACTAGTAATTTGATTCAATGTAAGATTAAAAACTAGATAAATTGATCAATAAAGAAACATAATTGTCCGCATTATATGTTTAGATCAATTGAATGATCTCTCTAAGATTAATAACATAGATCCGCCACAATTATTAACTTAGTTAAGAATTATGTGTTATATGAGCTTGAGTAGCTTTTATTGCTTCTACAACAACACTTCAGGATCATAACTTGTCAATGTATGATGGGAAATTATTGAAAGACATTACAAACATGCTTCTTAGAGAGGAACTTAATTATGATGATTAAACTTAAAAGTCAACATTCCTTAGATTTTTCCTCGCTTAACCATGGGCAAAGAGTTGTATATGATTTAGTTATTGCATCTATCTTCAATAAAAAACAAGCTTTGATCTTTGTGCATGGCCATAGCGGAACTGGCAAAACCTTTTTATGGCACACAATCATAAATTATGTTAGATGTGAGGGCTTGATTGTCCTTGTAGTGGCATCATTTGACATTGCATCTTTTCTACTCGTAAATAGCTGCACAAACCATTCAAGATTCAAAATCTCACTTGCTATTAAGGAGTCATCAACATGTGCTATTAAGAAAAACACTCATCTTTCAAACCTTCAAAAAAACCTCTCTTATAGTTTGTTATAAGGCACCATTGATTAACAAATTTTGCTTTGAGGCCATAGATCGTTTAATGCGTGATGTAATTTTGGAGGGTGACAATTGTAATAATAATCTCCCATTCAGTGGAAAAACAATTTAGTTGGTGGTGATTTTCATCAAATATTACTAGTTATTCCTGGTGGAACAAAAGAACAAATAATCGATACTTCTTTAACTAATTCAAATTTGTGGTCCAAGTTTACTGTATTAACTTTTATAGAAAACATGCACCTTTTTTACAAATGGCCTAATATCTGAAGAAAAGGTTGATATTGGTGAGTTCTCTAAATGGATATTAAGCATTGGTAATGGTGACATGTCTGATTTGCCTTCACTCATTGAACTCCAATCATTATTTTATCGTTGTTCCCTCAAATCTTCTTCAACCTTTATGTAATCCAATTTCAGCAATTGTCTTAACAATTTATCCAAATATTTCAGAATCTCAAGTTGACCCTTGCTATCTTAGAGAGAACTATATTGACAATGAAAAACATAATTGTTGTTAAAATCAATGATTTTGTGCTTCACATCACACTTGGAGAAAAAACATGTCTATCTTAACATTGATTCTATTTTCACATCGTCAACAAAAATGACAATGTGAGTTCATTATATCCACTAGAATGCATAAACCAACTTGAATTCAATGGTGTCCCATCACACACTTGCACTCAAAATTGGAACACCTATTATGTTACTTAGAAATATTAGCCCATGTATTATTGGTCTATGCAATGGGACTAGACTTATAACTACACAGCTTTCATCAAAGGTCATTTAGGCATAGATAATAACTAGATTTAACATTGGCAGCAAAGTTTTCATACCAAGAATTATCTTCCTAGTCAATGAAAACAAATGTCTCTTTACAATTAAAAGACATCAATTTCCTTTAAAACCATGTTCTATCATGACAATAAATAAAATTCAAAGACAATCCTTAAGAGTTGCAAGTGTTTTTTTTTAGAACAAGTTTTCACCCATGACCAAATTTTGCTGCTCTCTCAAGAGTCACTTCAAGAAAAGATTTAAAGATCATTTCATATGACAATGAAGGGGTCCTTTATTGTCTATAAGGACATTATGAACGTTGTTCCTAGAGGTTTTTTATTTTTTTCTCTCCATGAACCTTAAACAAAAAAAACGTTCACTCATTGTTTGCTCATAAATATATTGCAAATCATCAAAATTAAACTTTGCAATTGGAAGTGTTTCTTAGATTCCCTTTATATGTTGTCCTGCTTATCAACCTTATTATTTATTTTCTAAGATATTAGTCAACTTTATATACAGTTGTAACATTTTATAAATGTTTGTACATTCTGGGTTGCACTTTTTTGTATTTATAATTAGTGATTCTTATTTTATTGTTTATATCTTTCCTCTCAAGGTCATGGCATTATCCAAAGCATAAGGAAATACAACTTCTACATATTCTTGAATGGAAGAGTTTGTCGTGTTTAGATTCCTAAACTTAATGGACAAACAAACAATTTTAATTGGATTTTGGTTGATGGAAAATAAGCTTATATTGCACTATAATTTTTTTCCATATATTTTTTCCTGCTCTATACTCTGTTTGTTTTGGATGAATGTTTTTAATTTCATTAGTGATGTTTCTCTCTTTCATCTAACAGGGTAACACAATTCAAGCCTCTGCTGGAAAAAAATATACAACCATTTACTGCTTTTATTATTAAAGGTGATTATTACCAGATTAATGGGTTTTACACCTTTGAAAACAAATATACAAACTTTGTTTTTTTCCCACGAAGCAATTATTGATCTAAAATCTGACACGAAAGTAACAAGGCTTGATCCACCAACACACCCTGTACCGTGGTATTACTTTAACTTCATCGACTTTGCACATATGTTGACTACAGGAAAAAGATCAGGAGTGCTGACATGTTTTATCTCAAAATACCATTCTTCATGCATTTTCATTTTTCTCCTAAATTTAGTTTCTCTACTATTTTTTAAATTTTTTTTCATATATTAGATGTGCTTGGTCGATTAAAAGCTATTCAACAACTTGAACAAATTATGGTTAGGGGTCAAGAAATGACAGATAAAAGAGAGTTTATAATTGAAAATATTAGGTTAGTTATCTTAATCTCATACATTTTTAATTTATCTAGATGCCTTATCTTTTTAAAATGAATCTTATATGCAAAGGTAATGAACTTAGAGTAACTCTTTGGGGGTGATGTTGCAAAAAGCTTTGATGATATTGATCTAGATGGCCAAACAAATCCATTTATAACTGTGTTTGCTAGATTTCAAATCACTTAGTTCAAAGGTTTTTCTTTTCAAACATTTCCCTTTAATTTGTAATGATTGTTATTTACACCTTCCATATATATCACCCTGACTTCTCTATCTTCTTCTTATTACCATTAATCAAATTGTTGCACATATTTATTTTGATCGTTCATTTATTTTTATGCTTTTATACGTTTTATGCTTCATTCAACTCAATTTAGAATAATCTATATATATATATATATATATATTTCTTTTTGTTGTTAGGAAAACCAAATCTTGCTATCACTGTTGTCTCATTATGGTATTTCAACCGATACATTCCAAAAGTTCTTCCATACATACATTTGTGAGCTTCTTTGTTTTTAGTTGTCTTATATCAAATATTATTTTTAAGCTATTTATACCAAACAAATTTTATAATCAACTACAAAGATATTCCTGTTGAGGTTCATCAACTCTCTTCTTTAACAAATGCTCAAACCATTGATCATCAGATAAAAGAAAATAGAAAGACAATCAAAGAAATCCTTTGCATGGATTCATACCAAATAAAAAGTATATCAACAATGATCTCCACGTTTCTTTTATCATATTAACTTTAATTTATTGTTCTACCAACTGTTAAAAAATATATATTAATTTTTTATTTTGATTTAAAAATTTATAGAGCCTAAGATTTACATGTAAGACCTCAATAGCTGACTATGATCTTCATCGGGTTTGGTGGTATAATAGCTGCCTAGTATGCATGAAGTCACTTTCTAACTAAGGCATGGGTTTTAGATACATTGAACATAATGAAGTAACGTTGATTCCATGGTCATCAAATATTATTTTAATTGCTTTTCATGTACAAACCTAAATTGTTCATTATATAACTCATTGTCTTTTACATTGCACCTTATATTTAATTATCTCATTTATGATGTTTTTTTTAGGTTTAAAATTGATTGCATTGTGATTGATGGCACAATGCAACAACATTTCTAATGGTTAGAAAAATTGCTGAAAACTTCTTTGGCTTCTTTGTCCACAGTTATGTCTATGATAAAGGGTTTACTGATTCCATTCCACCTCCTATGATTGACTAATTACAAAAAAAAAAATTAGCTCAGATTCAAAACCTTTCGCTTAATTATGAACTGTTGTGATATCATTGTTACCAATATTTTTTATGATATTTGATGCGACCATATTAGTTGAATGTTTCATCCATATTTACCTAGTGTTTTGCATATGTTTTGTGTATAAAATGCCTTGATATTCTTTGTTTTATGTTTTGAAGGCATTTTTGGATGAAAGATGCAAAAAGGAGGTAATTGGAGTTGATTGACAAATTTGACTTTCAGTCAGTGTTTTTTGTAGAATGGAAGCTCTAGAGATCGAAATGAAGTGATTCCAGTGACATTCAAAAGCTAACATCAATAAAATTTATGTAAATCTAAGGAAAAAGATATAAAATAAGGAATATCATGGCAATTTGCCGATATCGGCCTTTGTCCATTCTATCTTCAATATCTCGAGCTACATAAGTTCGATTGATGCAAACTTAATTTTTGTGGATTCAGGATGCAAAGACCTATAAATGCTCCAAATTTAAGCTCAAAAATATGTGATATGAAGGATATATAAATTTTACAAGGGAAAACTAAATTCTATCAACTTAAGGAAGGACTATTTTGTAAAATAGATACTAGAGTTTCTAAGCATATATAAAAGAAGAGAGGAGCAAGGAAGTTTCGGCTAGCACAAAAGAAAACATAAATCTTCCTCCTCCAAAACCTAAATCATGTTTTCTTTCATCTTTTTATTTAGTTGTTCAATAAACATGCAAGGCTAAACTCTTTTGCTTGGTTGCAAGGACACAGAAACCTTCAGATTTAAAGAACTGTGAGATCTATTTTTACCTCAATTTTTTACTTTATATGATGAATATGTTTGCTCTCCTATGCTTATTTTCCTATTATTGTTTATTTAACTTCTAAGAGCGGACTCAAATTTATTATTGTATACAATCGATTGTTAAGTTTGATATCAAAACCGGAGTTGTGGTATATAAACTTATGAAGCAACTAAGTTAATAATTGTAGCGGATCTATGTCATTAATCTTAGGGAGAACATTCAATTGAACTAAACATATATTGCGGACAATTATGCTGCCATTGAATCAAATTACTAGTGCGGACACTATGGTTGTTTGATGGTTAGGGTAAGTTATACGAAGGATCCGTTAACGAACTAATTTTAAGAAGAGATAAATATTAATAATATAAATTGATATGTCATTTCCATGATCAGTTCTGATTTTTGTAGGTGGATGTTGATTTGCGACCAAGGTTTGCTTTATTAATAAATTTCAGTTTTATATAATTTTCACTTAGTTTGCTTTAGCCTATCCTAGACAACGTCCAACCCCCCGCCCCTCTAATTGCATAACATATAGCATGAAAATCTGAACTAAATCGTCCTCATAGGAATGCCCCATTGCTTGCTTTATACTATCTTATTTGATTTATTTTAAGATAGAGTAATTAATTTGTGTGACTGTGACATCGCAACAATATTATAGATGTTGAGCCAAAACTTCATGATGTTGATGTTCCTTTCATCACGGAAGCTGTTGCATCTGCCTCTAAGGGTGTGTTTGGTATTGCGGTTGCTGTTGTGATTGAGGTTGAAAAAAACAATTTTAAAAAAGTGCTTTTGTTGTGGTTCAAAATAAGCAGTGAAGTGTTTGGTAAAAACTGTGGTTGAGTTTGAGGTTGAAAAAAAAGTAGTTTTGTGTGTATGGTTACCAAACTTTTGATTTCACTTTTAACTTGTGAAATTACAGAACACACACACATATATTGTTTTTTAAATGTTTAATAATTATAATAAAAAATAGAATTAATAATTCAAGTAAATTAGACACTTGTATTTATTATCTCATCAAACTACTTGTAATTTCATCACCACGAACTAAATCCATACGCGAAGTCCTTTGTGATCTTGGAACAATAGTAAACTATCATCTAAAATAAAATTAGGATTGCGAGATAAATTTTATAGTGTGATATTCTTCTCATATATTTATTTATTGTAATTAATATATTATTTTAATATTAACAATTTATATATATATATATCCAGTCCCTCGGTTGCAACGCACCGAAAGCAACAGTTTGCTGTTTTCAATGAAACATGGTTTCGGTAGCAGAAATAGTGGGCCCCATTATCAAACCATCCTTTTCTTTTATTAACCAAACACACACTTGCAGGTGCAAACTGCGTTTTCAACAAAACACAGTTTGCACCTTGTAAACAAGTAGGCACATATTCCACCGTCTAGGGCTCACGCTGATACCCCTTCATAGTCACAAAATATCAAACATCTTCTATTTGAAGATGAGACACCTCTTAAAAGGCATCATATTTCTTCCTTTCTTCATACCTATTACCTTTAAAATTTAATAATATCGTTTATATATGTTTGCTTTATCAATACTAAATGCATAATTTGTTGGTTCTTTTTAAATTAGCTGGACCTCCAAATATATTCCCATTGCTTGATGGAAATACATCAACCATGTCTAAGGAAAAAGATCCACCAAAAAAACATCAATGCTGATCTAAATCAAAACATGATTAGGTTATTTAACCTGCTCTTCAATTATGTCATTTCACATTCTATAGCATTTCTTTGAAAGGCCTTTTCTCGCCCCATAACAAAACAATTATGCTAAATATTGTTTCATGCAACGCCATTTAAAGTTTTTTTTTTATCGAATGCTTCATATACAATAAACTAGACATCTTTATTCCTAAATTTATTATAATTTTTTTTCAAACCAAAAAATTTCTTTCAAGATACACAATATAGAAACAAGGTGTTAAAGATCATAAAATCAATTCATATGCTAACAAAATACAATTAATTACCTTATGTAGGTATCATAGTTTTTTTCATAAGCATCGTTGTCAATGTCAATTATTTTTTTATTGTCAGGAGCTCCCGATGAGCACCATCTCTGCTCATTTTGCATGCCTCCATGCTCTGTTTCAAGGTCACCATCCTCTCTTGAAAAACAATGATACTTTATGATATTGTTATGACATCATTTTGTTATAATAAATTAATATGCTTTTTTGTTGTGTTTTCAACTCTTGAATCAATAAGCTAATCTATTTGCTATTTTGGATGTAAGATATGATGAATAAAATAGTTTAGCGACTGTAATCATGTAGTTGTTTTATCGCATAACAACTGAATGCTTTCAATGTTTTGGTTCTTTAAGAAAACAACTATGATGGATTCTTTATTTTGATACACTTTTATTAGAGTTACCATTCACTTCAAAAAATAGGAATGATATGTTACTTTATTATAAAAGAGCTTTTTTTAGTACTAAGTTTTCCAACTTTTTGGAAAAATAGGAACAACAATATTTTCCAGCAAAAACATGTGAAAATCTTTTATTGTGCCAAATAGAGCTTAAATTGATTTTTTCTATGTCCTTTCCATTGAGTATACACATTTATGCAAACAATAGAGTTTTTCAAAAAAACAATAAAATAAAAAAAAACCTTATTCATGATAGTTCCCTTCCAAGAATTGTTGCAACATGCTTTTAAAATTTCTAGAAAAGAAGCACACAATTAAATGAATCGTTGGTTTAAAATAGTGCTTATGATAGAAAAAAAGGCATTAAGCATGAGAAATGCAAGGGGAATCTTTAGTGAAAATATTGGTGACCAAAATACTATACTAGTTTACCTTAGGCAGTGAAATTGAGTAGAGGAGTAGTGCTCACCTATTAGCAAGAAACAACTAATTCATCTTTAATTAATTGCAATTTTATCATTTAACGATAAAATAATTGTTAAAACAATTAAAACACACCTGACAATCAATCAATTACAGCTTTACACTCTGCAAATTAAAGAAATTGACAAACAATTTAATCAAGCCCAACCATTGATCTATTGGTTGCAAAATACATTAACTTATCTTAAATGGATTTTATCAATTACAATTTTACAAGGTGTCAATTCAATTATCATCCTAACAGGTCAAATAATGATAACAATCAACCAATTCGACAAAGACATCAAATTACTCATTTAAAACTATTGAGATTGATAAAAATACCCAAAACAATCAATCAATTTATTGTATCAAAAATTCCGGTGCAACGTTCATGCAAGTCAATTCATAATATCTATTTATTTAAGCTATTTTAATCTATTATTTTTTATAATATTAATACTAACCTATTTTTTTAACGGGTCGAGTCAAATCAATAATGTAAATATTATATTACTGGATTTTTTTTAACACCACCAAACTCACTCTCTCCCTAGATTTCATCGCGGACCCTCATCAAATTGTCATCATCACACTTGGTAAAATCCTCTCTTTACCCCAGTCACATTTCCAAGTAAGTGGTCGTTTGGGAGCGCAACCACACCTCTGATTTTAGAAAGTAGGTTGAAAATAAGCAGATGAATGTTTGGTTATGTTAAAAGTTGAAAAAAATCACAAGGGTCCATGAAGCAAAAGTGGAGAAATGAAATTGCGTGAAAAGCAACAAAATTCCACTTTTCACGCGTGAAAAAAGCTGGCTACTCCCTCATACAATAGATTTCTTCAAGCTCTTTCAGTCCCCGTTGTTGTTGCTTTCTCTCCTTGTCAACTCCTAATAGCAGATCAGTGGTTGAGAAAAAAAGAAAGACCATTAATTGCTACAAAAACAAAAACTATACTATTGAAGATTATCATCCTCAACATAGATCACCCATCTCATCTACATATTCCATTAACTGAACCTGGGCTAGTTGGTTGAGGAAAGGAAGAAGAGGTTACAGGCATGATTTCTCGTCCGTTTCCTTCTAAAAAATTAGTCTTTAACCATGTTTCAGCTCATTCTAGTTCCACCATTCCAAACTCAATTCCTAAATGCTTCCTTGTTCACTCTCTGCAACATTTCCTTCTTCTTCAATATCATCACAAAATTCAGATTCCACATACAAATTGACCCACAAGGACTGGTTATATCCAAAGATATTTGAGAATCTCAGAGACTCAAACTCAATAATCTTAGTATGGAACCAATACTCCAAGAGGAAAGACTATAAACCCAATGACACCTTTTACACTCAGGTCATAAACAAGCTTGCACAGGCCAAAAACAGAATGTAAAGTAAAAGATAGCAATTAATATGATGTATTTTATTATAAAAAATATGAAAAATATAAAGATATATTATTATTTATTATATTTTTTTATAAAAATATATATTTTTAATATTAAAATAATCTAAAAATTAATTACAATAAATAAATATATTAGAAGAACATCACAATATAATTTTTATTATTATAAAAAACAAGTGTCTAATTTACTGAAATTATTAATTATATTTTATTATTATAATTATTAAATATTTAAAAAACAATATATATATATATATATATATATATACACTTTAAAATAATTTCAAAAGTTAAAACAGTATAAAAAGTTTAGTAACCAAACACTTGAAATTGTTTTTCATTAATAATAAATTCAAAAACAGTTTTAACCAAATATTTCAAAACTTATTTTGAGCTGCAGCTGAAGTACTTTTTATGAAACTGTTTTTTTTAAACATCAACCATAAAAGCGAAAGGTGTGGAAACTAACCCTAAGTGCCTGTTTGGTTCTGAGGCACACCCCATGTTTCAAAAAAGCCAAGCCCTTAGTGTTTGGTAATGTACAATCGTGATTTTAAACTGCATGAACAGTGAGTAGGCCCCACCAATTTAGCGTTTCTACCCGTGGTTATTGTGCAGCAGGTTTTGTCAACTTTTTTCAACCCATCTCTTTTTCAACTTTTTTCAACCCATCTCCCTTGTCATCGACTTTTCACAGAGCAAACTACCAAAACTTGTCATCGAGTTTTCATCTCCATCCCAGACTGCAAATTGCCAAACTTGCAGTCATCGAGTTTTCATACTTTTAGACTTGTCCAGCCTGCATATTGCTCAGGTTTTTATTGTCTTCTCTTTTGGCCAGTGAACCATCTCCCTTATAAATCCCTCAGCGTCCCCTCCTCTTCTCCCTTGCGAAACCGGCCAGCGAACCCATCTCCCTTACAAATCCCTCAGCGTCCCCTCTTCTCCCTTGTGAAACCATCTCCCCTCTTCTCCCTTGTGAAACCATCTCCCATCTCCCCTCTTCTCCCCTCTACTCCACAGCTGTTCACTGTCGTCAAGACCCATCCTTCTCCCAAAGTTGCAGACCCGATCGAGCTGCTCAGCCTCATCCTCTGCTCCTCTGTCTCCCTCACAGCTGTGCCAACCTTCCAGTACCTCTTTCAGGGCAACAAGATCGGAGCAGCACCCAACCAAAGTAAGGTCTTCTTGCTGTCAATGACTTGATTTTTTGCTCTCATTTGTTGCGTTTGTGAAGTTAGGAGGTTCAATTTGTGTTATGACATGTTTGTGAACATTGTGATATTATGGGTTTGTGATAAATTAGAGGATTAATATGCAATTGTGAACATGATCTCGAGTTGCTTGGGGTTGTGCAAAAAAATACTTAAATTCTGTACATATTGCATCTGTGAATTGATAGAAAATAGGAGGTGGAATTGCAAGATCATGGGGTTGTGAAAAAATGAATTTTGAACCGTATTGCATTTGTGAATTGATAGCAAATAGGAGGTGGAGCTGCAAGATCATAGGGTTGTGAAAAAATTCTTAAATTCTGTATCATATTGCATTTGTGAATTGATAGCAAATAGGAGGTGGAGCTGCAAGATCATGGTGTTGTTTTTCTTTGAGATATTTGACGTAAAACAAATAATTTTGTGGGATAATCAATTACTTCAAGAATCCTTTACTTATTGCATGCTGATAATCAAATACTTAAGACCTATGTAATCTTTGAAGGAGTTTTTATGTTTCATTGACATAATGTGTGGAACATGTTAATTGCATTAAATTTTCTGTTTTTGAAATTCTTCCAAGGGCATGTAATTCAATTTCTAAAAAATATGTAAAACAAGATTAGAGGGTCTCCCCTTTAAAAAAAATCATAATTCTGATTTTTTTTGTTCCTTGGCTTAGGTTTTCCTTTTCTTTAGTTTCATACTTATAACCTATATTAGATGGGTGATGACACAATGTTGTGGTGTTTAATAGGGAAAAAAAGAGGCACCTAAAATAGCTTTTAACTTTTTAATAATAAATAAGAAGAAAATATTAATAAAAATGTAATCCCAAAAACACATCTTGTCAATGCTGGATCTGTTGAGACCTCTTCATGTTTCAACTATGAGTGTTCTTTCTCTTCTGGGTTATTTTTGTAATGTTCTTGTGTTTCACAATTTAGTTGTTTGATTTTTTCATATTTGGTTTTTTAGGGGAAAAAAGATAATATAGCGGAAAATTGAGGTGGTTGATGAATTGTGAACTCTAGTCTTGCTTGATTGGAGTTATGGAAATGAGGTTTTGTCATGAATTTCTTTCCTTGTTTTTTGTTTGGTAAAATAAAGATTGAAGCTTGCATTAGCTATTTTAGTTCTCTTATATTGTGTCTTCGTTAATTTTGTGTTGATGTGTTTTTGGTTTCAAAGTTGAACGCGGTATCATGGACAATTTTGAATCTACGGATAAAGCTTCTTGGAATAAAGAAATGTTGCATATCTTTTGTGATTTATGCATTAAGGCCATTGACATGGGAATGAGACTAAATACACATTTTGATAAATCTGGTTGGAAATTTATTTCAACATCATTTAAAGAAAAAACGGGTCATGCATTCACCAAAACGCAGTTCAAAAATAAATGGGATGGATGTAAAAAAGATTGGAGAATATGGATGAAATTGATAGCTGAAACTGGTGTGGGATGGAGTAACAAATTAGGGACAATTGCGGCTAGCGATGAGTGGTGGAGATCAAAAATTCAGGTAAATTGTCTGTTTCTCTGACTATTTCCTATCATTTGTATTGTTTTTGTGAATATAGTTTACAAGAGAACTATTTATTTCATGTAGGAAATTAGGGGAGCGAAAAAATTTAGACACGCCGGTATCGAGCCATCTTTGAAGTTCAAATTTGATAGAATGTTCTCTGGCATAAGCGCCATCGGACAATATGCATGGGCACCATTGTCTGGCCTAGTTGGTGCCAATGAAGACGATTTGGAGACATCTATTGTCGGTCTCGAAGGTGCTGATATGGAGAAGGAAGTGGAGATTCTGAGGAGAATGTCAATTAAGATAATGAAAAACCTACTCCTCGAGGCATGGGGAGGGTGCATATGTCAAGTAGTTCTAACACAAAGTCTAGTGGGAAAAGAAAAGAACGAGAGCACCTGGCGCCAAGAGGTAGAAAGAAAAATTCACCTGGAATTGGTGCTCAACTAGTGTCACTACAACAATATCTTCTCGACAGCATGTCCAGTATGAGTCATTCAACATCTACGAGTAGGGATTTGCCAGGCTGTAGTATTGCATAAGTTATGGTTGAGTTCTAATCAGTTCCTGGTGCGACAGATAACGATGAATTTTTTTACCTCGCTACTGAGTGTCTACGTGTGCGACGAAACAGAGAAATGTGGGCAAGCATCAATAGTATTGAAAAAAAATGGGTTGGCTGCAACAAATCATTGCACACCGAAAAAACACTTAACTGCAATGCTCTTTCTTTGTTTGACTGTTTGGTTTTTATATTTGTCTTCTTTCAGGTTGTAATGGATAAAATAATTTGTTGAGTTTTTCTATTATGACTTTCATACTGAGTTATTCCAGTTTTATAAAAGACTTTAATTTTATCATAACATCTTGAACTATGATTTCACTTTTTATATTTATCAAATATTATTGTGCTCATTGTTATGGATGAATGTTTGTACTAGTGAATAAAATTATTGCAACGGATATTAATAACATGATATTGTTTGACAATGCAAGTTATGTTAAGAAAAATGTAGATCATGACTCGAAGTATTTTATGTCGACAGGTTTCCACTTGTTTGATATTGCTCTGCTTGTGACAGGTTTGCACTTGTTTTCTGTTAAAATAATCAAAACAAAGTGTTTTTATGCAACACTGACATTTAACTTTATTTATTTGTAGTGTTGCTAGATATGGATTATCCACAATTTAATTCTCTATTTAGTGGAGTTTTGGAAGATGACAATGACAGTGTTATGCATCGTGTTGTTGACCACATTAACTGTGGTGGTTATGAAGGTACTAGTAACGCAAACATTGATGATGAAACTTGTAATAGTGAAAATAGTGGGGGCGGCGATGACGACAAGGACTCTAACGACTCATCCGACTCCGATAACGGTGAAAATTTCATACACAAGCCATGTGATAAGAAAAAACTAATTACATGCACGACTGGATTTGTTAACCAATATTATTTTAAATATATCCATCAAGAATCATGTATGGTTTCATACCATACAAGGATGCGTTGGTTGACTGATATTTTACGAGGTCATTGGTCATGCTCTGTTAACATGTTTAGGATGGGCAAAGACACTTTGCTCGATCTATGTAATGCTTTGGAAACACATTATGGTTTAAAACCTTCACGAAGGATGAGCATAATTGAGAAGGTAGAGATGTTTCTATTTACTCTTGTAGTTGGGGCGTCAAATCGACATGTGCAAGAACGATTCCAGCATTCAAGCGAAACTATAAGTAGATGTATGAAAGAAGTCCTTAAAGCCGTATGTTTGTTTGTTGTAGATGTTATAAAACCAACTGATCCAGAATTTACCGACACACCAATACAAATTGCGATGGATCCTAGATTTATACCACATTTCAAGGTAATTATGTAAGTTCATATTATATATATTTGGAATGTTATTGTGTTTTTTTTTAAATGTATACTAACTATATTTATTTATGCAAGTAGAATTGTATCAGTGCAATTGATGGGACACATGTTCGGGTCACCATATCAATCGAAAATCAAATTCCTTTTATTGGTAGAAAAGGTGTCTCAACACAAAACATCATACCGGCCTGTGGTTTTGACATGCAATTTACATTTGTCTGGGCAGTATGTGAAGGTAGTGCAACGTATTTTCCACGAGGCAATTGACAGTAGGATTATCAACTTTCCAAAACCTCCTAAAGGTTGTGATTTATACGTATTTTTCACTTAATATTCTCTTTTGTGAATGAATTTATGAAAACGGTTGCACGTTGTTTGTTTTTTCAAGAAAGTATTATTTGGTTGATGCTGGTTATCCAAATGAGTATGAGTATTTAGGTCCAAATAAAGGGGAGCGGTATCATTTACAAGATTTTCAACGTCATGGACAACCAAGTGGACATGAAGAGGTGTTTAATCGTGCACATTCATCACTATGTAATGTGATAGAACGAACATTTGGAGTATGGAAGCAAAGGTGGAAAATTTTACAAAGCATGCCACCTTATCAATACAAAACGCAAGTTCAGATTGTTGTTGCGTCAATGACACTTCATAACTTTATTCAAAAGAGATCGCAACATGACGTTGATTTTGTTCAATATGATTGTAATCCCAATTATGTACCAGATGACATTTTCCCAGATATTGTAGCGCGAGATAATAGTCAGGGATTGCAAATGCCTTCACGTATGGATAATGTTCGTGATAGCATTGCAAATAGTTTGATGAACAAATAATAAATAAGTGTCAATTTGACTTGATCTATTCCTTCCATTACAAAAATATGATTATTAATACAAAAATATATACAGAGAGAGTTCTAAAAATATGTGTATATATGTAAAAAGCTACATGCAAAACTTGGTATCTAAACATACAAAACTGCTTTTTTCAACCTCAGACTTAACCACCGTTTTTAACCAAACACTCATTGTTTATTTTGAACCGCAGAAAAAACATTTTTTTTAGGTCTTGTTTGTTTCAAGGAAACTGAATTCCAGGAATTCAGTTTCCTCACTTTTCAGTGTTTGGTAACACTTTGGAAAATGAAGTCAACGGAATTGTCTTTCCCCACTTTCCCGGTCAATGCAAAAATTACACTTTCCTTTCCTTTAAACTTCTCCTCCCCGTCGTTACCTCCACCACCACCAGATCGTCTCATCTCTGTCACTCTCTGTCGCCTCACCTCTTCCCTCCCTAAGCTCACGTCTTCCCTCGCCTGTAAGCTCACGTCGTCCCTCGCCTCCTCTGTCCCCATCTCATCTCTCACCGTTGTCAAACCCATCTCAACTCTCGCCTGCAAGCCATCGTGTTTCTCTCCTCTGTTTCGTCGTCGCCTCTAAACTCTCACCTCCCTCAGTCCTGAAACTCATCTCATCTCTCACCGTTGTCAAAAAAACCCAGCTCGTCTCGCGCATCTGTGCCTCCTTGTCCTCTCGTCTCTCGGCTCTCTCAGTCCGTTCACCTAGCAAAGGTCGCGTCTTCCCTCTCGGAAAAGGTAAGTAATTTGGGTTTTATTCATTGTAATTAATTAAAATTAATTTTTGAGCTTTATGCCTGCATTTGGTTTGGGAGAAAAATGGGATGTTAATGAATTTTTTTTTATGCTCCCCTGCGGTGATTTTGTGGTTGATTGAAGGTTTTGTTCGTGATTTTGTATTACATTGTTATTGAAAATGGATTGTGGGTTTTGATGATTGTGAAAAACCAACTTGATAGCTCTGTTAGATCTGTGATTATAGTATGATTGTGATTCTGAATGTAATTTTGTTCATATATTACCATATAGATGTTTGATTTGTAAGTGTAAGAATCCGAGATTCAATGATAGGACAACTACACAGTACTGTTTCATTCTTTGTAACAAATGCATTAATGATTTTCTAAAACAAGTCAATTTTATCTCCTCTCGGTTCTTGTTGGAATTCAACAGTTTTTAGGTTTCTGATGAGCTTCTGGTAATTGGATTGAAGCCAAAAATATTGTTCTTCACTCTGTCCAGATTATGAATGAATGAAGAACAACAGGAAGAACTCTGCCCAGATTATGAATGAATGAGGTTGTATATTAGCCTAACAGTAGGGACTAACAGTAGGGTATTTGAACTTTAACCTGTGTTTTAATTTAAATTTTGTAAAGTTGTTTTGATATGATAGAAGTCGATGTATTGGTTAAAAAAATATTCTGGATTATTGGTCTAAATATTCATTACATATATATTTTCTTTATGTTTATACTATAGTCTTATTTGATCTAATTAGACTATAGAAGGATTAAATTGAAAAAAAAACAAAAGTCAGAGCTCCATTAGAAAATCCCAACATGTTTTAGAACAAAATGATAAATATTTGAAACATGTGCATATTTTCTGCAGTAAATGGTATTCATTTAAAACAAAATGATAAATATTTGAAACATGTGGAGCCATATTTTTTTCTTACTCGATTGAGAAATAGATAATACTTCGGGGGCTCATTTGAGGATTTATATTGTTCTTTGATGAGTTGAGAGAGTCTTCAGAACATGGTATTCTGAAACAACACGTCAGATGGGCCACACAATGTGGGCTGGCCCGAGCCCACAAAGAGGTTGAAATTAAAAAAAAAAGGTCGTGTGGCTGCTGGGATTCGAGCCTAGGTCTCCACGGCCACAACGTGGAATTCTCACCACTAAACTACAACCACCTTATGAACTCGGCACTCACCTTATGAACCCAGACCCATATAAGAAAAAAAAATGTATATCAATTAGTGATAGGCCCAGGCCCATATAAGAAAAAAAATCAATTTTGCTGCCAAGGAATCTAATGAAATAATAGGAATACATGGACGAATAGGAGATTTAGGTGCCATTGATGGTGAGTGTCTTGCATTATATTAACATATCTTGTCTGAGACTATTATGCCATTTTGCAATAATGGGAAGCCTTTATTAACTGTTTGTTATGGAAAATCTAATTTTTAACTGGATGGATGTCAAAACTAAATTGTATGTTGTCAGCTGCTTTGAACATAATTCATTGTATTGATTGTGAAAATATTTGATATGTTTTTCTTATAATATTGATTTCCCTATATGTTTAGGTGTTGTTATCAGAAAACTACACTTACATGTTATGGATAGTAAAATAATTAATGCGGTATGCATGGGAGCAGCTGTTGTTGTGATAGTTGCAAGGGAATGTTATAAAGAAGAAGAAATAAATAGAATTTATATACCAAGAGAACCACGTATAAATGCAATTGCTCAACGCGAATTCTATATTGACAGCATTTTGAATCGAGGTGATCGACATTGCGTTGAACAAATTCGTATGAAACCTATTGTATTACATAGATTGTGTGATCTTCTCACAAGCCGTAACCTATTACGAGCAACTCAAAATGTGTCTATTAGGGAGCAAGTAATTGTTTTCTTACAAATTGTAGGCCATAACCAAAGATTTAGGGTTGTTAGTGGTAGATATTATAGGTCTATTGAAACTATCCATCGTTACTTTAGAATTGTCTTAAAAGCAATTCTAAAGTTGTACAAACACCTTATTAAAGATCCAGAGGATACAGTTCCAGCAGAGATAATGAATAATACAAGATTCTATCCTTATTTTAAGGTATGAACACAATACCAATATTTTAATGAATTGATTAATTACATTAAGAAGAAAAGTTTATAATTTATGTTGTCATGTTTATATAGGATTGTGTGGGAGCAATTGATGGTACCCATGTTCCTGCAAATGTTCCTGTTGAGATTCAAGGAAAGTTTCGAGGACGAAAAGAAGGAACAACACAAAATGTTTTAGGAGCTATAACTTTTGATTTGAAGTTTTTATATGTTTTAACTGGCTGGGAAGGAAGTGCCCATGATTCACGGGTTTTAGCTGATGCATTATCAAGATCTAATGGTTTTAAAATTCCAGAAGGTATATAATAAAGTACGCATTATATGCATAAACATATCAAATGTCATACTATATAAAGATAGTAATAGGTTTGTTTTTAAATTGTAGGGAAATATTATCTTGGTGATGCTGGTTACGGTATTCGAAAAGGAGTCATTTCTCCTTTTTGTGGAGTTCGATATCACTTGAATGAGTTTACAGACCGTGCACCAGAAAATGAAAAGGAGCTATTTAATCTTCGACACTCTTCATTGAGAACCGTGATTGAGCGAGGGTTTGGTATTTTGAAGAGTCGTTTTAGAGCAACTGATGGAAAATCTTTTTGGTCTTATGAAACACAAGTAGAAGTTGTGCTTGCATGTTGTATTATTCATAATCACATAATGGGGATTGATCCTTATGACTTTCTTATGGAAGAAATATGTCCGGATAGTGAACCAAGTATACGAACAATGTACTTAAGTCAATGGGAGGAAAGGGAAGAGAATAGGGAGTGGATATCAAAGAGAGACATGATTGCCTCAACCATGTGGAATGATTATAACACTCAAAGAAACTTGTAATTGAGTGTTAATTATATGTTTTTGTTTTTCTTATGTCTTGCTTAACTGTTTATATGAAATGTATTAAATCGAAATATTGTATGATTTTGTATAAATTTTGTAATTTCTTTTTTGTAGAAATGAGTTTAACACAGGATGAAAAATGCAAAGGCAAGGGCAAACATTTCAAATGGACTAAGCCCATGTCTAACATGTTGCTTGAGTTATTAGCTGATGAGGCACTTAAAGGAAACAAACCTTCTTCCACCTTTAAAGCAGAATCTTTTGTTAAGGTGGCTACAGAAATAAGTGCAATGTTCAATGTGCAATGCGAGCCTAAACATGTGGAAAATCATCTCAAGACTGTGAAAAAAGAATGGGGAATAATAACCACTCTGAAAGGTAAAAGTTGTTTTGGCTAGGATGATTGTTTGAAGATGATTACAGTTTCGAAAGATGTGTATGATGAAGAAGTGAAGGTATGATAAATATTATACTCTTTGTAATTTTTATATTTACTTTTGTTTCTACAATGTTATACAATGAACTAAAAAAATTGCATATTCTATACGTTATGAACAGGCACATCCCAATCATGACAAGTATCTGAACAAAAAACTTGATTTGTATGATGTAATGACAAATGTTGTTGGAAAAGACATGGCAACCGGAAATTTTGCCAAATCATTTGCTGATGTCAACTTGGAAGAGCACACTGAAGTTCATTCAATTTCCATGGAAAATGAAGTTGAATATGAAGAAACTTCAAAGGGAAAAGGGACATCTTCCTCTGCTACACAAAAGAGACAACATAGAAAGAGAAACCGCATGAATGAAAATGATAATGTTGACAAGTTGTCTAAACAGATTGGAGATGTAGTATGTGCAATTCAAAGTATCAGCAAAAATCAACTTGATGTTAGTGCGTTGTATGAGGCAGTGATGGAAGTTGAAGGCTTTGATGAGATAACTCTTGTGTGTGCATTTGATTATTTGGTCCAAAATGAAATGCTGGCAAAAGCATTTCTAGTAAAAAAGGCAGATTTGAGGAAATGTTGGGTTCAAAACTTTGTCACCACACACTACAACAGGCCTGCTCCCTAAGATGGTTTGTAATTGTTCAAAGTTTGGTTTCAAAGTGATTAAATATTTTATATTAAATATTTAATATACATGGGACAAAATTTAAAAAATTAATAATTTATTAATAAATTATTTTCCAGTTCATTTTCCATAACACAAACAAACACTGGAAAATATTTTCCATAACACTACCAAATATCGGAATTCACTTTCCAAAAGAAAACCACTTTCCAGCAAACAAACGGGGCCTTAAACTATTTTTTTTAATCTCAACCACAACCAATACCAAACAGTTCTAAATATGCCACTTAATTCCATAGATTATTATTATAATACCGATAATCATAGAAGTCACGCAATTTGCACATTGCATGCATCCAATTTTTTTTTGACGGACAATTACAGTTCCATGGGGAATAGAAAACGGCCTCTAACTTATCGCACCAAACACCCTCCGCCACCGTCTGCGGCGGAGACCACGGTGGCTTACGAAGAAACCGATCTCTATCCTTCTCTTAATTTGGTCTCTACAGAATTGGACGGTTCATCAACAATCAAGCAAGAATGTGACCGCGCCTTAAATGCTCTCCGTCGTGGAAACCACACAAAAGCCCTACGTATCATGAAGGATTCATGCGCTAAACACGGCGGCGATGCCTTAATACACCGTGTTCATGGTACGGTGTGTGTTAAAGTTGCTTCTATAATCGACGACCCTAACAGTAAGCAGCGGTATTTAAAGAACGCAATCGAAGCTGCTCGTAGAGCCGCGGAATTGTCTCCCAATTCGATCGAATTCGCTCATTTCTATGCCAATTTACTGTATGAGGCAGCGAATGATGGGAAAGAGTATGAAGAGGTAATGAAAGAGTGTGACCGTGCTTTGAAAATTGAGAACCCGATTGATCCTGCGAAGGAGAGTTTGAAGGAGGAGAGTCAGCAGAAGATAGCTACTGCGGGAGGGAGGATTGCACATGTGCAAGGTGAGCTGAAAATTTTGCAGCAGAAGTCGAACATTGCTTCGATTTCTACCTGGATGGAGAATTTGGGGACTGGGGAGGAGATTAGGTTAATACCTATACGACGAGCAACTGAAGATCCAATGGAAGCTAGGTTGGTGCAAACAAGGCGGCCAAATGAGATTAAGAAGGCTACTAAGACACAGGAAGAGAGGAGGAAAGAAATTGAAGTTAGGGTTGCTGCTGCGAGGTTGTTGCAGAAGTCGGAGATAGGCTTGGGACAGAATGAGGGAGAGAGGAGTGATAAAGGAGTGGAGGTAATGCCTGGAGCTGATAGGAGAGGAGAGGGGAGGAAGCATGGGAGTAATTCAAGGAAGAATGGGACCAACACCGAGAGAAAAGATTGGGTTCGGGCCTATTGGAATTCGATGAGCTTGGAAATGAAGAGGAAGTTGTTAAAAATCAAGGTTAGTGATTTGAAGAGTTATTTTGTGTCATCTAAAAATGGATTGGCAAGCGATGTTTTGAATGAGGCGTTGGCTTGTAGCGAGGAGAATAAGAGCTGGAGGTTTTGGGTGTGTTGTCGATGCAATGAAAAGTTTGCGGACTCAGACAGTCATTTGCATCATGTTGTGCACGAGCACATGGGTAGTCTTATGCCGAAGATGCAGGAAGTTTTGCCTCAGAGTCCTGACAATGAGTGGATTGAGATGATTAACAGTTGCTCTTGGAAACCATTAGACATTTCCTCTGCGGTTAAGATGCTTTGTAATCGAGAGAAATGTCAGAATGGATCTTCTCCAGAGAAGGAAAGCTTGAGGGATGGTTGTATTAGTTGTCCTGTGAGTAACATCAACTCCGGTATAGTTTACAGTATTGAAGGTAAAGAATTTGATGGAAACCAACTGTCTATTGCATGCACTATTGAGAGCTGGCCTATTTCAGAGGATTCTGAGCGAGCAAAGCTCCTTGAAAAAATTCATGATGTATTTCAGGCACTTATTGCACATAAATATCTTGCTGCAAGCCATCTTAACAAGGTGATAAAATTTACAATGGATGAGCTACAGAGTCTTGCAACTGGTTCTCAACTTCTGAACTACGTGGGCCAGACACCCATCTGCATTTGCTTTCTGGGAGCATTCCAGCTCAAAAAGGTCCTCAAATTCTTACAGGAACTATCTCATTCTTGTGGTATAGGCAGGTCTTCTGAGAAAAGTAGTGTTGTAGATGACATGAATGCTGGTGCCAAAAGTCTTGAAATAAAAGAGAACATTGTTCTCAATAGTGATGTATCTTGTCTCTACTTGGATAAATGTTTATTGCCATTGGAATATGCTCCAAGCACATGTCCTGATGATGATGCCACCACAGCAACTTCAACTATTGTTGGCAATGGAGATGGGGTTCTACCTGACATTGATACTTTACTATCGTGGATATTTGCAGGCGTTTCTAGTGGAGAGCAATTACAATCATGGATCCGTACAAAAGAAGAGAGAATGCATCAAGGGATGGAAATTCTCCAGACGCTTGAAAAGGAGTTTTACCATCTGCAGAGCCTTTATGAGAGGAAATGTGAACATTTAAGCTATGAGCAAGCATTGCAGGCTGTGGAGGATCTTTGTCTTGAAGAAGGTAAGAAGAGGGAAACTGACACGCACTTTGAACATAGAAGCTATGATTCTGTTCTTAGGCAGCGGAGAGAGAAGCTTGTTGAGAATAAGCATGATGCTCTATTCATTAGCAGTAGATTTGAGGTAGATGCTATATCAAATGTGTTAAAAGAAGCAGATACTCTGAATGTCAATCAATATGGGTATGAGGATACTTATGGTGGCATAACCTCTCAGTTTTGTGACTTGGAATCTGGTGAAGATGGTAATTGGAGAACCAAGGACCAAATGCATCAAGTGGAAACTTTCATAGAAATTGCTATCCAGCGACAGAAAGAACAGTTGTCAATAGAGGTCATTCTGTTAGCTACACTTTATTTAGTAAAACAAATATTGATAATGGTCCTTGCAGCTTTACTGACTTGTATAGTGGTCCAGCTCAGCAAAATTGATGCCCAAATCATGCGGATTGTTACTGGAATGCAACAGTTGGAACTCAAGCTCGAGTCATTTTCTGCCTTTGATTATCAATCAATCTTGCCATCTCTAGTGAAGTCATACATGAGGGTCTGTATTGTGCAGTGATAAATAGGGTGTTTCTCATCTCTTCAATCTGTATCTTTGCTTATTATTCTTGCACCAATCTCTCTTTTTCAGGCACACTTGGATGATCTAGCTGAGAAGAATGCCACAGAGAAGTCTAATGCTGCCAGAGAAGCATTTTTGGCAGAGCTTGCCCTTGATTCCAAGAAGGGTACCCAAGGACGAAGTGATAATTCAAGAAATACATTGGAGAAGGGGAAGGATAAGCGAAAGAACAAAGATTATAAGAAAACTAAGGACTCGAAGGTTTCAAATTTCTCTTTGTGTTTCATGCACTGCAGGCTTCTTCATAGTAGACACACACAATCCATTATGCAGGTCTAATGTGTCATACTTTGTAGGTTGCTGCTGCTAGCGAGCAGCACTTGGTTCAAGATGTGACGAATGAGAGGGGGTATGCTTACTTATGTTTTTCTTTGCATCTCTATATTTATGTTTCCACAATAAGCGCTGCCGTTTTAATTTGCACCTTTTATATATGTACATATAATGCATACTGCATTTTTTAATAATTTTTTATTCATTCCTCTCTGCAGTTCCTTTCCAGTTGCATCTGATGGTGACTATCCAGATTCTCATTGTCTTCTTTCCGGAAATGGTTATGACTTGAGACAACAGGAAGAATTTAAATGGAAAATTGAGATTGAAGAGGAGGAAAGAATGCTCGAAGAATCGTTAAAGTATCAAAGACAAATAGAGAATGAGGCCAAACGAAAGCATCATGCTGAGCAACAACACAAAAAATCTCATATAACCCTCCCAGAGAAATTGTCCAGGGGAATATGCAATATTTGCTGTGATCCTGCTGCTGATTCCAGTGAGCCATTGGTATTATTTTGAAAATTTTCCTTTCAAAATATTATACAGGGATTGAAAACCAATATTAGTTCCATATCTCTTCGAGATGTGATTCTTGAATAGATAAATAGAGGTTATTCAAAGAGTTGGAATGCTGTGTTTATGAAATATCCACTAAATGTCAAATGGAACCTAATGACATCACTTTCATGAACAGTTCATGCAGAAGAGTGGGTTCCTTAACAATTTAGAAGGCATGCCTATGACAGTTGCCAGTGGTGGGTTAGCATTATACAATATAGTTTTTGAATGAGGTTGGGGTTGATGGTAATGTTCCTAAATGATTTTCATTGTCTTTATTTTACAGAGCCATGTACTGGAGGAAATGCAGAGGGTCGTGCTTCTGATCGACGGTCAGGTAGGAGGCAGAAAAGCTCCGCCAATTCTTCTGATGGAAAAAATCAACCCATGTCATGTGAAATGGAAAATATTGAAGTTGGAATCAGTATGTGTTTTTTCTCTATGATTAATTTTTGTTTTGATTCTTAATTAGGTTGTATCATGCATTGAAGTGTGCATTGCCATAGGCTTCAATCTTCTAAAGTGCTGTAATATGGTTGTGAATTTAAGATTAGCTAATATGGGTAACACATCCTTATTTTTCATCTAATTATGGTGATATCTTTTATCCCCCCTTCCCTTTCGAAAACCTCACCTCACCCCAGTAACCATCAATTTTAATCCATCTATTTACCACTTAGATTTATTGTATACTCCATCTTCCTGAACATTAATTGAAATTATTTATTTTAATCCAAGGACATATTACCCTTAGGACTATCCTGGCGGAATCTGCCTAATTTTTTTTATAGATAATGATAATCATAGTTGTTGTTGAAGTAAAGATGTGTTAAACAAAATTGGCTCTGATGCTCATAGCTTAGTTTTTGCATATAAGGATGTTCTTGTCTCCATATTTACTGCTTTATACTAGCTTTATTTCATCTTCTATATGGATGATAAAAATATTTTGTGACAAGAGAACCTTACTAGAGAGCTTAGTGAACTCATTTACAAAAGAGTTACTTGTTGAAGAACAAAGGCAAGTGAGTAAACCAATAAATGAATGGACAATCTTCTAAATATTGCTCAATATAGAAAAAGTTAGTATAGAGTCTTAATCTACCTATCAAAAGGCAGAGAGAGGAAATTCCTCTCCCTCAAAAACCCTCTTGTTACATTTCCTTACTTGGGCCAAAGAATTGTTAGAGTAATTGAGTTGTTCCCTTCCTATATATTCTATCCAAATCGCTTAATAAGGGGGATATCACCAAATGAAGGAAGAGGGGCAGTAGGGGGCTTAGAAATAACATGAGATTGAAAGAAATATTGATTTTCAAAGAAAACTACATTCTGGGAGATTCGAAATTTATTTGCATGAGCATCATAGCATATAAATCCTTTCTGAGTAGGATTATATCCCATAAAAGCACATGTGACAGACTGGGCAAGATGCTTGTGACGTTCAATTGGTAGCAAATGGACAAAACAAATACACTCCAAAGTATGAAGTGATTTATACTCAGGAGGTATACCAAATAAACGAAGATAGGGAAAATCATAATTTAGAGTGACCATAGGCAAGCAATTGATCAAATAAACAATTATAGATAATGCTTCTACCTGGGATTTAGAAGGTACAAACGAATCAATTAGCAAAGTACGAAAAACATTTAAGAGATGACGATTCTTACGTTCAGCGACTCCATTTTGTTGAGGGGAGTAAGGGCAAGAGCGTTGAGAAATAATCCCTTTTTGTTGAAGATAATTCTGAAAGGAATGAGACATATATTCCCCCTTGAGTCGGAGTGTATGATACAAGTACTGAATTATGTCTCGATAAGCGCAAACAAATCTTTGAAAAACAGAGAACATGCTAGCTTTAGAGCGAAGAAAATAGATTCAAGTAAATTGATCGTAATCATCGATAAATGTCACAAAATAACGATACTGCCCATGAGAAATAATAGGACTGCCCCCCAATATTAGTATGCACAATTTCAAAAGAAGTGGAAGCACGACCACCATGCACAAGAGAAGGTAAAGTTTTATTTTTACCAATACAAGTAGCAAAATCAAAAGATGAAGGACCCATATTACTAACAACAGTAATAGGAAATGTACTACTATCAACAATCTGAATAGATTGTGTGCTGCCATACTAATGAACATCATGGAGATCCGTCATTCTATCAGTCATGATTAGAAGCAGCCGAATTAACAATCCAAGGAGTGGAGGTAGGAGTTATACCTTGTAGGCTTAAAGCCGAGACAATCATCAATTGAACCATAGTAGGTGTGAGAACAAATGAATCAGGGCTTATAGTGGGAGGCGCAAAAGATGAGGCCTGGATGGTAACTTGAAAAGCTTGAGATTGGCAATTTTGAGGTTGCACCTGGCAATCTTTGATGAAATAGCCTAGTTTCTTACAGTAGTTGCAAACTTTCTTCGGAAAGTTACGAGCAATGTCACCAAGCTCTTTGCAGCTGAAACACTACTTGTGTGTTCCTCTTCCTTGCGCTGCATAGGCAACAGTAACAGGCTAAAAAAAATCCTTCTGAGAGGTCATCCCCATCTGAGTGGATAATCGTTGCTCCTCATGCAATAAATTCCTCAAGCAAATATCCAAGGAATCGGATCACAGTTCAATAAACCTTCTCTAACATGTTCAAATTCAGGATGAAGCCGAATCAACAATCCAAGGAGTGGAGGTAGGAGTTATACCTTGTAGGCTTAAAGCCGAGACAATCATCTGTTGAACCATAGTAGGTGTGAGAACAAATGAATCAGGGCTTATAGTGGGAGGCGCAAAAGATGAGGCCTGGATGGTAACTTGAAAAGCTTGAGATTGGCAATTTTGAGGTTGCACCTGACAATCTTTGATGAAATAGCCTAGTTTCATACAGTAGTTGCAAACTTTCTTCGGAAAGTTACGAGCAATGTCACCAAGCTCTTTGCAGCTGAAACACTACTTGTGTGTTCTTCTTCCTTGCGCTGCATACGCAACAGTAACAGGCTAAAAAAAATCCTTCTGAGAGGTCATCCCCATCTGAGTGGATATTCGTTGCTCCTCATGCAATAAATTCCTCAAGCAAATATCCAAGGAATCGGATCACAGTTCAATAAACCTTCTCTAACATGTTCAAATTCAGGATGAAGCTTCATTAAAAATTGATTGCGTTGACTCTCAGCATGAACCACTTGAAGAGCCGCGAGAGCTACAGTAGGAACCTTAGCATGAACAATAGCAAAATACTTGCTCCAGATATTGATAAAACCAGAATAAAATTGTTCAATGGATAGGTTACCTTAACTGTAACCACTAATCTCCAACTCTAACTAGAATTTCCGAGCACTATGATCTTGATGATAAATACGATGTAGATAGACCCACATAGCTTGAGTCGTAGCAAAACACCAAAGATTGGTAATCAGATGAGGCTCAATCGTCCCTAAAAGCTAAGAAATTACCTTAGCATCCTAGACGTCCCATTTGGCAAATTCCTTTTCACCAGTGGGAATTGGGGTAGAGCTATCAATATGATTTGATAATTCTTTCCCTTTCAAGAACATTTTAAATTGGAAAGCCTATGTAGAAAAGTTCTTTCCAGTAAAATGAATGATATTATTTTCCATAGACATGATGTAAATCTTAGAAAAGCAACCCCAAAAATAAAATTGGCCCGATTAAGAAGGCCCAAAGAAATTAGCCCAAGAAACACAAGTGAAAGGTTGCAAGAATAGAAGCCCTCAACAGTAGAGCTCACATAGGCAAAGGCCAACAATAGAGAGAATAGAAGCCCACTTAACAGAGCCCAAGAAATAAAGCCTAAGAAACAATACAAACGAAGCCAAACCAGTTTCAAGATAATTAGAAGCCTAGAATTAATTAGAAGTCCACGGATCAAAGAATTCAGCTCAATTTCAAGATAAAGAAAAGGGACAAAAACAACATTGTTGGATACTTCATCTTCAACAGTTGTGCACGGAACAAACCAGGCGCCAGTGACGATGCTTAGAATTCCGACCACCTCTCCAACCACCACATAGAGCGTCGATATGCTCACTTTAACCCAATCACAACCAAAAAACCACGCTAGAACAGATGACACAGCCACACAACCACCATAAAGAAAATACATTAGAACAATAACCGATCTCCACCACAATCACAGAACACTACACCAACAACCACAACCCAAGAACCCACAACGATCTCCACCACAATCACAAAACACTACACCGACAACCACAACCCAAGAACCCACAAAGAAGGCTTGGCACAAATCAAGAAAGAGAAAATTTTGTTACTCATGATGATTCACAGATCATTACTGGCTCTGATACCGTATCAAGGAACTGTATCACCTAAAAGCTTAAGGTTTTAGGTATTAGGTGAGGTCTCAGAATATGATTTATATTATTCTGTAACACTCCCTTTCAAGTGAAAGCCTTTTGGGCTTGAAACTTGCACATGCTAATATTATTTTGTGCTTGTTTTTTATCAAATAGAATGAGGGTGGTGAGATTTGAACTCGTGACCACTAGGTCAACAAAGCTCTAATACCATGTTAAATTGGTCTGAATGCCCTTGTTATTCCCTTGTTATTGGAGTTTTTCTATATTATATAGATCTCAAAATATTCTATACAAGGTAAGTATTTAATACAAAATCCCTAAATTAATACAATCAAATCCCGATCCCCTAACTGAATACAATCAAATCCCATGGCGTTAGTTCTATGTAAGCATAAGGGATTGTTTCCAACAATTCATGTTCATTTAACGTCTATGCACAGACCACTCTGAAAAAGAGGCCAATAAAACTTCCTCTGTGTATATGGTTAATTGATTTTGTTGAATGTTCAAGATTTTATATAGTTTACTAAACTACCTCCCTGTTGAAAAGAAAATGGTTTCACATTTTATTTGCCTATAATTGCCTGCCTGGTTTGGTTTCTTAGTACAATACATGTCTCTCTAGGAAGCTGGGATGTGGGTTACTTGATTAATTAAAGATTTTCTTTACTTGGGCCATGGACTTGACTATGCATTTATTATTATTATTATTATTATTATTATTATTATTATTATTATTATTATTATTATTATTATTTGTTGGCACTATACCTATCTGGCTTAGAAAATTACATGGTACACATTTTAGGTGGCCACAACGAGCATTGAGGTCAGACATATATCTTTGCATATGACATAACATTATTTTGCACTATTGTCTTGCTCAATATCAAGCAATCCCCTATCTTACTGATTGAGAATCAAATAAGCTCTGACCTGGTCTTGAGATTGGTTGAATCATGGCAGGAAACATTAGGCAAATGAGTGCATTCACCAACATGGTCAAGACTTTGTTTTCGTTTCCATAGTAGCTGAAGTAAAGGCCCATTTATTTGTAAATCTATATCCATCTATTTGCATTGATTTTCAAGACACATTTCAAGCACATCAGAAGATACCCTTGATGTCATGTTTGAAAAAAAATATCTTCTGAACCTGATAATTCTCGTACTGTACATGAAGTTGCAACTGAAAATGTGAATGGAACTGATTTATTTGGCACTGGCTTGAAGAATGATATTGGTGAATACAATTGCTTCCTGAATGTTATCATACAGGTATTTTCCTTGCAACAGCATCTTTTTTTGGATTGCATATATTCTATTTATATATTCTTCTCACTATCCATTGGTGTATGCTTTTCATTTCACTATTCATTGCTCACCTGTTTCTTCTTGCTTCTTGCATAACTTCAGTCTTTGTGGCATTTAAGGCGATTTCGAGATGAGTTCTTGAGTAGATCACTATTAGAGCATGTTCATGTGGGAGATCCATGTGTTGTCTGTGCATTGTATGATATTCTTACTGCTATCAGCATGGCATCAAAAGATACACGAAGGGAAGTAGTTGCTCCAACATCCCTCAGGATAGCTTTGAGCAATTTGTATCCTAATAGTAATTTCTTCCAGGAGGTAATTTTTCAAGATCTGTGTTTGTCCACTTTGGTTTTCTTATCTTTCAGTGATATATGATTTTTCATCATTCACTCTTCACAATATATGAATTGATCTATGAGGATTTCTTTGCTGAATTGGTCATAATTGAATTGCAGTGTCAGATGAATGATGCATCTGAAGTATTGGCTGTAATATTTGACTGCCTTCATCGAGCATTTACCTCTGGTTTACATGGCTCTGATTCTGAATCAGTGGAACGTAGTGGCATGGAATCTTGGGGATGTACAAAAAAGAAGGCTTGTATAGTGCACTCTCATTTTGGAATGGACATTTCAGAACAAATGAATTGCCAGAGTTGTGGTGTGGAGTCCAGACATTTGAAGTACAGTGCTTTCTTTCATAATATAAATGCCACTGCCCTCCGGACAATGAAGGTAATTGTTGCTGGTACAAATATTTTATACAATCACTTATTTCTCGTTACTCAGAAATGTTTTTGTTTTTAGGTGTGTTGTCCATTTTCAATTACCATGTCCGTTGGTTTTTTCCCTTTTTCCTTGCAGGTCATGTGTGCTGAAAGCTGTTTTGATGAACTTTTAAATCTTGTTGAAATGAATCACCAGTTAACTTGTGATCCCGAGGCTGGTGGTTGTGGGAAGCCCAATTATATCCATCACATCATGTCAAATCCACCACATGTTTTCACAATAGGTGAATGTTTCCTGAATAGTTAAGAGATTTTTGCATAGTACGCTTGTTGAAACCCAAACTCAAGTTTTTTCTTTTTGGCATGCAGTTCTGGGCTGGCGAAAAACCTGTGAAAGCATTAATGATATAAAAGCAACCTTGGCAGCTCTAAGTACTGAGATAGATATCAGTGTTTTTTATCGTGGTCTGGATCTGAAGAACATACATCGCTTGGTTTCAGTGGTATGTAAAGTCATTGAGACCATTTTTATGTTATCTTGATGGAGATATTGATATTAAAAACTTCACATATGGTGTTAAATTAAAAAAAAGGCTGGTTTGGCTGCTCAGTTAATTATGTTGGAAGGAAAGCTGAGTTATCTATACGGGGTGAAAAGATAAGCATCTGAAAATACTCAAGTGAGAAAATATGTTAACTGTTAACTTAAGTTTGCAAGGGACAACAGGAAAAAGATATAAAACTCAAATACATCAAGTGGAGAAATGAGGAAAACTTAGGGTGCAACACAAACTGAGTACCAATTGAAAATGACAATTGTTTTCCTGAAAACAATTTTTTTCTATTTTCTTTTTTCCAGTTGTGTGGTTTCTTCTTCTTCTTCTTCTTCTTCTTGTTCTCCTTCAATTTTTTTTTTCTAATTTCTTCTTACCAGTTGTGTGGCTTCTTCTTCTTCTTCTTCTTCTTCTTAGATGAGCTTCTTCTGTTATATTTTTTAATTTTTTTTTGAGAACACTGTAACCCTTGTGAGGATAAACCATAAGAAACGTTAAAAATATGTTTTTCAAACTCAATGTAAATGTGAAAAATTAATTTATTAGATGAGAAATAGTGCATTTGAACCAAAAACTCCTGTTTTCTAGAAAATTGTAATTACTTTGTTTTTAAAGTGCACCATATGTCCATATTTTTCCATAGAGAAATAGTTTTAAAATACATATGAAAATTAGGAAGCTGTGTTATGAAAGTAACCATACCCGTAGTAGTGTTTGATTTCAAGGACAGATGTGCCTCTTCAACTAAGAAATGAAACAAAATGAATAACACGTCCATGTAGGCTGTGCATTTTTATGGCAGTTGAACAATGAATTAAATTTAATGTTCTTTTATGGGAACAAAGGAGAAAATTCTTATAGAAATTGAGGTTTTTGAATCAGGGGGAATATGAGAAGAGCAGTAAAGTTTATCTAATTGTTCTTTTTACTGGAACATTCTTGCTATTTGTGTTTATGTTCTGCATGCCTGACTGGGTCATTGGTTGTCGTGATGCCAATTTGTACCTTATTCCGCTCCTCATGATCCTTTAACTTCAGGTGTGCTACTATGGGCAACATTATCATTGCTTCGCCTATAGTCACGATCAAAGTCAGTGGATCATGTATGATGACAAGACTGTCAAGGTACTTCCCCATTCATGTCTGGCCATTGTTTTATCTGCTATCTTATCTTACAGTTATTCTTTCTTTTAACAGGTAATTGGTAGCTGGACTGATGTCCTTATCATGTGTGAAAAAGGACACTTGCAACCTCAAGTTCTGTTCTTTGAAGCTGGACACTAGTGCTCAAAGAAGAATTTGAGGAATTATTTCTTGAACCACAGAGCATCAAGTCTACCATGGCTTGACATTTTTGCTGTGAGGTTTTGTATATAGTGATTTATCGCAATGCAGATTCAATACATCAGTATTGGTATTGAAAGCATTAAATTTTGACACGAGAGAATGGTGACATATAATCAAGAGTCTTATGGAACAATTAGGTGGTTTTGTAGGAAAAGCTTCATTTGCGGAGGGAAGAACCATTATCATGAGAGTTTTTTCGTGACATGAAGAATCAAATAACAGGAGCTTGAAGGGTACTTTTTGTCACCCTTGGTTCTCATATTTTTTGTCAGAGTAATTGGGGTTTCTATCCATGGAATTCTCTCTTGCTCTCTGATCTTAGCTGGAGGTTGACTTGGTATAGAAAAAGCAATAATTGCCTGGAACAAATGCATTGACGGAACATATTATAGTGGCAAATGCTGTCCAGTTGTGGGGGTGAGTTTTGTTAATTAAGTTCAGACTTTAAGAAATATAATTCCCGATGAAAACTTTTTGCGTAGATCACATCAGGGTCTTCAACTCTAAACCTGCAGCTTATGATTACTGTTTATGATCTGCATAATGCACAAGGGGCTGTGATCCTGTATTTCTAATGCTGATTTGTCTATGGATACCTTGTTGGATAGAACTTCCAGCTAAATATTCAATAGCGAATCTTTTCACATGCACTACATGAATGGTGATAGAGCTGCAAGAAATTTTGCGGAGGAGGGTTACTCTGAATTTCACTTGCTGAATAATCTGATGGGGTGGAAAAAAAGGTGCGATTCCTGCTTTCACTTGCTGAATTCATATGATCCTGCAGTACTTTTCTCGACACTGCACTGGGAATTGACCACATTACTAGTCTGGTATATATATATATATATATATATATATATATATAAACTAAGTGTTCTGAAAAAAAAAATCTTAATGTTCTGAAAAAAAAATATTTAAACGCCATAAAGTCATTAGACCACGAATATCTAAGGATATCATCCATATGAAACTTGTTATGAATAAATGATATAAAGGTATGGACTATTAAGGAAGGGTAGATAAATGGAACAAGGAATACAAATAAATGAGATTATTGTTATCCTAAAGTATTAACAATTTTATTTGTAATAGATAATCTAACGACAAACAAAAGGAGTATGAATAAACATAAATCATTATGTTAAAATATGTACTTGTAAGATAAAAGAAAGTCTAATCGTCAAGAATATAAATATAAATTATTAATAATTTATATTATTGATTTGTTACGAGTATAAGGATCTAAGGATTAATGCAATATATATATATATATATATATATATATATATATATATATATATCAGGTTTATTGAACAATGGAAAAAATGTTAGTGTTGCAGTAGAAGAAAGGACCAAAATGGTATGTGATCCACCAGGTATAAGATTTACTAAAGAAAGAAACTGATGTATTGCTCATTGTAGAATATACACTTTTATTTAAATTGACTAATTATATATATTTATGTTTTAGGTCCATCATATTTATTGATTCATCAATAGTAAAGTAGATAGGTATTCATAATTATATCAAGTAAAGTTCAATTCCCTTTATGTTTTGCTATGTATTAATTGAAATGTTTGTGTAATCAAATCTTCTAGAAGATATGAATATTAGTTGAGTTGTATGTTTTTTATGCGTATGTTACTATAATATAAAGGTCTTATGCAAGTAATATTTTATATAAATATGATTTAATTTAGCTATGTAGATAATAAATGATAATGGATTGAGGGTAAGTATAAGGATATTTATTTAGTGATTGAAGAGTTGTGTAAAAGTACAAGGAACTATTGAGTATGATTATGAATAAGAACATGTATACAATATTTATCCTATATAGTTTTAATTTAATTAAAAAGAGGAATATATACAAGAATACGAGAGAAATACCTTTTGAGAGACAAACAACAAAGAGTTCATATTATTTACTTGCAATCTAAGCTAAAAGTCAATGAAATTCAACCATAGTAAATGAAAGTCAATAATTTGAGAAAGAAAACAAAAAAAGAGCTCCATAATAGTGTCAAGGCAAGCTTAGAATGTTGATAGCGCTAAGATCAGGGAAGAAGGCCTTATAATGTATATGTATATGATATACTAAAAGCAATGATGGGTTGAATGTGGCGTAAGGCCCAACCTTTATGGAAAAATTATTATGTTGGGAGAGATGAGAATTATAGAAGAACTATTTAGTGATTTGGACGTCAGAGACTTGTTCAATATTTTTTAGAATTTGATTATATTATATTAAATGAAATAAACCCTAAAATAATATAATTAATTATCAAGCATGGGGAGAAGTTAAAAATACCCATATTTTTTTAAGTACTTAATTATTGGAAATGAGGACATATATATATATATATATATATATATATATATTAGTGCTACACAACCTAAATTAAGTGAGAAGCTCTTTGAGTATATATATATATATATATTAGTGCTACACAACCTAAATTAAGTGAGAAGCTCTTTGATTTTTCATAAATTTTCAAATTAAACTAGATCCAAATAAGATATCGGGAATGGTGCAACATAAGTGACAAAACAACCCGACAAAATTCTTGTAATACGTTGGATCACCAATGCTTTTATTCCTTTTTTTGCCAGCTTAGTGCTACGCATAACTAAAGTATCAACTTCATATTTTTTTCGTTAAAAACTTAAATTTATGCTATATATTTTGTTTGCAATATGAAAATCCCACAATTGCCTTACTTTACTTCAATTCCCAAAAAATAAATCATAAATCTATCATATTATACTTCTCTAACATAGATTGTTTAAACTTTTTATCATGCAAGGGTTATTGATTGAAAATATTAAACTTTTTTATCATGCTGAAGTGGATGCTTTGCCAGCTACTCACCTAAGTGTTTAAACATGAAGATAAATGATGAATTGGAGCAGAAAAACAAAGAAGACATAGTTCAAAAAATCTAAATTTATGATTTCTTATGACAACTATATCTAAAAGGATTATAGTGAAGAAGCTGCAACAATCAAACTCAAAACATATATGAATACCATTAATATCATAGTCAAATAAGAAAAGGTCATGTACTACACAAGCCCATCACCTTTAAAAAAGTAGTTTCTAAAAACAATATTTCAATATGAAAGTGTCATATTCAATGTTATAATTACTAGGCAAGATGAAATGTAGTAATTGAATAACTATGTCCTAGAAAGAAAGGTCAATCCAATAATGAAAAAAGTTGTCTCTAAGTTAGAGAGTATTCCATAAATACAAGTTTATCATAGGCAATAAATATTCCTCTAGACACTCAATTAGCTCTTGCCCAATCTTTCTTAGCTCTAGAGGGTTTGGACAAAAATATTTCTGATGATATACCTAATGTTGATTATTTAACAACAATATCATTGTCAAATGAAGACTTGTAGGTTAGAGCAAAACTATAAAATAAACTACTTTATATAAATTGGTATGTTAGAGGTAAAGGAACTAGACACATATTAATTTATGATGGATCAACAATTAACATCATGTTGATTTATACAATGAAGAAGATCGACATATCTTTGAATGAAATATCTAAGAGTAGGATGGTTATCCAAGGCTTTAACCAAAAAGGACAACATATTATTTGAAGATTTGTATCAAGGTTGATATTGTAGAGATAAACTCTTCAACACTTTGTCATATTATTAAGGCAAGGACTTCATACGATTTATTTTTCAGAAGAAGTTGGTTACATAACAATGGGGTGGTTCTATCAACATGACATTAATGCTTTAAGTACAACTATAGTGGTGAGGTTAAATATGTTATGGATTTTATAGAACCATTCTCTATTGAAGAATTACATTATGCAAATGTTAAGTTCTACTTTGGAGAATATGAATAACTTAAGCTAGAAGCCATATCTTATTCCAGAGATAAGATACAAGTGAAAAAAGATGAAGTATTGACAAAGTCAACATGATAATTAATTCCAAATTCTTAAGTTTAATTATCCAAGAAAGATATCTAAACAATAAAGGAAGAGTTAGTCCAACCATTGTCAACGATGGTTAGGTTATCACTTTTTCATTCTCATTCTTACCAGTTCATATTGAATGAATTCTTTAGAAAAGTAATTAAACAACCAAAAGGACGGTTTGATCCTCGTGTCCAAAAACATTGTAAGAGTACATGATATGAGACATATAAGCCTTGTACACTTGGAAGCTTAGATGAAATTCTTAGAGGTAGAGAACCATCTAAAGAAGTAAAGATTGTCATACAAAGAGAAAGACCTTTCCAACAACCAAAATTTAGAGTATCATTACAACCTTATGAGCCTATAAAGATTATGGTAAGAAGATTGTGTCAAATCCTATTATTATTCAAGTCTTTGAATACAATGAAGAATAAATCTAATAGCCATGTGTTCTAGTATCAATCATTGAAAGATTGAGTGTAGATTCATATTTCAGTATTGAAAGATTGGGTGATCAAATATCCACTCCTACCCAACTAAAGAGTCTAAGATTGAAGGCTAATGTTTTTTCTAGGTTGGGCTCTAAAGTGATGAAAAGGGAAATATAGTCTCAAAATAAGATTAAGTTTTAAACATCAAAAAGATTCTAATGAAAGAAACAAAAACTTCAAAAAAATGAAAAGTTTCCAACAAAAGTAGAGATCCAATTACCAAAATTAAAGATTATTTCTGCAAACCATATCATGATCAAAGAAATATAAATGTATGTTTTAGGTTCAAACTTTTGAAGAAGAGGGGCAAACGACTATAAATGACTTAAAACAAGTTAACTTATACACAAAGGAATATCCAAGACTTATCTTTATTAATGCATTTTTTGGTGTTGAATAAGTTCAATATCTTCAACTCCTATGAGAATACAATGTATTTGTATGGTCTCATAAAAAAATGTTTGGTTTTAATCATAAGATTTTTGCTCATCATTTAACCGTCAAACATTAAATACACCCAATTAAGTAATCCCAACTTGATTTTTGTCTTGAACTCATATCACAAATACATCAGAAGTTAATGAGCTCATTCAAACCCATTTTATACGATAAGTTAAATATCCAACTTGGATTGCATATATTGTTCGAGAATATATATTAATATTCCATTAGTGATGATATTAATGAAGTCAAATAAAAATTTCAAACTTGCACAAAACTTTCAAAAGCCTCTTACAAAATTACTGATAACTTTTCATTCCATTGACAATACTTTTTGGTAAACAAATCAACAATAAATGAGCACAATAATTGTGAGCCCCTTGGAAAGGGGAATAACTCTTGTAGTTATGGAAAATACTGATAAAATTAATCCATCAACAATACAGTGTGATGTTTATAATGAATAATGTTAGGGAAAAGGGAAACAATTCTTGTGGTTAATAGAAAATATTGACATAATTAATTCATCGACAATATTGTGTGTGATGTTAGTTTGTTGATGTTTCCAGAAGTGTTAAACAAATGTTTATGCAAGATTTTATTTGTACGATCTATTTATCTATCTTGTAAATAGTCAACATAGCTACACACAATGCAATAACATCAATAATAATGTCACACAATATATCTCTTTATCAATAGAAAATAGTTTTACATCATTGCCATTGCATTGAAATTAATTAATCAAATTATACTCTTCCTCGTCAATTGATTTGTCCCATCTCTAGCATAATCTTTAATATTAATTTCATCATTATCATCATTTTCATTAACTAGTGTATATCCATTAGAGCTCAATACATCATTAAACATCAACAAAATATTCTTGGTAATGCAAAAATTTGAACTGTCTTCCAAGTTGTAAGACATAGTAACTCAATAGAGATCAACTAACTAGCTAAGTTAAAAGACATTATCTCTCTTTGTGAATTCATTGTTGTCGTCTTGAATAACCTTGACATGACCCCTAGGTTTGTTTTTCACTAGAAATAACCAATCAACTCTTAAAATATCTATTTTAAAAAAAAATTGTATTGTATAAACTTGCTAACAATGCTTGGCGAAAACAAAGATATCATCAACATTACAAAGTCTAGCCTTTTAATTAATTTCAACTAATCCATGATGGGGATTTGCTCCAACTCTTCTTTCAGTGGTGTCATACCAAAAATATTTGAATAAAAATACTTTATTTTGTTGTTTATGATATTACAATTCAATGACCTTTTCTAACTTCTTTAATAGTCAGCTTCAAACTAGTTAGAGATAAATTCGTTAATAAAAACCCTATTGATACATGTCTTTCTATCCTAAACATATTTTTTTAGTATGAAACACATGTCCATTGACAAAATATTTGTTATGGCACTTAGTGAATACAAGGTATCATTATCATTCCTTTATAATTTATAAACCCGATACATGAAGCACATACATGAAAAATCAACATGAAATTTATAATGCAATTAAGTATGCCGAGAGATAAAAGTAATTACAAAATATTTACATATATTCTGAACCACGTGAAAAATTGTTCATCTTGTAATTGAAAGATTTGGATTCAGTTAATTGTGAGTTTTGAGACGGTAAAAATTAACAATGTTGTTTATAAGGAATTCAACAATATATAAGTTGATGATATTTATAAGAGACATATTATTTGAAAAACACATATTCAACAAGTATACTTATTAGATAAAAGGTCTCAGTTCATCACTGTTAAAAAACACATAATTATATGGTTGTCTAAATTCTATTTTGACAAATATCTTCTCTCAACAATACTTTTTGGTATAGGTCATCCATTATGGGAGAATATTAATGAGTTTTCACTTGAAGGCACCTCCTTACCATCATTATGTCTAGGAATATGATTGATGCTTGAAATAAAACATGATAAATTTTATGATCTTTTCAATAATATAGGCCTCACACATAAACTTGTGACACATGATAAACCAACTTTATATTTTTATAGTGACAAAATAAAATTATATCCATTCTAGCTTTGATGTTGTCTTTTGTCCCCCCTTCACATCCATAACCATGTTGAAAATATAATCAAAATGTTATTTTTTTTATATACAAGATATCACAGTTATGAAAAAAAAAGTTTGGTCTTCCAATAAGAAATCTCTTAGAAAATACTTTATTTTACCCAATTATATATCAAAGCAAACTAGATTCTACTTGATTGAAAATAATACATAATGTCACCATATTTCGACACCATGTCAAGGAGTTCTTTATCCGATGGTACCGACAAAATGACATCCCTCTTAACTCTTACAACAAAAAAGTCTTTTTTTTATTGTTTCTGTACTTGTGATCCATTAGCAAGAATCATTGATTATAGAAAAACAAAAGATGTTTTACCACTATTTATCAGCATGATACTTTGTTGTATTTCTTATAGTAGAAACATGCTAGTTTTTCATGTGTTCTCCACTCATAAACCATTTTGTAAGCAGGAAAACCATTGATAATCCATATCAAAGTTGTCTTCATCTAAAACTTATGTTTTCTTAATTCATCATAACATAAAACCCTGTATGACCATACCTACTTCAACTAATCAATCAACGATTGAAGACAGACTTTTATGTTTTTGCATGAACTATAAGAATCGAGTATGATCATAGATAAAAATATAAACTATGGCCTTATACATATCCCATGAGTATTACCAGTCAACAAGAATAAAGAGCTATAATAACCTGAATGTATTAAATATGTTTGCACATAAACCAAGATGCACATTCCTTGCTTCTATTGAAAATTGAGGATGCACATGATTAAAATGTTTCTAGATTTCACCATTGAAAGGGTGCATCATTACTCTATCAAATACATCATATGAATGACTCAACAATCTTTGGTGACATAAATAACCTTTGCAATTTTGAACAAGAGTTCATTCCCTGCCAATTCTATGTTGAGAACAATGATGCCTACATATGTTACACTTGGTTAATTCTATATTTTCAAAGTTCAAACACGTTAATGTTTTGGTATCCTTGACAAAGGAGTTTTTATCATATAAGTTCTTTTTAGCCTATTCCATTTAGGTAAAATATTTCTCGTCCATTCGATAATTATGTCATAACCGACCTCACTTAATCTATAATTTGACTTGATGGGAACTCCTATGCCATGACTGATAATTTATTTATGAACTAAATACTGATTTGAATATATTTCTAATTCCAATATTTATAATCCCATTGTAAGAACTCTCTCTAATAATCATATAACAACTTTAATGCTCACACTTTGTTCCTATTTATCCCATGGATTAAAGGATTGTACACCACTGCAATAGACGAGGTTTTTATATAGTAAAATTAGGCTGTTGGATGTCGTCTTATATCTTTGAGTGGACTGATTATCCTGTTGCAAGCTACATTGTGAGAATCAATGCTTGGAAAGCCATTTGGAATATGAAGGATGTACCTAAATTTAAATACTTTATAGTAGTGTTGTTAATTTTATTTCGGCCAAAACATTCTTTCTTGTTAAAAAAACGAGATAAAATGACGCAATTTTTACCTCGCTTAAAATTTTAGCCCATTCTGCAAATTCCTCTAAATTTTTGGTCGGAACGTTCCTGATTCATTCCACCCATTTTGTTTCATCCAAATAGTATTTTTTAAATAATGATTAATTTTACAATATCAATCATATATTTTAATCCGACCATTAGATTGGGATGAAATATTACAATGAGTCTCTTAACACATTTAGATATATTATGTTATAATTTCAAAGCAATTAGAGAATGCAATGGCTTTGCGATATTGATGTCGACATTCACGTAATATTATATGTGTTCATAATTTTGTTGAGAAAAATTATTTTATTGTGTTTTCTTTTTAGATTAAATTTTATAATTATAAATAATTTTGTTTTTGGATCTGAACTATTTTTTTGAATTAATATATTTAATTATGAATATTCATAAACAGTACAACCCTCGAATCGGGCGCGCCAAAACGCTTTAAAACCAAAATATTCCATTCCAATTGAAAACCGAAGCACCAACTGAAATGGGATTGACAATCTTGGTTCATAGTAAGAAATGATTGAAATATTTTGTACTAGTTAAAATAACAAGATAAAACGACATCGTTTTTAACTCTATTAAAGTTTTAGTCAATTCTAGATTTTTCAGCGAAATTCCGTCTAAAACGTGCTAGTATCACTCTACATGTGCTATTTTGTCCTTGAAAAGAAAATAAAGAATGGCTATAGCTACTTGACTAACCTATTGTACGGACTTCTCGTGCGAACCGTTCCTAATTTTCAAAGGTGCACTTTCCTTTCTCTCTAATTTAAAGCTCTGGGAATTTATGAAATAATTATTTCTTTATTTGTTTTTATTTCCATATTAATTAAGTACTAGCTTGGATGATGGAATAACATGTATAAAGCATGGATTCCCACCTTTTCTCATCTTTTTTAAATAAAAATATTTTTTTTGGATTACTTCGTTTTTTACAAAAAAAAAGGAGTCTGGGTGGCATAGTTTTTTTTGAAAAATAAAATCAAACTAATAATACCAAAAAAAATTAAAATAAAATATCATCGATTTGAATTTTTTAACATAAAAATAAAGTTAAATTTTGTTTATCATGAATTTGAATTATGTTTATCATGAATTTGAATTATGTTTGCTAAATTAAAATTCTTGTTTTTTCATATATAATCAATTAATTATATATAAACTGTGCAATATCGAAACGACACACTAAAAGATAAAAAAATCAAAATATCATCTAAAATGAAATTTACAACTTTAATTGATTGCATATGTTTTATTAGTAAGAAGGCTACTACAATAGGTAATTCGTCGGTTATTGCAGTTAGGATTTCAAATTGTTCTACCGATTGGATCATTTATCCTCCTATCGAGTTGTCTGAATTACATTTATCCGATTTGAGCTCAAAGTGAAATCTGCTATTCAAACAAAAAAAAAATAAGAAAAAGTTTTAAAAGATACGAATGATCATCAACATTTATATTATTAGATACGTGACTTAATTAAGGATGAAAGTGTCCAAAATAAAAGAGTACAAGGGGGAAACTGTCTTTAACGTCCTCCTTAATTACATACAAGTTTACTTGTAATCATTTATGAGTTGACTCATCAATTTTATCCGCAGGTCCAAGTGAGTGGATCCGAAGATGAAGCTGCGAGGTTTGCTTCAATTTGGGTCTTAAGACAAAGGTACGCAGCACGTGTAAGCCGAACGATAGCACAACAAGTGTCGAGACGTGAATGAGTTTGGAATTGGATAGGCAATCATGACCTAGAGAGTTTGTGTGTGTTTGACATTATTTTTGCTTTTGCGATTGAGGTTGAAAAAAAACAGTTTTAAAAAAGTGTTTTATTGTGGTTCAAAATAAACAGTGAAGTGTTTGGTTAAAACTGTGGTTGAGTTGGAGGTTGGAAAAAAAACAGTTTTGGGTGTTTGGTTGCCAAGATTTTCATATTGCTTTTAACTTTTGAAATTACATTAAGATAATATATATATATATATATATATATATATATATATATATATAATTTTTGTAAATATTGTAAATTTAATAATTTTTGACATGAACACATCAAATTTATCTGAAAACACAAAAAAATTAATTTAAAATAAAAAAAATAAAAAATAAAAAAATTGATGCTTTTGCGATTGCATTTATACGAATAAAAGTATTAGATTTTTTTTATGCTTTTGGACAACGTTTATTTTTATTCGTATTTTTATATATATTCTAGTCAATGCCCCCGCATTTGGTCTCATGCAGCACTATATTTTTTTTAATGAAAAAAAATTAATTATATGAGATTTTTGTATTATAATATAAATTTAGATAAAATAGTAAATTTGTGTAGAATTCATATTAAAATAAAAAAAACAAAACATTTTTTACAAAAATAATCACTAAAATTATCATTATTATGATGCAAATAATAAAATCATTTGATCCGAAAGAGATAAAAAAACACAAAAAATGAACAAAGGAAAACATTGAGCAATATTAATTTGAAAATGATCACCAACATACATTAAAAAATTCATGATTGGACCAAATAAATATAAATCCCTAATAAAAAATAAAACGACAAAAAATAAAAACAAAAACTAAAAGTATAAATGCATAAACACGAATAAAAATAATTGTTGTCCAAGAATGACAAAAAAATCAAAGAAATTAATAGCAAATAAAAAATTCAAGCAATAAGAATTGAAATGAAAAATAAAATATATAGTTAATTCCAATCTAACGACAAAATTGAAAAAAATAAAAATTTGGGATTGAAACAAATAAATATATCTTTAAAAAAAATTACAGTGTAATTAGCATACATGACTAATTTTAATTGGAGGACACAATCAAAACAAATTAAAACAAACTATATAATTAATTTAAATTGAAGGACAAAATTGAAATAAATATAACCTTGAAACTGAAATAAATAAAGACATTTAAAACAAAATTGTAATGTTTGTACAAAATTAAAAGAATAAGGACTGAAATGAAATATAGAATATATGAAAAATTTCAATTGGAGAACCCAATCGGAAGCAATTAAAACTTGCATACCAAAATTATTAAAATAATCAAAAGCAAACCGAAAATCAAAAGAATAAGGACTATAAAGATAACATATATAATCAGTTTCAATTGAAGGGCACAATTGCAACCAATCAAAAACTATATGGAAAAAAAAGGTAATAAAAGAGAAATATAAAGACCAATGACCAAAATAAAACTTTCAAAAACCTTAAGGACTGAAGTATAGTTTCGGGCGGCAAGAGAGAGAAAAGAGAGAAAAAACTTATACCGGTCCATTGGAGCTTCACCGGCCACAGTTGCTTACACGCGCCATACGAGGAAGAAGAGGACATGTCAACGCACCATGTGACAAGGGAGAAGGCTTTTTTTTCACTGCCATAATAAGTCGCATGCGCCTCCTAAGTGGCGCGTGTGTCAGAAATACTATAGTCACGTCCGTACGACATGCATGCAATTTCTCTGAGAAATAATAATAAAATAATGCACAATTATCTTTACACCTCTATACACAGATAACTATGAAAAAACCATCATGAAATTGCAGAACTAACCCCGAATCCGAAGCCTATTTTTTTGTCATTTTCAAGGGTATTCTTAGATTTACTATGCACAAATTTGTAAAATATAACCATGTCCCTTTGAATTCGCTAAATTACCCCTCTTTTGTCGTTTTCGGGAGTTATTTTAGTAGTTTTACTGTGCAACAAATCTAAAAATACCATTGATGTCCCTTGGAAAATTCAAAAATGCCCTCAGTCCCAAGAGTTGAAATTTTTTGAATTGGTGGGCAAAATGGTAATTTTACTATTTGAATCTACAATAATTGTGTTTGTGTGAACAGTAAAAATTTGATTATATATATATATATATAACAAAGTTGTAAGAGCATCTCCAATGCAAAAAAGCATTTTAGAGAGCTAAATTGAGAAAATGACCTTTTGAATTGTGTAAATATAATTGTTTTGTTTGTGTATTCCAATGGTAAAAGTCATTTAGAAGAACTATTTTTTGTATATCATTTAAAAAAAACTTTAATCTAGCTAATAATTGCAAGTTTATCATGTATTTAAGAGATCATGTTTTTATTTCTTCAACGAAGTCATCCACAAAAGTTGTTATAAACAAACTAGCTTAACATTCCTCTCTATACCTTCCTAAATCGCGAAGGAGCACACCTAGTGTCTTTTCTGGTTTTTTAGTAGATGGTCGAAGTTTTGAACCTGCCTTTGCACCGAGCTACTGAAACATGCAAAATATATTATAAATATCAAACAAAGATAAAGTCTACACCATACAAATGATGAACGATAACCTTTTGTCTTGAATTGGAACCAATCTAAGGATACTTCAATATTGTCCAATTATATATGATATATATAATCAAATTGTTACGTTAAAACAGGTTGAGATATTTTCTTGATCATCATAATGTAAAATAAATAGTGAATACTATTGGTATAAGCCAACCCCACAGGCACATCAATTTCCATCTTAACCCTACATTTAAAAACTATAATTTGGTCAGAATAGTATAAACAAAGACATTGAAAACCCATATTCAACCACAACAAACTCCAATTACCTAGTATTCCTCCAATTCATAGCCCAACAAATAAAAAACAATTAGTTAAAAGCAAATCAAAATACTATTGGTAACTTATGTGCAATCCTTCCACTTCATGACTGGAGAAGAAAAGGGTCTCAACCTAGTAAGAATTGAGCTTCTCTTCGAGTATCCATATTTGTATTGGACTTTACTGATAGACGGTGATGATGTGAATTTACTAGTGGGTATGGAGTATTGGAAAGTTGGGGTTGAGAAATGCACAATAGACGTTGGAGTGGCAACATACACGATCAATAACATGTATATTGAAAGAAATTGATTTTATTGTTTTTATTATTATAGAGAACAAAACAGAGACTGGAGAACTGAAGAAGGGGATTTTCTTGTGTGCAACACCACATAGTATTTGTTAGATTTTTATCCTCTTTGTTTTGATTTTTCCTTTAAAAGCCATTAACTGAGTTCAATTTTATTTTTTTCTTTGGCTTCAGGGTCAGGGTTGACCATGATGGTCTTAAAAAGGAAAAGGCTGTCGGGGATGGATATACAAGTTGTTATAGGGCTTGGAAGTTGGAAGAGGCCAAGCTCCACCTGGGGATGTGGAGGAAGTAGAGGTGGAGAGAAGAGGGTGATTTTATTACATTAAACAGTAAGAATATATATTATGGCTTTTCTGTTTAGGTTACTACAAATAGCAGATGGTGAAGGGAAGAGCCATTTTAGCTCTTAAGATAGCTCTTCCGTTCGAGAAGACAAAATTAAACAAAAATGCTAAAAGGACATTTTTGTACGTTTGCCTCTTCTACTATCACATGCATTGGAGATGCTTTATATATTGTTTCTGTTGGTGTTTCGTTTTTTTAATTGGAATGGAACATTGTTAAGATGTTTGGATGACATAGAAGGAAAAAAAGCTATAACAAGTTCATGATATGATTCTTGCAACTCATGCTAATAGATATATAATGACTAAAAAATATACAGGTCGAGGTATTTTTGTATGACCATGGAAACAAATTGTATAGAATATGTTTGAAAATTCCATAAATACCAAGCGTGCAATGATAAGATAAATGCACCTTTAGATCTTTTATTTGATTTAACATCTCTATAGACATTTGTAATATGGAGAATCAATGTAATTACTAAGAGTGGTTCTACCTTTACTAGTCGTAGGGTGATGACAAAACTTCATTCTATGAATAAAATTACCATATAAGATTTTTTTTACTACTACATACTTTTGTTGAAGAAGCAAAAGAGATATATGGACATCATTGAAAGATTTTGATAAGAAGCCTAAAAGTTCACAAAACATGTTTGGGCAAAGAGATATATAGCCATAATAAATTTGATATCTTATTTAACATGTTTTGTTTATTCTTTTAACTTACTTGTTTTTGTAGCTAAATGTTAGATTGTGTTAAGAAGGTTATTATTTGTCTTTCATGTGATTACAAGTAATTATGGTGCAAAAGGTAAAATCTTAGTGATTGGTGTAGATGAGAATGATTATACAATATTATGGTGCAAAAGGTTATTATTTTCTTGAGTGTTATTGTGGTCTTTTCCACTTATAACATCCTCATTTCTTTTTATGAATAATGAAAAATTCTCATGCATATTAGCACAATTATTATGGTATTTTTATTTTTGATTAGATAAATGTTTTTCTAAATCAATCTCTAGCTCTTAACAAAACCAATATATTTTGATTAGAGAAAATATGCGTGATTGAAATGATATATGTGAACATTAACTTGTGAATCTTGGTATAATTTCATCTAAATTCTATATTGTCTGCAAGGTAACTTTAATTCTAGAGAAAAAGAACAAGGAAAAGCAAATATATAGTTATTGACCAAATGAAATAATTTCAACAATAGATGTTTACTAGGCTAAGAGACACAATATAGTGAAAAACAATAATTTTAAGAGCAAGTGAAACAATCATAGGATCCATTTGTTATTTTCTTTTTTTTTACATAATTATTAATTGAAATTTACACCTAACATGTTATGGTTTGAATCTCAACATTTGAATTTATCTTTATTCAATATAATCCAAGTACAACTTCATTTTGACATTAAAAATTGCAAAGTCTTGATAAACTATTACTAGTAACATAAATATGTATACTTAATAACCTATATTAAAAAATATAAGTTAGACTTTTATTCTAACAAAGTGTTAAATAATTGTTTATGAACTTCATATATGTATGGCTAAAGTAATTGTGTTTTATTCAAAACATAACAATACATTATATATTAGTTTATTCATCCATCCTTGTAGATATGAAAGCGGCAAGGTTTAACACTATATTTGAAGAAAATGTTGATGATGATTATAAAGATGTAATGAATTATATTTTTTATTATATTAATTATAGTGTGACGATGGTAATGGTAACTCTAATGGTATTGGTGATGAATATAAAAATAATGATGATGATGAAAACAACAATGATGATCATGAGAATAGCAATGGAAGTGATGAGGATAGTGAATGTTTTTGATGATATCTGTGCATCAACTCCTAAGATAACAGGATTGCATCCGAGATCTACCTACCAGGGATGAAAGCTGTTTGGGAAGGACTAATAACCTCGGCTAAGGCTTCCTTTAACCGGCTAGCAATGATTTTGGATATAATTTTGTATAGCACGTTACAACATGAAATGGGCCTGTAATCTTCCATCGAATTGAGATTTTCAACCTTAGGAACAAGAGCAATAGTTGTCGCATTTATACCCCTAAGTAATTTACAGGTGCTAAAGAAAAATCTGATACCTTCCACCACATTTGTTCCCACTAGACTCCAACAACATTTGAAAAAATGAGCAGAAAAACCATCTAGCCCCGACGCCTTATCATCAGGGATTGAGAAAAATGATTTCTTAATATCCTCTTCAGTAGCTCCCATCATTCCCTCCGACCGTAGCTTCATGCGCCAAAATGCCCATGAAATAGTCTACTGCAACCTCTCCCATCTTATCGTGATCATTGATGGTGATGCCCTCCTTATCCACTAGGCTGCTAACCCTGTTCCGAGAGTGGCGGTGCAGCATGCTACGATGAAAAAAAGCAGTGTCCTGATCCCTAAAGGTCAACCATTGGATACGAGATTTTTGCTTATAATAAGCCTCTACATCCCTGGTCATTTGATGGAAATGGATCGCAGCTGCACGCTCTACCGCCTTTAACTCTTCGGATAGAGGATCATTGTCCAACTGAACCTGAGCTTTAGTCCAATCTTCCTTCGCTTTGACAACTCTGCCAGTTATGCCACTTCTGAGCTTTCTATGCCAATCCACTAAATGAGCCTTCACCATCTTCAACTTGGTCGTCAATCTAAAGAAAGCACTCCCATGCACTGGACGCTGCCAAATAGAGGAAATTATGGGAATGAAGTCCTTTTGGCTAGTCCAGAGATTGAGGAATTTGAACCGGGGAGAGACTTTGGTTGGCCCATAGGGCTGAAGACGCAACACCATGGCACTATGATCAGACACAGTACGAGGGAAGAAATGACTCTACGCTTGAGGCCATGCTACTGTGAAGGCATAATTGCTTAAGACCCAGTCCAGCTTCTTGACTATCATGTTGGTGGATCCCTGCCCATTGTGCCATGTGTATCTTATTCCTCGATAAGGAAGCGAATTCAGCTCAGCTTGCTCTATACAACAACCAAAGTCCAACTTATGCCTAGCCCAGTAAGGGTCACCCCCACTGCTATCAGAAGCCTTCAAGGTAGCATTGAAATCTCCCATCAGAGTCCAACCTAGCGGTGTGTAGGAGCTTTGCATAATAATGTAGTCCCATAGCCTTTGTCTGTCTGCCGGTGTGTGCAAGCCATAAACAAATGTGACAGTGAAGTGCATGTCTGTAGCTAATGAATTCACAATGCAAGAGCGACAGGGACAATGTCTTGGGCTTGGAGGAAAATACTAGAGAGTCGAAATTGGTTCCGTGGGATGTTTAAATCCACAATAGGTACCGGAGCCAACACATCCTTGTGGTTTGATCCTTGGCTCCCTAATGGAAGTACTCTGATTAATTTGTACCCTACCAGGATCTTAGCTTCCACTGGCCTCCCATGGGATGTGAAAGTTGATAACATCATTCAAAATGGGAATGGGTCGTTCCCCTCGGGTCATCAGGGCCTGAGTGCAGCTTGGAGCTCTATAACTTTCCAGCCTAGGGTGCACAGGCGTGATCGAATGGTGTGGGCTGGGCATCACTCAGGGAATTTTAACATTGCCTTAACTTGGGATTTAATTCGTAGGAAGAGGCAGACTCACCTTTATGCATGCATAACCTGGTTTCCAGGGCATATTCCCAGGCACTCATTCATATTATGGTTGGCAATGAAGGGCAGACTAGCAACGCTGGACAAGCACCATGTGCAACGGAAGGTCACAGTCAATACTTGTGTGCTGTGCGGGGTGCAACTTGAAACTCACACGCACTTATTCTTCCAATGTGGTTATTCTAGTGCTCTGTGGGTGCACCTATCAACTAAGGCAGGGGCGATATGCCCTTTTTCTTAGTGGGATGACATTCTTCAATGGGCTTCTTCGAATTTCTACCACCAAAAGAATTTTAGCCACAATTTGGCTCGCTATGCTTTATCTACTTCAGTGTACCTCACGTGGCAGGAACGCAACAATAGGGTCTTCAACAACAAGCACATGGCAATGGGTACGATCAAAGAGGAGGGCATGAAGATTATAAGAATTATGATCCTCAACCATAACAAGTCGATCCCTACAAGAGTGCTTTCAGAGTGGAACCTATAGAAGGAGCTCGGGTTGACGAAGATGGCCTAGTGCAGAGAGGATGGGTGATAAAGTTGGTGGCGGGTCGAGTTTGTAGCTTCTTGGGCTAGTCGCTTAGGCTAAGCAATGTGGTTGCTAGAATTGAGAGGGGCCGGTTTTTAGTTGGTGGCGGGTCGAGTTCATGGGTTCTTGGGCTAGCCGCTTAGGCTAAAATGCTAGGATGCTTTTGTTGAGAGGGGCCGGTTAGTTCTCTAGGCTTGGCTTTGGCTTTCTTCAGGTGCGGCTTAGGCTCCGGTTAGGCCTTTCTAAGGCTTGGTTGTAGGTCGCTGTTTAGGCCTTGTTTTAGCGCTAGTTTCTTTTCTTTTGTTTCCAGTGGGTTGTTTTATTGGTCTGCGAGTAGGCCTCTAAGGCCGTTTTGTTTTGCCCCTAGCTGGCTGATCTCCCTTTGTTTGGGCCCTTTGTAGTCGGACTAATGGGCTCCCTTGTACAGTTTCCTTTCTTTTAATCCATAACTACTTTGTTCAAAAAAATAGTGAATGTTTTTGGAGGCAACAATTTGATCCTAAAAAAAAAATACTTATATGCAGAATTGAAGATGTAAATATTTATTATTTTAATGATAGATAGAAAGAACTTAGAATGGTTTCATACAACAAATATATGATATGGTTGTCGAACTTCTAAAGGAATAATAAAAACAAAGTCTCCATATATTTATGATAAATACAAAAACATTATAAAGCTTGTTTTATGATTTAGAAACATAGTATGACTTAAACCTTCAAGAAAGATGAGTGTTATCGAAATATAGTTATGTTTTTTTCTATACAATAACTTATATGATTTAGATAAGAAACTTTAAAAAGAATTTCAATATTTTGGTGACACTGTTAGTAGATGTTATAATGAAGTCTTAAAAGACAATATAATCTCATGGTAGTGCTACAAAACTAGAAGACCCTAAATTTAATAACACCATGTGAAATTACAATGAATCCAAAATATAGGCATCATTTCAAGGTAACATAGCTTTTATTCATTTTATCAAATATAAATTGTTAACATAATGTTGCTAATTATTTACAATATGATATTCATTGTTTTAAATGTATAATTGTGTTGCTATGATTGATAGCACACGTGCATCTGTGTATCTCAAGAAACCAAATTATATTTATTATATTTACATTCCTACTTATATGTATAATACAAGTTCAAATTGTAATGCATTAAAAATAATCAACATAAGGATGTTACATTTGCAAAATTTGATCACCATCCAAATTTTATTCATAATGATTCTTTAGCCTTCTCGAATGAGCTATAAGTGTTATGAGATTGCAGATAATTTAATGAGATAATTAAAATAAAGCTTTAATATCACATTATTGTATTTATGATATGTTAATAATCTAATACATAATAATGTAATTTGACACTACAAAATGACTGCATGTTCTTTTTAGTCATTTTGTTATCAACATCACTTTCAAAAGTAGTTAACCGCTTTTTATACCATAGCAATTTCAACAACAATTTAAACCAAACATACCAACCACAACCACAACTAAAAGTATTTTTTTCTAACCAACTACAATGTCAAAAACTCCTTTGCTAAATGTAGATTTGATAATACTATGCGGGTTGCTTTTCAATAAGAAATTCATCAAAATAATAACTTTTTTTTATTTTAATATTAACATATTAAAATCATTATAAACACATAAAAAAAATATTAATTTAATATTTTCAAAACAAAAAATAATTTAGAAAATCAGAGGTTGCAAATATGCAAACAGGCACTTACACAGCCATTGACGTCAGAAATATTAACTAAAATGATTAAGTAGACATTTAATTAAGGTTTGGAATGCAGGTAATCATCTAGAAGTGGACTAAAAGGCCAAATTAAACAGGAATATTTTGTTAATTAAACTCCACAGCATCATGGGCCCAAGTAGAGAAATGGCTAGAATCCCATAATCTTGCAAGCATACTCAGCTTGTTAGGAAGACGGTCTATAGCTGCCTGTTCAAAATATAGTAAAAAAAAGTTTTAAAAAAGTTTTTCTTTTAAGAAAAATATTAAGATAATAAAAATAATTTTTATTTTTCAAAATTTACTTTTAAGATTGAACGTTATAACTCAAAAACACATTATTTGAAACTAATTTTGTTTTTGTTTTTAAGAAAAAAAAACCACGTTAGACCGTGCCAAATGCAGCCTAAAACCTACAAGAAATAATCCTATCAAATAATACTAACAGGGCTGACTATCCCCTAAAACCAGGAATCAAAAGGTGTAACTGCATCTACAAAGAATGATGATCACAGAAACATAGAAACACACACACCAGAGAAGTCGGATTCTTGTCACCTTTGACTTCTTCATTACATGAATGGGCCATTTTAGAAAGCTTCAGATTTCAAGCTCGCGCCTCGCTACAAGATAGAAATGGGACCACAAAGGATGGCCACCTCACTAAAGCTGAATATGCCCAAAGTCAAATAGAGCTTGTGTACAATCATGTTCTTGCGAAGCTTCTAATTCCATGGACTTGGATGCCTAGCATCTTTAAAAGCTGAAGTACCACCAGATGCTGCAGGGGAAGGAGAGGATGCAACATAATTTGTGCCTGAAACAGACAATGTAGGTAAGTTTGCAGGATGTCCATGGAGCCCCATTGGAGCAAATCGTGATGGACTACCAGAGTTTCCCAAACCAGATCTAGAGGGGTGTGGAACCTGCAAATAATTTCAGTAATTGAAAATCAATAGCAAGTGGTACACATCAATGTAAGATACTGAAGGTGGAGAAGGTATAGCAAAATAAAAACCTGGCATATGAAGTCTTAAGATAATCCAATCATAAATACATGCTACGCATGACACCTCTTGATCTGACTCATTCCACAACATATTAGCCTGTGCGTGTTTAATGAAGTGTACTGATGTATTTCAAGGAAAGCTAACTGAAATATTGTTGTTCAAGTGAGGATAGAAGTTAACTGAATTTGCAGCTCTATGCCATTTCAAGTTTCACAATATCCATCTAATTAATTTATGACGAAGCCTAATAGAATAATTGTTAGTTCAAGAAAGTTATGCCAAGTTAAGTTCTAATTCTATGCCATTTGAAATTCCACAAATGGATACAACAATCTTTGATGAAGCTGTTACAATATATTTTTCTGATAGTAACATGCCCATGTCAACTTATCTTACTTCTCTTAAATAATCTTTATGTTCACAGGACAGCAAATTCATGGTAATTCATGTAGAGAATATTTTTCAGCCTCTCATTTCTGGCTCTCCTATCAAGCTATTGATAGCCATCATCAACCCAAGTTGCAAAGGGAATACCAATGCTGAACTCAATCCATCTCTGATAAGCCAACTTTCTTTGGCATTTAGTAACCCTGCAAAACCATTTGTGTGCAAAAAACTAATAATTTTGGTGCTATGACACACTGTCCAATCACTATGATAGTCTAGATGGCAGAATATAAAAAGCACAACCCTACAATCTGTAACATACTTTCACCCTCTTGACATATTTTTGTCAGGTGATTTTTCTTCCTCAATACTGACTACCCTTAATCGTGTTTTTAAACATCTATATGGAAGGTCAAGACCAATGAATGTCTATTAAACATAAATTCAGGGCAACCTGAAGCAAGCTCAGGGGTTATAAGGGTGTGCAGGATTTGGTTAACGATCTATTTTGTGGCCTAGTTCTACTTTAATACTTGAAAATCTCCCAGAATTTATTTCACTAATATCCAACAACGGCCCATATGAAAATTAAACAAAAAAAAAGGAAAAAAAGAAATTTAATTTGGATGAACTGCAACACAAACAGAAATATCAATAGTATGTGGCAAATTGTAGTTGCAGCAGAGTAAATTTACGTTACCACATTGTGTTGAATATAGGGAGGCCTTCTAAGAGGAGACTCGGATGAGGGAGAAGGAGATGTGCTGCTCATTCTATGTATATGACGTGAATGAGTGTTATGATTTGAAATATCTTCAGCTTCTCCCCCTTCTATATCACCACCAGGATTTGCGTCAGAGCCCATCCTAGGAGTCAGATGCCTAGTAAACGATCCAGAGTCATTTGAGACATCCACTTGAAGTTGAACGGAAGGGCGAACAGGCATCCCTTGAGAACTATTTCTTCTCTGTAATTCTTCCTCCACATTCAAGATCTGTCAATCATTCAAGTTCATCAATTGCTCAAAAAGGAAAAGAAGAAAACAGCGCAAAACATCGACTCACGGTCCTTCATCAAGACCAGAGAGAAGACACAAAGTTACCTGCTTCAACGCTTTTACAAGATTATGCTTCTTTGCATTTAAAACTTGTAATTTGTCCTCGATTTCTCTTTTCCTTTTCTCTTTTTCGACACCTAACTCATTTGCATTGCTCATTGTCTAGGAAGTAAGGGGAAAATAATTGAAAAATGACAATTATCATTTAAACAACAAATTATCGAAATCATAAATAAAATGAAATTGAAGTATAAAAATACTTAAGAAGAAGAAAAAAGTAAAATTTAAATCTGAATACCTCCGTATTAGGGTTATTAGCTAAGTCGTCAGGTTTTTGCAAATTATTTGGATGCGGCTCACCATTAACTGCATCGTCAGCTGGTTTCATGGAGAAATCAGCGCCGTCCAAACCACCATCATCTTTTTCATCCTCTCTAGAACTAAAAGCTCCTCCATCTCCTCCACCTTTACAATCCGCTGCTTGTTCTGCTTCTTCTTTAACATTACTATTTGTAACAGTCTCTTCTTCTACGTCCTCCAATTTAGGTTCAATTGGGTTTTTCTCGTTGTGATTTGAATTAGGGTTTGAAGTGGTGGTGGTGGTGGAGCGGAGGCGACTGAGAGCTTTAGAACGGCGATGGAAAAGGGTTTTGAAGTCTCTGTGTGAAATTTTTGGGGTAGGCATTAGCCATCGACGAGGGACGTCTGCTACGTTGTGCAAATTCCCTCTGTACAGCGATATCGCCACCATCTCTCTCGCTCGCTCGCTCTCTAGATCAGAACAAAAGCTACAGGTTGGTTACTCAAAGACACACTTGTCGTTGGCTTAGACCCCAGTTTGGGAGATGCGCATTTTTATTTTTTTAATTATATTTTTATATTTCTCAATCGATTGTTGTGATGTTTGTTTTTCTTTAAATAAAAAGAAATATATTATTTTGAAATAGGTTTTAATTATTTTTTGAAAAACAATCCAACTCCAAACACTATTAATACATACATAGGTTTCTTTTCAACTTTCCTATTTTTCTCATTTTAACTCTCTATCATTAATGTAGAGTATATTTGAAATTATATTGGATGTTGCTTCTTAAATTAAAATAAAAAATAAATATTTTCATTTTATATATTACATCAAATAAAAAATAACTAAAAACATAGAAACAAAATCTATCAAATAAAAAATTAGACAGGATAAAATTTAAAAAATAAATAATTTATAAATACTTTAAATAAAATAAATAGTAATTAAAAATAAAAAGAAATATTGTTTGATAACTATTTGAAGATATTCTTGCAATGTTTCAAAATAAATAAATTTTGCGATTAAAATAATAATAATAATACACACACTGATTTAAAATGCCTAATTTATAAGTATAGAACTAAGTATACAATACGACGCTGTTTTAGTATTTCCCACATTAATAAAAACAAATATTCATATACTTGGAACACTATGAAATTATTTATCATTTCTTCGTAAACTTGTACAGTTGATTGGGAAATGGCCGGATGGAGATAATAAATAAAATCCTTGCCAGTAACTCGGAAGGAAGAGGTTCATTTTAACCATTAACAAGCTACATAGATTGATTTGTTTAAATAACTATTTGATATTGCTGTTTTAATAATATTTTTGAAAAAAAAACATTTTTTTAATTTTTAATTTTTAAATTAATTTTTATATATTTTTAAATTATTTTAATATGTCGATTTAAAAAATGATTTTTAAAAATATTTATAAGAAAAAAAATTAAAAAATAACTTCTTGTAACTGTTACTGCCTGAGAGATGAAACATGTATTTCATCCGAGAGTTTGCATCATCATCATCATCCATTCGCTCTTTGTTGATGGTTTCAGAAAATCCAGACACCTAAGCTTTTCAAAGGTTAAATTAACATAACAAGAAACTAGAAAGTATCCATGTTCATAAATGGGGGTTTGGAATTTTAGAAAGATCAGTTGTAGAATATTTCCTCCAGCAAGTTGGGAAAATCCAAGAATATCTTGCTTTCTCCATCTATGATAGCTTCAACAAATGAACTGCGCTGTGACGATGGTGATGCGACTTGATCATCAGAGCTAGTCTTGCTTTGGAGTGCCAAATCCATTCCGTTAACTGGTCCAACATTAGATTCAACACACTGTGGTATCATTGCATTCGGGTTCTTGGATGAAAACTCTGCTGCGTTTTCTTGTTCTGCTTGTGGATGATCACAAGGGAGGTATTCATCTTCTAGAAGAAAGTCGCACCAGCTAAAGCTTGCTGGCAACTTTTCTTGAGCTGCGGTGGAGCAAGTAGATGATGAGGATGAGCCTTCATCAAGGATACATGGTGCCGGAATAGTTTGATATGCAGTGCGAGAACTTGAGGCCTCCTCCGTCACCAGTTTTACGGCCTGAAGCTGATCGAGAAGATCTAGTGAGTGATTCTGATTACTGCCATTGATATACTTGTCGCTCAAGAAACATTCTTGGTTTGGTTCCGTCTTAGGTGGTACCTCTGCGGTCATAAAATGACAGCTGATGTTCGAGATTCCTTCGGGAGTGAATGGATTTCGCTCTGGTTTCAAGGTGAAAACATTCTTCAGATCTCTACTGAGCGACCCAATTCTGCTCCCGGATTTCAAAAGGCCGCCGATCTCTCCGTAGTCAGCCAAGATTTTAGAGAACGGCTTATGAGTGACAGGATCTATCCCCATTTCAGAGAGCTTCTTTCTTAGCCTAGCGTTCCAGTAGTTCTTCACATCATTGTCTGTTCTTCCTGGAAGTTGCTGGGCTATTATAGACCACCTGGAACACAAAAGGGAAACCATCAAGGTCATTGAGGTTAGGCAGCAGGAAATTTGTGAAGGCTGGAGAATGGCTTTCAAAAGGAGATAAAAATGGATCGATGTGTGTATATAAACGAACGCTAGAGCAGTGGAGCTAATTACAAGTTTAAAATGTTAGTTTGGCGAGCTAATTACAAGAAAATATTTCGACTAATAAAGCTTTAGGTTGCAAAACGAAAGCTTGCAAGAGAACTCACCTGCTACCTATGGCTGCATGAAGCCTAATAATCATTTCCTCTTCTTGGGGCGTGAATCTGTCATGATTGAGATCAGGCCTCAGGTAATTAGTCCACCTGAGTCTGCAACTCTTCCCGCATCTTCGAAGTCCTGCAAAACATGCTCGTTTATGGAAAGCTGTTTGACAGGAAAATCCAAAATCATAACAAGGTTAATCATAATCCAAATCATATCAACAATGTGTGTGCGCGTGTGTGTGTGTTAACCTGCTTTCTTCGGAACAGAAGTCCAATTTCCTGTACCGTGCTTGGCCACATGAGCAAGCATTTTTGCATCTTCCTCTGCAGTCCAAAGACCCCTCTTCACAGTCGATTTGTCACAGCAAGGAGGTCTCACCATCGTATCTGTTTTTGAAAATTCGCAAATCAAAAGATGATTTTACAGAATAAAACCAGCTAAGAGAGGGAGGGGCAAGAAAAGGGAAGGTTAATCGAGGTATAATTGTGATGCAACTTGAAACTTTCTGAAGAAAAATGCTTCCCCCCCTTGATTTTTGAGAGGTCGGGATGAGGAAGAATGTGGGTTTAAAGGTACAACAAGCGTGGAGGCAAGAAAAGCATGAAGCTGCTCACATTTAACTAAATTTCGTGATGTGAAGCATCTTGGGATGATATGAAAAAAATAAAAATATAGGAGAATGCTAGCTAGCTACCATTTCCACTTACATACTTGAAGCATTAAAGCATTCATTTTGATAAACTTTAACTAAAATTTATTGCAAACTCAAAAACATTTCTGAAATAGAAAGTTCATTGGAGTGTGCTTCGTTGCAAGGTAGTCAAAATCGAGATTTTGACACGGATCGGAAAGGGCTCCGAAAAATCGGATCGTAAAATCGTAGAAAAATCGTAAAATATCCGTACAAAAATTATTATTTTTAATTATATTTAAATTTAAAAAATGAATTTAAATATAATTAAATATTATTATTTTTTATTATTATTATTATTCTACGATTTTTCTACGATTTTTACGATTTTTCTACGATTTTGAACGATTTTTCTACGAGTTTGACCGGTTTCGATTTTTCTTTCCGGTTCAACCAGGTTTTCGGATCCAACTCGCAAAATCGTACGATTTTGCGAGTTGACTCGCGATTTTAACTACCTTGCTTCGTTGAAGAATAATATAAATTATATTATAGTATTTTATCTAACAGTTTAAGTTTTTAGGTGAGATGGTTTTTTAATGTTAGAAAATAATATAAATTATATTCTAAGGTCTCATCTAACAGCTTAAATTTTTAGGTGAGATGGTTTTATAGCATAGTATCAGAGTTTTGTTGACCCAACAATCACGAATTCAAATCTTACTACCCTCATTCTATTTGATAAAAATCAAGCACAGGTAATGTGAGTCTATGCAAGTTTCAAGCCCAAAAAACTTTCACTTGAAAGAGTGTGTTAAAGGATAATATAAATCATATTTTTAGAGCCTCACAGGCATTAGAGCCACTGTGTTACATAACCTAAAAATATTCACAAACAACAGTGCTTCTTCCTTGTCACATAACCACAAAACTTCCCTACCTTAAACAATGCCCATTGTTCGTTCACCACATCTTGATTTCTTGTTTACCGTTAAGTCGTCTTCAAGGAGCGTGGTGTGATGGTAAAGAGCTTGTGATCTAGACAACAAGGCGTGCATTCTAGAAAGAGTTTGTGGGATAGCCAGAGTTTTACTCGCTCACCTGAGCCTACAAAATATACTTTTCAAAGAAAGAGTTTTCTCACATAAAAAAAATTAAGTCGTTATTTTCCTGTCATTTATTCTCATTTCCAAGAATTTAGGTCCATTGCTTAATATTGAGCGCTATCTCCAATATTGGAAAACTAACTCTTTATATCTCTGGTGTATTATCAGAAAAGTAATTCTTTTCCTCCATTTGAAGCATTAATCCCATCACCTAGCAAGCTTGCACTAATTTATTTTGAGAAATAAAACCAGACGATGTGTATTTTGATTTGTTTTCACCACTATAGTTGCTAGGAAAACAAAAGTTTAGTTTATTAATGTAAAATAGGAAATCTATGTAAAATAGGAAAATTGTTATTCGTATACCCCTATGGTAATTAGGAACCAAAGACTACTATATATATATATATAGCATACACTCAATACAGAGATTGACAGATTGAAAACCGATCTTGCAAAATTGCAAGATCATATGAAATACAAAGAGCGTATAATAGTATTAGAGCCATAACACACAAACCTAGAATTGGGAAATTGACAACAAACCAAGAATTCACAAAACTGAAACAACAACAACAATACATATGGTAGTTTGCATCATACAGCTTCCTTAAATCTAGACTTTGAAACACAATCAGCATCTACCAAACTCAGAATTCACAACCCATAATCAATCAGCATTCACCTAACCTAGAATTCACAATTCACAATCAATCAGCATCCACCAAAACCACAAATCAAACCCAAAATTCCCAATTCACAGACAAACTAAGAATTGGAAATTGAAAGAAAAACCAAAATTGAAACACAATCAATATTTACCGAACCATAAATCAAACCCATAATTTACACACAAACCCAAGAAATTGAGAATTGAAAGGAAAACCTAGAATTGAACATGGCCAAAAGCACCACTCCTTCCACTGCTAGTAAAGAACAAAAAAAAACAATTTCATCTTATGACATAACCTCCCTTAGAAATCTTGGATTTACAATTACTTAGGTACAATTAAAAGGGGACAACTACGAAGAATGGGCATGATCAATCAGAACTGCCCTGAGAGCTCGAAAGAAATTTAGGTTCATTGATGGAACCATCAAAAGACTCGATGAAGGTTTAGAAGATTTGGAAGATTGGTGAATAATTAACTCACAGCTAGTGTCATGGATTCGTAACATGATTGAACCAACACTTCGATCAACAATTTCACATGTAGAAATTGTCCAAGAACTGTGGAAAGACTTGGAAGACAAATTCTTCATCACCAACGGGCCAAGAATCCAGCAATTAAAATTTGCATTAACAGAATGCAAACATAAAGGAAGCAACATCATGGATTACTACGGGAAACTAAAACAAATTTGGGATGGATTGGATAATTTCGAACAAACACCCATGTGTAAATGTGGGAATTGTACCTGCAATCTTGGGTCAATCTTGGAGAAGAAGAGGGAGGAGAAGAAAGTGCACTTGTTCTTAATGGGTCTTGATGAACAAACCTACTAGATAGTGAGGTCGTACATCTTGGCTCAAGACCCACTCCTAGGACTCAACAAAGTTTACTTGATTTTACCCGAGAAGAACAGGTGAAGATGATCGCACGGGGAAGAAATGAACAAAAAAAATCATGGCCCTAGCCACACGAACTCGACTCGACTGGAGAGATAGAGCCAACATGCTCTGTTTGCATTGCAAGAAAGTGGGTCATAAAGGAGAAACTTGCTTTGAATTGCAAGGATACCCAGAATGGTGGGGAGATGACCAAGGAGTGATGGGTGAAATGGGTTTGGTCGTGGAAGGGAACTGATGAGTAGAAGAAGAGGCGGTCGGAGTTACAGGGGCAATGGCAGGGGAAACTCAGCTCAGGCTGGGCCAACGAGCAACGCCGTTGTGATTGAGCCATCATCGATGTTGATTGGGATGAGCGCTGAGCTCTGGGAGACAATGCTCAGATTGTTGGAACCAAAGCAATCTAATGATTTGATGATGGGTAAGAGGCTAATTGCCACATTAATGGGTAAAATGGCGGGTAAGGAATGGATTTTAGATACCAGAACCTCAAATCACATGACCGATACTGTTAGGGAGTTTGAATTTTTTTTAAAAAAATGAGTGTCATGTGGGATTACCAAATGGAAGTAGTATTGTAGCTACTAAAGAGGGAACAATTCCTCTCGAAATAGATTTGAGCCTTAAAAATGTCCTTTATATACCAGGACTTAGTTGCAATTTAATTTTTGTGTCATAATTGATCGACTGCTATGATTATATTGTTCAATTTGCTAAAGGTGTATGTGTTATACAGGACCGCACTTCGAGGATGCTGATTGGAGCGTGTGAAAGACGAGATGAACTTTACTACTTTAAAGGGATATCGCGAGCACAAGCATTACACATCATTAGTGTGATATCTTTTGATATGTGGCATAAGCAACTGGTCATCCATTTATGCGAATAACACAGTTGGTCCCTGAAGTTGAAAATCACAGTGAAAACTTGATTAAAATTTGTGATGTTTGTCAAAGAGCAAAACAAAGAAGAGATAAGTTTCCTATAAGTAACAATAAAACTGAAACTATTTTTGAACTCATTTATTGTGATTTATAGGGACCATACAGAACAATATCATCTTATGGTGCCTCATATTTTTTGCCAATAGTCTTTAATTTTTCCTATACTATGTGGATTTATTTGCTTGTTGACAAGAAAGAAACCCCTAATATGATTAAAAGTTTTTTTTCCATGGTGGAAAAACAATTCAGTCGGCAAGTTAAAATTCTATGAAGCGATAACGGAACTGAATTTACATGTTTGAAACAATACTTCCTTGATCAAGGGATTATTTTCAAACCTCATGTACAGGCACACCGCAAGAAAATGGAAGGGTAGAACAAAAACATCAGCATACTTTAAATGTCACTCGAGCATTGCGGTTTCAAGGATCACTTCTAATTAAATTTTGGAGAGAATGCATATTAACGACAGGATACCTAATAAACAGGACTCCCTCCTTAATCCTGAACAGGAAAACCCCTTACCATGTACTTTATGGCATTGAGCCCAATTACAAACACCTACGTATTATGGGTTCTTTGTGCTATGCACATATAAAAATAGGGGATAAGTTAGTTAATAGAAGTTGTCAATGTGTATTTGTTGGTTATCCTTATGGGAAAAAGGGGTGGCGTTTATATGACTTAGAACAACAAGCTTTCTTTGTCTCTCGAGATGTTATATTCTTAGAAGACATCTTTCCTTTTGCTAAAGACGACAGGGTTGATGGGCTACCCACTAGCAAAGAGATTAACGATCCCTTCACAGATTTAAATGCTTTTATATCAAGAGGTATCACAGATATTGACCACTCATAATATAATCCGAATACAAATACTACACTATCAAATGTTGTAAGCATTGAATCTGTTCACGAAGAAACTTTGGGTAGGGGTCATCGTCAGCGACAAACCTCAGACATCGTGACTATATTACTCACACTATCTAGAAAATAAGTTCATCTTTATCTTCACCACCCGTATCACAACATGCCTTAAGTATACCCTATCCACTTTTGAACTATGTAAATTGTAATAAATTTTCAGTGCCATATAGGCACTTTCTTGCAGCATTAACAACTACATAGGAACCTACGTCCTACTCTGTAGAGATGAAATACAAGGGTTAGCAAAATGTTATGCAACAAGAAATTACGGCCCTTGAAAATAATAACACATGGTCATTCAAAATTTACAAGATAGCAAAAAGGCACTAGGATGCAAATAGGTATACAAAATCAAATATAATTTTGATGGTACTATTGAGCGACTAAAAGTTTGCTTGGTTGTTCCTGGAAATCATCAAATTGAACGCCTTGACTATACAAAGACATTTGCTCCCGTCGCCAAAATGGTTATCATGCGGGTATTTCTGGCCCTGGCTGCTGCTATGAATTAGTCGGTCCATCAAATGGATGTCCATAACGTATTCCTACATGGTGACCTCTTTAAGGAAGTCTACATGAAATTTTCGCCCTGTTTTCGGGTAGGGAAATCCGGGAAGGTATGCAAGCTTCGAAAGTCATTATATAGGTTAAAATAGGCACCCATATGTTAGTTTGCTAAACTTTCATCAGCTTTGAAAAAATATGGTTTCAGGCAATCTTACTCCGATTACTCCTTGTCTACCCTACGACAAGGAGCAAATCAACTTAGTGTTCTGATTTATGTTGATGATCTCATTATTACTGGTAGCCACGCTAATGACATAAAAACGTTCAAGGAATATCTAAGTGCATGCTTCCATATGAAAGATCTTGGCTCTCTAAAATACTTCTTACGTATAGAAATGGCACGCGGGCTAGAAAGATTTGTACTTTGTCAATGTAAATATGCACTTGATATTATTTCTGAGGCCGAATTCCTTGGGCTCGACCCGCTATAGTTCCAATGGAACCCAATCACCGACTCACCTTATCTACGAGTGTAGAACTCAAGGACCTAGAACAGTATCGTCGCCTAATGAGGCGTTTGATTTATTTGTGTTTTACTCAACCTGAATTATCCTACAGTGTTCATGTCTTATCTCAATATATACAGTGTCCCCTAGATGAACACATGGAAGCAACTTTATGTCTAGTCCGTTATCTTAAAAGCAACCCTGGTCAAGGAATCCATCTTAGTCGCCAAAATAATCTACAACTGGGTGGTTGGTGTGACACCGCTTGGGCCTGATGCCCATGACTCGGTGTTCCCTTACTGGATGGATTATTTTTTTAGGCGATTCTCTGGTGTCTTGGAAAACAAAGAAACAACATATTGTTTCTTGCTCCTTTGTAGATGCGAAATATCGATCTATGACTATGACTACATACGAGTTGACATGACTCAAAGCCCTTTTATCCAGTCTCGGAGTATCGCATACTCATCCGATGTCTCTCCACTGTGATAGCCAGACGACCCTTCATATTTCTCAAAATCCAGTATTTCACGAGCGAACTAAACATATTGAGGTCAACTACCATTTTATTCGCAATACCATTATTACAGGTGACCTTACTCCTATGTTTGTCTCCTTGACTATGCAACTTGCGGACATCTTAACAAAGGTTTTGGGAAAACAATAATATGAGCTTCTGTTATGCAAGTTGGGCATTCGAGATCTGTATGCTCCAACTTGTAGGGGGTATTAATGTAAAATGGGAAATCTATGTAAAATAGGAAAGTTATTGTTCCTATACTCCTATGGTAATTAGACGGTAATTAGGAACCAAAAACTGCTATATATATATATATAGCATACACTCAATACAGAGATTGACAGATTGAAAATCAAATCTTGCAAATTGCAAGATCATATGAAATACAAAGAGTGTATTAAAGTTTTTTCTATCTAAATTTGTTTTTCATTCTATTTTGATCAAAAACACCTACAAAATACTTTAAGAACCATAATAAACCTATAGATAATCCAAAAACCATCCCAAAAAACAGAATCAACTTAATATCAAAAATCAAACCGAACTCAAATATATTTTTTCATGAACTTTAAATATAAAAAACACATAATATAAACTTTGCTAATCAAATGAAACTATTTAACACAATTATCGATTATTTGATAGCCCAAATTGATTTCGATGAAATCTCTCTCTTACTAATATAGGAATTCAATAACATCTCTCTCTCATCTCTCAACAAAGAAATAAAAAAATAGTAAAATAAAATTTTATACTGAGATTAAATTTATAAAAAAATAAGACACCAAAATCACATAACTTATGTAATTTTTAAAGTTTGAGGATCAAAATATATCTTTCTTGAAATTTTTGACACGCCGACAAACACACATTTTTAATTAAAGTCTCTAGTTCTTCCAATTCAACCATTGCCAAAAAAATCCAAATCAGTTAGCTTTCAAATACTATCAAATGCCTAAACTAAAGATTTTTTAGGAAAAAATGATTTTTTTAAAAAATAGTGCTATTAACATTATTTTGTGAGGGATAAACAATGCCGGCCGGACAATACTCACCAATAATAGTGTTTAAAAAGACAGCGTCCACAACAAGTGTCACACAGCTAATCCAACTTTTGTTCTTATACTATGAAACTTCGGAGAGAGACAGGCATATCAGGCCAAACTACAGTTCCTCTATTGATGCTTCCAACGGGTACTTCAATGTATAAATTATTTATCTAAACATTACATGAATAACTGAGTTAATTATTCTTTCATTCAAGTTTTTTTTTAAAATGACTGGTTTGTGTGCACAGCGATGGGGCAAAGTTTTTGGTGGGGAAATGTAATAATTGTTTGTTTGATACGGTGTGTCAATAGTATTTTTTTAAAAAATATTTTTATATTTATTTAATAGGGAATTCACATGAGCTTATAGTTAGAATAAAGCATTAAACCTAGTTGTAACAAAAAAAAATACATTTGATTAGAAAATAAAAGAACAAGAAGACTACAAGTTAAACACAAAATACTTTCATGTACTCTGCTCCTAACTTACTTTTTAAAAACAGTCTTCTCTAAAAGCCTGTTTAGGAAGTGCTATAAAAAAATTTCACAAAAGTTTGAATTTTTGTTTTTTTAAATAAAAAATAGTGTTTTTAAATTATTTTAATATAATTATGTCAAAAATATTTTTTTAAAATATATATATATATATATATATATTAATATTATTTTAATACATTTCTAAGTGAAAAATATTTTAAAAGTTAATCACATTATCAAACACTCTCAAAAATGTATATATGAAAAACCAACAAAGAGATATATGTATCACACGTGACCGACAGTATTTGAAGAAAAATAATATTTAAAAAAGTTATTCCATTTTGTTTTATTGGAGGGCATATTTGTATTTAGTTATTTTCAAAAAATATAAAATTTTAATGGTACCCCCAACCAACATTGTTTTTTTTAATATTTTTTTAGGGATAAAATAATTATTTTACTGTGAAAAAAATATAAAAAAATAAATAAACCAATGACCCGACTAAACCGAATTGCACAAAAATGTGCAATTACCGTGGCACCCCTCCTGGCAGCACCTTTTTTTTTGTCTTTTTCGATAGACATAATAATTATTTTACTATACAAATAAATATAAAAAATCTGTAAATTGGTGAACCACCCCGACCTGACTCGAATAGAAAACTAAACAATACTATTATAATCCATAATAATTTGTCTCACAATAAACAGTAAGCGAACCATAATCTCTAATCCACTCAAGGCCCTTGATAATCGAGTTGCGGATCACCCGATCGAGCTAGCTAGCAGGTTAATTACTTTAACACATGTTAAATTAATTGAAGTCCCTTAAGTTGATATTGGTAAAGTTTTTTTAAGTTAATTATACAAGAGGTATAAAATTCAAAATTGATTTTACAGTCATTTGACATAGCATCTTAACCAAGTTAATTGATTTTTAAAGTGAATAAATTGTGTTTGAATAATGTTACGGCCAATCTAATTACAAATTAACCTGGCATAAATTCGGTTTTGAATCTTATAATTCTCAATTTTAATTGTCAAGTTGAGCTAAATTTAACAATTATACCCCCACAATACAATCACTAGGTTCAGAAAGGTATAATCTATCTATCTATATATATATATATATATATATATATATATATATACAGTGCTCTCTCTCTATATATTACACATACAATAAAAGGCGTGGGTTTTGCACTGTGCTCTCTCTCTATATATTATATATATATATCACGAGCACCCTTGGTGTCGATTCATGCTTGTGGACAGCATATCTTCTTCACAGGTAATCGATTAGCCGACAAGAGCTGGAGTTCGCCAAGAAGGGTCCGGTGAGAGAACTCAATGTCTTCCAAAATCTTTATCATTTAACGTTGAAAGATCATCTCTCAGCTGTCTTCAATTAGTGAGTGGTAAGTTCAACGGTCTACTAATTAATATTTTTTATTAACATGTTGATGATCATAATCAAATTTTACTAGATCTAAAGTTAACGACTATGTAATCTTTTAATAGTCATTATATTAGCAATCATGTGCTTTAAATATGAAACCATCAAAAAAATTATTTTTTTTAATTCTAAACTTTTATTATTGGATTATCAACTAACTGATTATATTATATTTTAATTCTTGAATTAAGAATCAATAAGTGTTTCATAATAAAAGCTAAAATATGTCTCTTTAATTAAATAACGGTCCTAATTTAGTTCTTTTAAGAGGAATATTCATTGTTCATTTACTCTTAGAACGATGAAATCTTTTAAAAATATTATCGAACACACATTGTTCCGTTGAATATAAAGACAAAGAAACAGGAGGGCCACCATAGGAAACCCGGAAGAGGGAGGAAGGTGGGGGAGATTTTGCATGAAATAGACATCCATTTTATTTCATTTTTATAATCGGATATTCGATCAACTTCCGTGCACCACAATTAATTTCTGGATTTATTGAACATCCTGCAAACCTAGTGAGCATGTGACAGACATGCATGATGGGACTTGAACCTTGATACAGAGTAAGGAAACAAGTCCCTTCAACTGTTACGTCAAGACCCCACACCCATTTATTGAAGTTGCATGAGGTGGACATTTGAGGTGCAATGTATTTGTTTGAGGGTATAATTGATATGTTTGTTAAAGAGTTTTTTTTGTTAAAAATATATTAAAATAATATTTTTTTAAATATATTTTTTAAGATTAACACACCAAAATAATATAAAAAAGTCAGTTTACGGAATTTCCTATAAAAGATTCTTCTCCCATTAAAACCGGCAAGAAATTCCCAAAATTATTCTTTCCTTTTTTGTTTTCTAAAAAGCATATTAAGTTTTGTTATTTCTAGCATCCTTCCTTCCTGATAAGTTTAAGGAAAACCGACAATATCAAGATTTTATTTCAGAGTTAATGAATGAGCTGAGAGGTTGAGAGTAGGTTGTTGGGCATCAAATTCATTAGTACCTACAAAGTAAAGTGCTTAAAGTAATTTATGATGCTCATGTTAGCATGAGAGAATTAAGCTTTTAGAAATGTTGAGTATAAGTGCTTATAAAATTTGAAGGAGATGTAGTGATAATAAAAGAGTTAAGAATATGAAAAGTAGGAGAAAATGAAGCCTTAGAAGCTACGTAGTAGTGTTTGTAAAGTTTAAAGATGTAATAATAATAATAATAATAATAATGTCAGAAGAGGTTGGGTTGTGTATCTATTTGTAAAATTTGTAATGATAATAAAAATTAAAAATAATATATATATATATATATATATATATATATATATATATATATAATCATAGGAGGACATGTCATATCTCACTTCATGTTTGAGATTTGATGTTTACCTAGATGATCTCAAGCATTGTCATATACCTCAAACTTTATTTGTTATTTCTTTAATGTTCTTGTTTCATTTTCAAGGTTTCATTATGACTAAGCATATGGAAAGTCGGTCAATATATGAACTCGTGAGAATGAGATAGAAGATTGGTACCTTTTAAACTACAAATTGAAAGATTAAAATTTGATGCGTGGGTGTTTAAGCAATGGGACACTTGGTTGAAGATAATTAGGCTCTTTAAATGAACCCTCCAAACTATATTAGGCCATAAGTTAACCCTTCCTTATCGCTTTTATAATTTCAACCGTTTATATTTTCTCTCTTTTCTTAAATAATTTTTAATGACTTGCAATTGTGATGTTGTGGTAGAACAAATTAATTATCCTAGCTTAAAACACAACACATAAGATATTATATAACAAATACGAGGTCGATCCCACGAGGAAGATTTGAGCCAGATTTTTTATACTATATGATATGCAAATTGAGGTGGTTGGGAAGTTGCCTAGGCTAAAACAAAGGAAAAAATAAAATCATCAAGCAAAAATTAAATAAAACCAAATTTTTTCAAGAAAATAAATCCTGGTTGCATGTAAACATCCACCTGCAGAAATCAGAATTGATCATGAAAATTAAAATCGATCTATATTCTAAAGATTTATCTCTTTTTAACATTGAGTAGTTAATGGATCTGTTGTATAACTTACTCAAACCATCAAACAAGCACAATGTTCATACTAGTAATTTAATTCAGTGGCAACCTTATGAGCTAGATGGGTTGATTAATTAAGAAAACATAATTGTCCGCAATCTATGTTTGATTTGATTAAATATTCTTTCAAAGATTAATAACATTGATCTGCAACAACTATTAACCTATTTGTTTTATAAATTCATATACCACAACTCCGATTTTGATATCAAACTTAGCAATATATTGTCTATAATAATAACTTGGAGTTTGCTCTAACAATCAAAATAATTATTTACAGGAAAAATAAGCAAACATATTCATCATATAAACTAAAAAGTAAAGGCATAATAGATCTCATAGTTCTTGATTTCTATGTTCTTGTAACAGAAAAAAAAAAAAAAGAGTTTAGCCTTAAATGTTTGTTGAACAACTAATTAAAAAGAAAAAAAAACATGATATTTGGGATTGTGGAGGAGAAGGATAATTTTTTTCTCTTCTTTTCTGGTCTAGTCGTCACTCTTCTTCTTTTTCTTTATATATGCTAAAAAACCCTAGTTCTTTATTTTACAAAATGGTTATCCATAAGCTAAAACAAATTCAGTTATCATTGTTAAAAAAACATATCTACATAATATGACATATTTTTAGGGAAAAAGTTGAATCATGGATAGGTCTTCAAGTCAGAAATCTAACAAAAATAATTTTATGTCAATTAGACTTGTGTAGCTCTAGGTATTGAAGTTGTAAAGATGTCTGTTGTTGATTAAAGTATATTTAATTTGATTAAGAGCTAATTAGATGGAGCTTCTAATTATTAATTAGATATATCTTAATACATTAATTCAGAAAGAAAAAGTATTTATGTTGTCTGGGGGTTAGGTAGATTGTTATTTTAAAAGTATATATATGGTAAATGTCTCAACATTAAATATATAAAATTCAAAGTAATGCTGCTGATGAACACCTAAAAGCAGCTATTTCCTGTTTTTACTCAACCGGTGTTTCCATCGATTTATTATGTGGGACCCATATAAATATTTTACCAAACACGCCTTAACCAAACACTAATACACCATATTTTTTCTAAACTCAGAACCACAATACCAAACATCCACTTTGTCTTTTAGTCTCTTCTCATACTTTATCCTATTTATCTTTTGGAATGGATGAATTAAAATATGCTTAATTTTTTCTCACACAAGTTGCATTACAAATTGACCACATACTTGAAATGCAAGCTTTCGAGGTTATAAAGTATCTTGCCAAATTGCTTCCACCATGTAACTAATTAAAATAAAATTTCAATAAACTAGATATTATAGATACAAAAATAATATTCATGTTTTAAAAAATACAAGTAATAAAAGTTACTATTGGATTAATTGAAGAACCTGTACCAAGGCTACTTAATTTTTAGTATATGCTCACATCAAGGTTATAAGTCTTTCTCTTGTAAAATTGTGGAAACTATTTCCTTTTCAATTCTATTTTTACTATCATGACTTGATTGTACACATTTTGTGCAAGTAAACATTTCCGGAAGATGTTTATTAAACTTATGTAAACAAGGACACCATACATTATTTCCATTACTAAAGTCTTTCTTCATCAAAAAATAAAACCCATACAATGTTATATACAAGCTTGTTATGTTAGATTTTAGCTTTAAGTGAAGTTTATTTACTTTAATTTTAGATAATAAAATCAACCTTTTTAGTTTTGTCAAATTTTTATCGCAAACAAAATGAACAGAGTAAACATGGACCATCTAGAATAACTCAAGATACAAATATCATGCAAGCAAGCATTTGCTTAAGCTTTTTCTTAAACTTATGTAAACAATGAATGCTTTAAAAAATGGGTACCAAACCTCGTATTCTATGACATCATATATTATTTCCATTCATATAATCTTCCTCATAAAAAATAAAACTCATGCTTTAATTTTAAATGATAAAATCACACTTTATTTTTGTCATTTTTTTTTCTAAAATAAAATAGATAAAATAAACTTGGAATATCTAAATTGAGATTTGAATAAAAAAATCTAGAATAACCAAAATACTAAGCAAAGACAAAACTTGTTATACTTTATTTTATTTTTTAAAAATAATACAAAATATACCGGTTATTCCAACCAAAACATAATAAATCTACTTCATGCAATAAATTCTATGTTTTTTTAATGAATAATAATTTCATTGTTTAAAACATTTCAGCAAGAGTTTTTGTAGTTATTTCCTTGGAGAACAATTCAATACGCCGGTTACTGCAATTAAAGTTAGTAAAACAACTAGTAATTACAGATTCGCATGCGTTAGCAAAATAAATTAAATAAAAAATAACTTAAAATACGATTCAATTAGAAAATCAAATAATGTTTTCATAATTCTATTTATACCCCAACCTCGAAAAAAGAAGAACAAACACTTGGACCGCCCTCCAATGCGGAAGAACATAAAGCCGTAACGGTAACATAATCATCAATATGTGGAACTGTTACTCCATTTGTGAATTTTGAAAGAAGAGATCAATAGCTTTTTTGCTGATATTGATATTATTTTTTTTAAGAGATTTGTTTTTTTATAAAACAAATTCTATTTTTTAAATACAAGAACAAACATAACAGTTGTTGACTTGTTGTTGTTGTGGGCGGCTGTCAAGTCATTCGAAAAGCATCGCGTTTTTCCTAACACTTCTTCATCTTCATATTCTTTTTTTCTTTTTGTTGGACACAACACTTGCTGTCTCTCTCTCTCCTTTCCATTCCTCTCTGAACTTGAAAATTAAATATTAAATTCGAGTTGATCAAGCCGTATTATTTTCCGAGATGAAGAGAGGCAAATCGGATGCCAAATTATACAAATTAGATGGGTTTGTGTCAAAAAGCAGGCAAAAATCAGTTCAAATCCTTATTGCTGTTGCTGTTATCTACATGCTCCTTGTCACTCTTGAAATCCCTTTTGTTTTCGACTCTAGTCCCACCTCTGAAACCACCACCACCACCACCACCACCACCCTCGCTCGCTTTTCTGAGCTTCAAAGCGAACAAGATTTGCAAGATAAAGATGCCCCAACTCGACCTCTTAACTGGGTTTCTCATAACTTTGCCCACCCTACTCATTCTCAACTCGCTGAGAGCAAAATCTTGTCCACTTTGGGTTTCCACCCTAAGACCTTTGATCCCTCTAAGAATGAAAGCTCCGTCGACCTCCATAAAGCTGCAAAGACTGCTTGGGAGGAGGGGATGAAGTTATGGGATGAAGTTCAATCTGGTAAAGTTCAACCTTTGGAGGTTTCAAAGCACAAGAATATATCCGAAACCTGTCCCAATTCGGTTACGTTATCTGGTTCGGATTTTTTGAAGCGAAGCAAGTTGTTGGAGTTGCCTTGTGGGCTCACTTTGGGGTCACATATAACGCTGGTGGGTAAGCCGAGAGCAGCACATGCCGAGAAGGACCCCAAGATTGCTTTGGTGAAGGAAGCAGACGACGAGGTGATGGTCTCCCAGTTTATAATGGAATTGCAGGGATTAAAGACTGTGGAGGCTGAGGACCCACCAAGGATTCTTCATTTCAATCCCAGGTTGAAAGGGGATTGGAGTTCTACGCCTGTAATTGAGCAGAATACTTGTTATAGAATGCAGTGGGGGACTGCTTTGCGTTGCGAGGGATGGGGGTCTAAGGCTGATGAGGAGACTGGTGAGTCGTTGATTCATAGTGTTTCTTTTGGTGATTGTGTTATTTTGACGAATTTATACTTCCTGGTTTGTTAGGCTGTTAAATCTAATTGTTGGGTTTCTTTTTATAATACTTTATATGTTCTTTTGAAGGATGCTAATGTTTCATCTGCTTAATATTATGTTTGCACATAAGAATGAGAATATTGATACTAAATAGGTATTTTGACCTTCTAGGTTAACAGACACCAATGCGTGCAAGATTTCCATCTCCTTTTCCTTTCCACGTCATTTATTGACATTGCTATGAAAGAGACTAAAATTTTAGATCTACGTTCAAGTAATTTTTTCTTCGAGTCCCTCCATTTCTTTTTCTGTTTCCACCAAGTTGAGCAGTTCCTTTTATGGATTTTTTCAGTTGATGATCAAGTGAAGTGTGAGAAGTGGATCCGTGATGATGATGATGATATATCAGAGGAGTCTAAGGCAACTTGGTGGTTGAACCGGCTAATAGGTCGAACAAAAAAGGTGACTTTTGACTGGCCATTTCCTTTTGCAGAAGAGAAAATGTTTGTCCTAACTCTCAGTGCTGGTTTGGAGGGTTACCATGTTAATGTTGATGGGAGGCATGTCACTTCTTTCCCTTATCGAACTGTGAGTAACATCCTACAGCCTATCAATCTCATGATGGATGTGGAGTGTGGAGTTTTTGTAATGTTTCGTTGTAATGTTGTCAGGGATTTACTCTAGAGGATGCAACGGGGTTAGCTGTTACTGGGGACATAGATGTTCACTCTGTATTTGCTGCTTCATTGCCCTCGAATCACCCTAGTTTTTCTCCTCAAAGGCATCTACAGATGTCTAAAAGATGGAAGGCACCATCTCTTTCTGTGGGATCGGTGGAACTTTTTATCGGTGTTCTCTCTGCAGGTAACCATTTTGCTGAGCGAATGGCTGTTAGGAAGTCTTGGATGCAGCATAGGCTAATTAAATCGTCAAATGTGGTGGCTCGTTTCTTTGTAGCGCTGGTATGTGAAAACTACTGTAGTGGAATCGTATTCTTTTTTTATTGTTATTGCTGAGCAAAATCATTGTGAGTTGGAGTCGCTTACCTTCCTGAGTCAATGTTTGGACAGCACACTCGAAAAGAAGTGAATTTAGAGTTAAAGAAAGAGGCTGAATATTTTGGTGATATTGTCATAATGCCTTACATGGATAACTATGACCTTGTGGTGTTGAAAACTGTTGCCATCTGTGAATATGGGGTGAGTACTGAGCTATTTCGAGATTTTGAAAATCTTTGGGGTATTAGTTATGTAAAAATGGCTTTGTTTTTTCGCTTTGTTTTTTTACAGGTCCGCACAGTGCGCGCAAAATATATTATGAAGGGTGATGACGATACATTTGTGAGAGTGGATTCCATTATAGGTGAAGTAAATAAAGTTCCTGCTGGTAGGAGCTTGTACATTGGAAATATAAATTACTACCACAAGCCCATGCGATATGGTAAATGGGAAGTGACATATGAGGTAGGCCAAGCCTATTAACTGTTAAACCCTGTGCTCATGTAAAGTTGCTTTTGATCAATGTATTTAGCTTTATGTCAAAGCCTCTGGTAATTGTTGCCTGGTTGCATAGCATAACATTATCTATATATCTAAAAGACATCGGCCAAATGAACAGTAGATTATACTGTTCATTGGCCATTTTTTCTTTGTACTCCGCGGGAGTACATATGCCTTTCTTTTTTTTTTTTTTTAAATTTTGTTTTTTTTTTAATTCTTTTTCTTTTTATTTTGTTTTTTTTTTAATTCTTTTTTTTTCTAAATTTCGTTTTTTTTTAAATCCATTTTTTGTTACAAATTTCGTTTTTTTTCTTTCTTTTTTTTTTAAATTTTTCTAAATTTCTTTTTTTTTCTTTCTTTTTTTTTAAAAAATTTGTTTTTTTCTTTTTAAATTCTTTTTTTTCCTAAATTTCATTTTTTCTTTTAAATTCTCTTTCTACAAATTTCGTTTTTTTTCTTTCTTTTTTTTTTATTTTCGTTTTTTTTCTTTTTAAATTCTTTTTTTCCTAAATTTCGTTTTTTTCTTTATAAATTCTTTTTCTATAAATTTCGTTTTTTCTTTTTAAATTCTTTTTTTTCCTAAATTTTATTTTTTTTCTTTTCAAATTATTTTTCTTTTCTAAATTTCGTTTTTTTCTTTTTAAATCCTTTTTTTCTTCTAAATTTTGTTTTTTTTCTTTTTAAATTCTTTTTTTTTCCTAAATTTCGTTTTTTCTTTTTAAATTCTTTTTCTTTTCTAAATTTCGTTTTTAAATTCTTTTTCTATAAATTTCGTTTTTTTCTTTTTAATTTTTTTTCCTGAATTTCGTTTTTTTTCTTTTTTTTAAATCCTTTTTTTTTCTTACAAATTTTGTTTTTTTTCTTTTAAAATTCTTTTTTTTTCTAAATTTCGTTTTTTTTCTTTTTAAATTATTTTCTTTTCTAAATTTCGTTTTTTTTCTTTTTAAATCCTTTTTTCTTCTAAATTTTGTTTTTTTTTCTTTTTAAATTCTTTTTTTCTAAATTTCGTTTTTTCTTTTAAATTCTTTTTTTCCTAAATTTCGTTTTTTAAATTCTTTTCTTTTCTAAATTTCGTTTTTCCTTTTTAAATTCTTTTTTCCTAAATTTCGTTTTTTTATTTTTAAATTCTTTTTCTTTTCTAAATTTTGTTTTTTTCTTTTTAAATCCTTTTCTTTCTTCTAAATTTTGTTTTTTTTCTTTTTCAAATCTTTTTTTTCCTAAATTTCGTTGTTTTTCTTTTAAATTCCTTTTCTTTTCTAAATTTCGTTTTTTTCTTTTAAATTCTTTTGTTTTTCTAAATTTTGTTTTTTCTTTTTAAATCCTTTTTTTCCTAAATTTCATTTTTTAATTCTTATTTTGGAAAGTGTTGCTTTTCGTTTGTTTTTTGGATTTTTAAATCCTAATTTTAGAAAATTACTCTGTAAAAGTTGTTTTCGTTTGTTTGTTTTTAACTTGGATATTAATGACGACTTATGCGTATCATGATTAATCTCGGGATCTATTTTTTTCCTTTTTTTCCACTTCTATATTTTTTCTCCTTTTTTTCCACTTATATTTTTTCCCCATGATCGGGATGTCCGAGTTATTTTATGCGCAGCATGATTTTTTTTTCATATTACTGTTTAAAAAAGTGTTTTCCCCTTGCATTGTTCTTTTTAATAACCATGCTTTTTTTAATAATAATGTTCACAGTTCAATACTGTGTGAAGAGGTGTTGTGTGAAGAGGTGTTTTTGTTTTTTTAATTTTAATCGGGCTTTTTATTTTCTTTTAGACCTAGGTATCTGTTACAGCTTATGCACATCGACTAATCTCTGAATCCATTTATTATTATTATTATTTTTTATTATCACTTACATATTTTTTTCCATGACCGGGATCTCCGGATTAATTAACGCGCATCATGATATTTATATGTTTTTTTTTATTTATTTTTGTTAAAGTTTCTAGGATATTTTTAATCTTTCATTAATTATATGTTCTGATATTTATTGGATATTATCTCATACGAATATATATAGGGATAAAAAAACATGACCTTGGATTTTTTGAATAAAAAAAATTAATATCAGTATTCTTAAATACATTTACTATAATCATATAATTAATAAATCGACTAACATAAAAAAAAATTGTCTTCGAATTTTAATTTTGTACTTAACACAATAACAATAACAATAATAATTTAATTGTTTTTCTTGCTTACTCTTTTGTTATTGTTTTTTTCTCTCCATATAATCTAATAATTTTTATTATTTTGACAGTGATGACAATGATATTTTTTTAATTTTCTTAAATTTTCTAGGATAATTTTAGTCTTTCATTAATTATATGTTCTAATATTTATTGGATGTTATATATATATATATATATATATATATATATATATATATATAGGGAAAAGAAAACATGACCTAGGTTTTTTGGAATAAAAACATTAATATCATTTTAAAATTAATATTGAAATTTGGTACTCTTTTGTTTAGATTTATTTCTTAAAAACAAATTTATAATATTTTCATTTTTAATATTTTAAATATAATATTGCTGGGGAAAAGATAAACTAAAAAAAAAATATTTACGTAGGTTATCTGCAATTACAAAATATACACGTCACTTTCCATTTTCATTACATAAATTTTATCAATTATAACTATACTAAATAAATATTAAACTAATAAAATATAATATATATAAAAACAATAAATTTTTTACATAGATAAAAACCGCCATGATCGCTGCGGTATACCGCTCGTTCATTCTAAAAGTCTATATATAAGTCCTTGCGATATGGTAAATGGGAAGTGACTTATGAGGTAGGCCAATCCTATTAATTACCCTTTCCTCGTCTAAAGTTGCTTCTGATCCATGTATGCAGCTTTATGTCAAAGGCCTCTGGTAATTGTCACTTGGTTGCATAGCCTCACATTCATTCTAGAAGTCTCATGTGTAGCTCTTGTATGGAATGCAATGCCTCCCTATGTGTATTGTTTGCTAGAAATAGATGATATGATCCTCCCCCAGCCCCACCAACCACCCCAAAAGGAGGGGGTGGGGACTGGTCCCAAGTATATGGGTGTTGGTTTGAAGTCTCTTCATGCATATTTTCGATAGGCCGTACTGAATTTTATGCCAGGGACTTTGTGATGGAATTCTAAATTAAGATCGTCCTGCCATCTCTTCTCATTTGATGGTGGTTTCAGGAATGGCCAGAAGAAGAATATCCACCGTACGCAAATGGGCCAGGCTACATTTTGTCTTCTGACATTGCGAGCTTCATTGTTTCTGAGTTTGAGAGTCATAAATTAAGGGTATATAATTGGAATGTTTTATTTTATCTTCTCCTCTCTCTGCCCCTCCCTCCCACCTAACTAACCCGCACTTCCCATGTTGTGCAGCTGTTCAAGATGGAAGATGTCAGTATGGGAATGTGGGTAGAGCAGTTCAATAGCTCAAGACCTGTGGAGTATGTTCACAGCTTGAAGTTCTGCCAGTTTGGATGTATTGAAGATTATTATACGGCTCATTACCAGTCCCCCAGGCAAATGATCTGCCTTTGGGAAAAATTACTGAGGCGGGGAAGGGGGGCGCAATGCTGCGACATGAGATGATGATCAGGACTTCGGTCGATGAAGGGGCCCGAGTGCTGGAATAGGGGGAGGAGGATCACTAGATTTGGTGACATGAGGACTGGATCATGGATGAGAGTCACAGCCTGGGGTGACTGTCCTGAAAATTCAAGATATAACAAACAAGGGAGACAGATTTTGCAGCCATATATATAGCATTGTATATTCTGTGGAAGGGGTTCGCCTAGCAGCACCAAGTCTGTGGAAATGCCCTTTCGAAATTCATCATCATTTTTTGCCTATACTTTTATTGTCCTCTTTATTTCGCATCCAGGCCTGAGGTTTGAGGTGATAAAGGTGGTAGGTGAACTGTATTGTTGCAGGAAGCATTTCTATAGAAATCCTGGTTCTCCCTTGCTTTAGAAATGATACTAGAACACGTGGAGTCATCGTTGTAAGATCATGCATGGCCCCAGGGTCAGGGGTTACTCAGGGTCAACCGAAGCTTTGGATTTTTTTTTTCTTTTGTAAAAAAATAGAAAGAAAGCTTCTGAAATGATGGTGTTTTGGTGCGCCTGGGTCTTATAACACTGCGTGGAATGTGATGTTTATACTAGGCACTAACTCGAATCTCGTTGATGTGGCTGGAATTATTTCAATGTAGAATTTTTTTTATTATAATATAAATTTGAGAAAAATAATAAATGTATGGATTCTTATGACTTTCAAGTTTCTTATCAAATACATAAATTTTAAATTAATATAAATTTATCTATTTAGTAAGTTTTAATGAAATTATTATAATGAAATTATCATCATTATTAAAAAAAATAAAAAGTTTTGGATATCTGAATTATTTAATTCATTGTATTAGGATTAATTTATTTTATAATTTAATTTAATTTAAATATAATAAAAAATATATAAATTATAAAAACATCTGCAATAATCAAATAATAAAATTAGTTAATTTTCTATCTATAAAAATAAAAAAAACATCATGGAAAGTTAATCCCTATGTTACTATCATTATTATGAGTATAAAAGTTAAAATTATTATCAATATTATTTTTCAAACAATTAAAATCATTAAATTGCCACAGAAAATAAAAAAAAATATTTTTTTTAAAAAAAACCACTTAAATTATTATTATTATTATTGTCCAAATAATAAAATCATAAAATCCCTCACTCGAAAAACAGATAAATAATATAAAATAAAAAAAAGAACAAAGGAAAAAAAGAAAAAATATTAATTTTAAAATGATCAATAATATAAATTAAAATTTCAGGATTGACCGGAAAAAAAATTAAAAACCCAATAAAAAATAAAACAAAAACTAAAAGTAATTTAGAAAGTAATTAAAATTTATACCAATTTTTTCTGTCTATAAACCTAAATTCGTGGTGTATACCCACAACCATACTTATTAAACTCGACTCGAGGAAAAGTTTAATAATTATTAAATTAAATCCAGAAGAAGACATAAGATAAAATGGTAGATAGGTATTGCCCTGATTGCACACAACTAGTATAGATAATGTTTGATTGCTAAACTTTGTTAGAGTATAATATAATTATATTCTAGGCCCCACTTACAAGCTTAAGCTTTTAGGTGAGATGGTTCCTTGGCATGGTATCAGAGCCTTGTTGACCCACAGCGGTCACGATTTCGAATCTCACCACTCCCATTCTATTTGATAAAAAAATCAAGTACAAGGTAATGTGGACATTTGCAAGTTTCAAGCACAAAAAGCTTTCACTTGAGGGTGTGCGTTAGAGTATAATATAATCATATTTTAGAGTCTCACTTACAAGATTAAGCTTTTAGGTGAGATGATTCCTTAACAAACTTGTGACAAAATCTATTTCAAATACTAAAGATGTTTACAGAATAGTGGGAATGGCAAAACGTCCCCTTGCTATGCAGAGGAGAACTCAGTTCATTATATAACATAAAGATAGCTATACAATCCTATATAATAGAAAAGATGAGAATACAATTAATGGCATAATTATCCTACAACTATATATTAGCAAGATTACACTAATATAAAGATTACAACATATATCATGAAGAATCACAAGATTCTCTTTTATCACCCCCTGCAAGGTGAGCGTGGGAGAAGGTAGAACGCTAAGCTTGCTTTGAAAGAGGAGAAGCTGAGGCTTGATGACTCTTTTGGTAAGTGAATCAGCGAGCTGCAGATGGGAAGGAACAAAGTCGATTTTCAAATAGCCATTAGCAAGAAGTTCTCGGAAAAAGTGATAGTCAATGACAATATGTTTGGACCGAGGGCGAGTAACAAGATTAACAACCATAAATATTGCACTTTGATTATCACAAAGAATGCGGGGTGGAGCTGGAAGTGGAACCGAAAGATCTCGAAGTAGTTGAGTAAGCCATACAACATCAGTAGTGGCAATAGCTAAGGAGCGATATTCGGCTTCTGCACTGGAACGTGAGACAATGCTTTGTTTCTTAGAGGACCAAGAGATGAAATTAACTCCAAGAAAAATAGCATAGCCAGTAGTCGAGCGATGTGTATCAGGACAACCAGCCCAGTCCGTATCGGAATAGGCAACAAGATTATGAGTCAATACTTTATGCAGTTGAAGTCCATGATGAATTGTGCCTTTAACATAGCATAAAATACGCTTGAGAGCACGAGAATGATCTTCGGTTGGAGCATGCATAAATTGACAAATAGAATTGACGGAAAATGATAAATCTGGCCTGTTGATGGTTAAGTACTGAAGAGCACCTGCTAAAGAGCGAAACCTGGTTGGATCAGAGAATAATTGGCCCTAAGCAGATAGATGCTGACCAACAACAAATGGTGTGGAAATCGGTTTAGCATCAGTCATCGAAGCTCGTTGTAAGAGATCCGGAGCATACTTGGTTTGACTAAGAAACAAACCTTTGGCATTAAATTGAACTTCCACCCCAAGAAAATAATGTAGATCTCCCAAATTTTTCATGGAAAATTCCTTGGAAAGCCGAGTAATGAAGGTGCGAATCAACAAAGGACTACTACTAGTGAGCACCATGTCATCAACATACACAAGTAAGTAAATAGTCCCAAGCTTAGAATGATAAACAAATAATGAAGAATCAGTCGGACTAGACTGAAAACCAAGTGTATGCAAGAAAGCCCTAAAGTGATGAAACCAAGCATGGAGAGCTTGTTTAAGGCCATATAGAGCACGCTTTGAGCGACAAACGTGCTGAGGAAACAGGGGATCAATGTAACCAGATGGTTGTTCCATGTATATTTCTTCATTGAGAAAACCATGTAGAAAGACATTGTTGACATCTAACTAATGTAAATGCCATCCAGAAGCAACTGCTAAGGATAATATGAGTCAGACTGTAGCAGGGCAAACCACAAGACTGAAGGTGTCACCAAAATCAAGACCAGAAACCCAAGAGAAACCTTGAGCCACAAGGCATGCTCTATGACGTTCAGTAGACCCGTCTGGACAAGGTTTAATTTTGAAAATCCAGAGACAACCAACCACATTATGAGATTGAGGCCGAGGAACAAGAGTCTAAGTACCATTTCTCTTTAAGGCATTAATCTCATCGTCCATGGTTGAAAGCCATTTCAGATGTTTTGCAGCAGACTTAAAACCTTGGGCTCATGAATAATGTTTTTTCGTGTGTGACGAAATGCGTACTTGTTAGTACCGTTGGGTAGAGAAGATCAAGGTGATGATTCATGTCATGGTGGCATTGTCAACGGTGGCCCGTGGTGGCCAGAGGAAGCTCTCAAAGTCGTCGGGGTTCACGCCACCTCCACTGTCACGGTGTTCTTTGTTTCTCTTGAGATTGTGTTTTGGTTGCTCGTGTATAAGGGGTGTTTGTGGTGGTATTTTGGATGATATTTCATTGTTTAATGACCTCTAACAGTAGTTGAGAGAGAGCTCAATGGAGCTGGATTTTGGAGAGAGAGAGAGAAGCCGCAGACCGAGAGGGAGGAAGAGAGTTCAACGCTGAGGGAGATGAAGATGGTGATGGCAGTTCGCGTGATTTTCCTTCGTTTCTCTTGTTTTTATTTACTAAAAATCTATGTGAATTTGTAGAACTTCCCCTCTGTTTTCATCTTGGCATTTTGCTCATTTTCCGCTTTGTTCCTTCTACCCCTGTGTTGCTCTATCCCGTGCTACTTATAGGCGGGGAGATGGAATTGTCACACCATGCTACAGCCGCGTGTAGTGAATGGAGTGGTCCTTAACAGTGGCGAGCTACGATTGTGGTGATAAGTTGAATCCCACAGCGCCATGCTACAGTGTTATGGCTGCCTTCACGACAGCGTGATTGCAGCGACGTGCATGGCATGGCTGCTGCAGGTGTGGGCCTAGCGAAATTGCATTTTCGTCCTTTGATTTGTGATTGTTCCAATTGCGCTCCCAATCGGTTTTAAACTCTTAGATTTATGCAATTGTGCCTCTGTCCAAATTTCAACATTAGCCTTAACTTTGCGCGCCTTTTTCATTTTGATCCCTTACTTCCGATTTATGCAATTCGACCCTCAATTGAGCATTAAATTCTCAATTGTCTTCAATTTGGCCCCTAATTTTGCACAATTAGCTTGGAATGATTCAATTGGGTCTCAAAAGAAATCAAATCTTCTCAATTGAGCCCGAATTAAACTCAAGAATTTGTTTTTTTATCAATTAAACCCTCAATAAAATTAATTTGACCAATTAAAAGCATAATTAAGTCCTTGCACTTAATTAAATTCTTCCATTGGATCCTAAATTAATTCCCAAACATGATAATATTTTAAATTTTTGACTTAATTTTTTACCTTGAATTTATATTTTCTCTCATTTTCTCGCACAAAAGACATGGTTCAGCTCATAAAATATTCAAAATTTTCACTGCAATTTTTCTAAGAACGCCAAACTATTTTTATTTTATTTTTATTATTTTTATTTTATTTTAGAGAGTAACCCAAAAATTGAGTTATAACATTTATGGTAGTCAAACTGGTCACTCGGACTCAATCTAAATATATTGCAATTGATTATCATTTTATTAGTGAACTCATTGCCAATGATTCTTTAAAAGTTGCCTTCGTTTCCTCCCATCTACAGCTTGCAGATTCTTTATGAGAATAGTCCCCAAGCCCCAGTTCCTCTTTTTCCATTACAAGCTTCACGTGGTTCCTTCTTCAACTTGACAGGGGTGATAGGGAATCTGATTGTATTCTTTGATTTAGTTGATTTGTTATTATCTGATAGGATATATATGTCTTATGTTTATTTACTTATTATTATATAGGATTTGCCAACTGTATATACATTATATAACGACAATCAATCATCTCAAGATTATTGAGGGATTACAACCATACTTGCATAAACTCTTACATATTGTTAAATAATAACTATGATAAATTAATTACCAAAACACTTTTGAAACTTGCCAATCACTTCACAGAGAAATGACAAGGTCGTGGGTCTATAATGAAATAAAATTGAACAAAATATTGAAACAGGAAGGAAAAACGAAACCCACTACACCTAGTCAGAAAGGACCACGCAATCCGTCCACAATTGTCCATTTTCTTTGAAATTAAAAAATCCCAGTTGGGTGACACATGTTCCATAACCTCCCCCTTCTGCAAATTATGCAGCAGCACAATACGAGAAAAAGCAAAGAAAAATGTTTATCAAATATTTGCAAGCTAGAGTGGAAAGATATTTTCTGGATAATCGATCACTCTAGCTTGCTGAAGTGGACCACTGTCCTGCCACCATTAAGCAAGATAAATGACCATATTCCTCGTTCTTTACCTAATTTATTGTTTGCTAATCCTCGTCACGCACTTAGTACAAGGGAATGGGATAGCAAAATGCAAACCCCTCGATAAGAGAATTGAAGTAAGCCAACAGAAACACAATACCTGGCAAGAAAACGAGGATCATAAATGGTTTACCACTAGCCTGGAGAAGAAAAACCATGATTGTACCTCGAACAATGACCGAGGTGTGGGCAACAATGGGTTCAACCATTGCCAGTTTCATGTTCATCTGGGCTATTATTCGGCAATACTGCCCGTACGAGGTTCGCTTTTACTTCGCCAAGTACACACAAAGAATCATGAGCTTTTTCTATCCTTACATTAAAATTTCAATCCATGAGTACACCGGAGATCGCCTCGAGAGAAGTGAAGCCTACGCTGCTGTGGAGGCATATCTCAGCATTAACTCATCCAAGTGCGCTAAGAGACTCAAGGCAGAGATGGCAAAAGATTGCAGCAACTTGGTGCTTAGCATGGACGAGTATGAGAGAGTCAAAGATGAATTTCAGGGCATACAAGTATGGTGGGTTTCAAGCATGGTGATGCCGCTGCCACAGGCCATGTATCCTCAGCAGGAGAGAAGGTATTATAGGCTCACGTTTCATAAGCGGTACAGGGAGATCATAACTGGGGCTTACTTGAAGCATGTGATGCAGCAAGGGAAAGAAATTAGGGTGAGACACAGACAGAGGAAGCTTTACACTAATGATTCTGGAAACAAGTGGCAAATCTACAAGCAGACCACGTGGAGCCATATAGTGTTTGAGCATCCTGCCACATTCGAGACGTTGGCCATGGAGCCTGCAAAGAAGGAGGAGATTATAGAAGATCTTGTGACTTTCAGCAAGAGCAAGGATTTCTATGGGAGAATTGGGAAGGCATGGAAGCGAGGGTATCTTCTTTATGGTCCACCGGGGACCGGAAAGTCTACCATGATTGCTGCAATGGCCAACTTGTTAAACTATGATGTTTATGATCTCGAACTCACAGCTGTGAAAGACAATACCGAGCTTAGGAAGCTTTTGATTGAGACTACCAGTAAATCTATCATAGTGATTGAAGACATAGATTGCTCGCTTGATCTGACTGGTCAGAGGACTAATAAGAAAGAAGAGAAATCTCCAGATGAGGACAGGGAGAAGTGGGAGAAAGAAATTCGCAAAGAACATGAAGAGAGCAGCAGCAAAGTGACACTTTCTGGGCTGTTGAATTTCATTGACGGGTTATGGTCAGCTTGTGGAGAGGAGAGGCTTATCGTGTTCACTACTAATTACGTAGAGAAGCTCGATCCTGCTCTGATAAGAAGGGGAAGAATGGACAAACATATTGAGCTCTTTTACTGCAGTTTTGAGGCATTCAAAGTGCTTTCAAGGAATTACCTGAGACTTGAAGCGCACCCTCTGTTCGATAGAATTGAAAGCTTGATGAAGGAGACCACGATCACACCAGCAGATGTTGCAGAGAACCTCATGCCCAAGTCCCCTTTGGATGGTGCAGAGAAGTGTCTTTCACGCTTAATCCAGGTTCTTGAGGAAACAAAAGCAGCCGCAGAAGATACAGAAAAAGATGAGAAAGAAGCGTCCACAAAAAACGCTCAATCATCTATCAAGGCAGCAGAGGTCCCTGCCATGGAAGATGCTGCCTGCCCAACCACAAGAAAACTGTCACCGACAAGCCAAAATATGAAATAGAAGTGGCGGTACCATCAGTCCTATTGATTCCCGTTGACGTTTTCTGGTCCAAGTTTCCAGTGCAGAGGTTATAATCAAGCAGATATTTAAATTCCACAAGTCCATCTGGGGTCTTAACACCAGTCATGCAGTTGCATCATACCAGAGTTACAGATATCATGATATAGTTTATTAGGGTCAGACTATAGAGTGACAAACTGGCATAAAAATCGTGGGAAAAATGTCAAATTGGCAAGTGATGCATTAATTACCTTTCAAGCGAGGATGATCCATCAAATACAGAAAACAGTCCCCTGACCAGATCATTTTATCAAACACAACCAGCCAAAATGTTCATGAGGCAGATCACAGCCATGATCATTAAAGATTAAACTACAGGGCCTGAACATCTTAAAGCCAAATTTTTCAGTTACAATATCAGTTAAGGTTATTGTACATTAACATGATAAACATAAGTAACCCCAGTGAATTCTCATTGACCTGTTGTAGGCTTCTATGAATGTAGACATGCTAAAAAATGACTCTACCTAATCTACAGAACTCTCAGCATCATGTTGCTCCTTGCTGCAAATCCTGAATGAATTGCATCAAGGTTGTTGCTTAGCTTATGCCATGGAAGAACTCAGATGGTAATTCCCTCCACAGGCTTATCACAAAATTTAATAACATTTTACTATAGTACATTGAACTTCTTTGCCAATAGAGAGGGAGCCTCAAAAATCATTTCTATCTTCATCTTTCATTACTGTGTTTGGACTATCATCAAAACCAGAACCTGGTGCAAGTTCATTGAGATCAAGGAAACGTCGTTTTTTTACACCCTCAACTTCATCTTGGACAGGGCTATTTGATTTCTCAGGTGGCTGTTTTTTCTCTTCCTGTGCTGTCCTGGTGTCACCTTCAACAGGTTGATCAACTTTCATTGTTTGTTCATCATCATTGCCATCAGAATCTTGACTTTGACTTCTGGCTGAATACTCTGCATTCCCACTGGCATCTGTGTGCTCATCTGATGCATTTGATTTCTCTTGTTTTATTGACTCTGTTTCTGACTCAGACAGCTCATATTGTCGGTAATTAATCTGATTTCGGGTGGCTCTTCTACTGCGTCTAAGACCTAACTGGATCTCATCAACTGACCTTAATTTTGTTTCCCTGCGTGTACGTCCTGGTAATTTCTTGAGTTTTGGGGGCTCATCACTATCCTCACTGATACTTAAGGAACCCTCTTCTTCATCTTCTTCCTCCTCTTCACCATTCTCATCATCCCACTGATACTCTTCATCCCCTTCAGAGCTGCTAGACAGCCTCCTCTGCTTACGTTTCCTCAAGTATTCGTCATCATAGACAGCTTCTCCAACTATATCATCATCACTGTCAAAGTCTGCCTCATTATCTGACACTGCCTCAACAAACTCTTTTGCTGAATATCGTTGAGGCCTCTGTCTTCGTCTATTGCTGCAAGCCATTATGCAACGATAAGTTTATGTGCAAGATCAAGGAAACATTGAAAGTTCTGAAAGACAGAAACTTATATTACCCCCGGTCCAGAGTTTCAGATTTATAGCCCTCATCCATGTCATCGTAATCAAGAGAATTAGGAGATGCAGCACTGAAAGTGCCAAGTTGTGATGTGTGTGAAGGACCACTCCATTTACCATTTGCAGAAGCTTCAGGTTTAGCAAAACCTTCTCTTGTGTGAACTGGTTCTGGGGATGGTGGTTTGCGCCTACAAAAAGTACACAATGAGAAGAAAAAAAAAAGATATCTATGGTTGAGGATAAAATGAATTCCTTCAATCATGGGAACGAAACAAATATATGATGAATGCCCATGATCAATAACTTACTTTGTTATTTTGATAGCCTCGTTGATTGACCGATCATAATCATCTGCAAAATATATTTTATACAGAAATCAGAATGCTCATTGTTGTATGAGAACAACTATTACTATAATAAAAGCACATCGTAACTTAGAAGCGCTCATCAGCCAGAACAGTGCCTGAAAGATCAGCAAAACTGGGGTAACATATACAAGAATTATTCAAATTAGAATTTCAAGGACATAAGATGGATTATGTTGTGGAAAATAGATACCCCAGTTTACTTTCCAATGTTATATAAATTCCCTGTTCAACATACCCCAAGTTCCCAAAAACAAAACTCCTGGAATGGTGAACATAGAGGACTGGGCACTATAGGCAAAATCTACTTTGGGAGAAATAGTAATAGGAAAATACAACAGGTGTCGAGAGTAATCAATTATAAAAGCTACTAAATCTATTCCTAAAGCATGTTTCATAAGTTTTCTTTGCTTACCAAAGGTATATGTAACAGGCTTTCTATCACGGAGTGAACGTCCTGATGCAAGTCCATCCATGTTCAAGAAATTATCAAGAAGTAAAGCCTGCCTATGTTGCTTTTTCAGCAACCTCTCTTTCTTCTGAGCAAACACAAGTATAAAAGAAGAATCCTAAATATGATTTTCTTTTTAGGAAAGAGAACTCAAAGCAGATTTCAATCAAGAATACCAAGATGCAAGAAAGAACAATGTTTCTTTCTTGATTGATGAAATCCAATTATGTAAAGCATGTTAATCACTAAGCAATTTTCAGTACCTTGTAAACCTTCTCAATCTCGGGGAGCATATCATTCTTTAACTTCTTCCCTAACAAAGCCTCTGTTCTATTTTTGCTAGTAAAGAGCTTCTCCTGCAACAGTTTAAAACGCTCAATGAGGAACAATGGAACAATAACCCCACAAAAGTATTTAGCAAATGGCCACGTTAGAAACCATCAGGTGGACCAAATGTATTTACCACAACTGGAATACCACTGGCACTAAAAGGTTAGTGTATAGAATTGTTAAGCATTGCGAAGTTTCATTTTCAACAATTGAACTCCAAATATCAGTAAAAAGCTATTTTGAGGTGGCGAGATTGGTTCATAATTAGTGTAGAATACCAACATAATTTTTACTTTGTTTTTTCTGGTTTCTAAGGCTATCAAAGGAACTGTAAGCAATGTTGCAACTGATTATAAAATTGCAGAAGAGAAGGCTAGCCGTCACACAAAATCAAACTACTCATTACAAGTGAAATTGCCCTGATGAGACCAGAAAAGGAAAGTGTGGCACAAAGAATGGAATGAAATGCAAATCCACCACAATTTGCATTTGGCAAAGGAAAAACAAAAATGGGTCTAGCTTCTGGACCTCTTGACTGGATATGCATTTTACATTGTGAATGATAGGTAATCTCAAAAATTTAACCTGCCACTAAAACAATTCATTATTAAGATGATTGTTTTGATGTACAGCTACAACATCTACATAGACTTCCAGCAGCCTAAATAAAATCTCATCCCAATCCATTCACCTAAAGTACTTCACTGGGCACATACAAGCAAACCCTTTATGTGTGATATTGGAATCTAATTTTTCACCAACTTGGATAGAAATTGATTGCAAAACCCACTCTGTTTTACAGTCAAATTCATCAGGAAGCTTGGAGGGCATCATAATATATCTAACTTATCATTACAAAGCCCAGAATCATACAACCTGACATTCTTTGCACACAATAATTCTCTTTTGTTCTTTACCGTACCAATCCTCTTTTAGAAATATATATCTCACATTCTCATTAACCATAATTCTGTTTCATCAATAATCATTACTGCAGGAGAAAGAATTTATAGAAGTGATATTTTACAAGGAAGGCACACCGTCATAGATTTCAAGGCACATCACACATTCAAAACATAATCTCACAACAGCACATTATCATCCACACAAAAAGATATAGGGAATGAAATATGAACATGAATTTACCATGAATGCTAAATAGAAAAGTTCAGATTATAAGAACCATGACAACCTTGCATCAGTACTTGAACAAGGCACAAACACAAGATCATGCCATTGAAGTAACTTACAGAAACATCTTGAAATTCTTCGAAATTAGCTGCAACTGTCTCCCACAGGTATGTCACGTTAGGGATGATTTGAGATCCCTTTGCCTTTGCTTTAGCCTTCACCTCAGTTTTTCTTATTTCCCGGTATAACCTTTGACCAATTGTTGGATCATCTTCATACCTGCATCAACAACAAAACTGTAATTGTAGAACTTACACTACACAAAGGACAGAAGGTACAAAAATAATAGGAAAAAATAGGAACAAGTCTCAGGTTATAACATAAAAATATCCAGCTGATCATTTCAATCATTATAAAATTGATAACTAACACAGCCATAGTAGATGCATTACCAGTAATTAATTCCTTGTGAATCACCTCCAATACGTTCCTTGCGGAATAATGAAAGTTGAATGCCATGCTTGAGTGAGTTATCAATGTAATTCCGTATATCTTCTTGCTGCAAGAGTCACCCAGATCCAATCAAACAAATCTTAACATGAATTTACAGCTACAGTTGACTTGTATTGTCGGTTTGAACAGTAAAATGAGATCCAGGCAGCAGTAAAATGAACAAAAATCCAACATATTTTTTGCTGCCAGTGACAATACCTCAACACGAATGTCACACAATGCTTTCAGTATCACAACACGGACACAAGGATCAAATGTTTTATACAATTCAACCTCCACCCTACAGCATTACGGTGAAAACACAAATCAGAATCTAAAAACATTTGATTCAAGAGTATCCAGGAATGCAAATCTACTCACCCATGCGAAGCAACCAGGGGAAGTTCCCCATCTGCAACCTGAAATGACACCCAAAATCATCTTAAAATGATACTAGCAATAGCTAAAGCCACTCCCACCCCCTCTTTTTTTTTGTTCAAAACTGTCATCATTTAAAAAACAGGTTTGTGAGTTACCCAGTGCCACCAGTCTCTTAATTTTCTGCACAAAACAGTAACCCAGGTATCTCGTGTAAGGGCCATTCTGGTAACAGGGGGGATTGCCTAAAATGAGATAAATCAAAAGCAATGAGTAATCAATGTTGCAACAGCGCACATCAAAGTAATATAAGCTGGTTTTCCATCAGGAAGAGCATAAATATGATCCTGCAGCACCTCAAATACTAAGAATGGAATTTGGTTTCAATATTAGTTAGCTTTCCCAAGCATAATTTATCATATCAATTAAACCAAACCATATGAAAAGTCCCCATTGTCAAATAAGATGACCATACAAAATACCACATGGTTTTCTGTCAATACACAATCAGATTTTACCATTTAAGGTGAAACTTAGAGCATTTATTGAATGTTGGTATCCCATCTATACGAGTTTTGGGTAATGTAATCTTAGCATTACCTTGCAGGGAAGACATGCTGTTATAAAGGGAAATGCATTTTACAAATACAATATCAATAAGAAAATAGTAAATACAGAACATATAACAGAGATAAGAAAAAAATGATGGAAAATATGCAACACATTGGTATGGTGCCCTATCTTCAGTAAATATCAACTGGTTCAAGCACGTGATTTTACAATGCAACATAGTAATATGTGGACTGCTAAAGTTCCCAATAAAAACTTGAATATAAATCTAAAATGTTTGTTTGTTCTCTTCTAAGGATTTAAAACCTTTGCCTTGGAACTCTCAAGCATGAATTCAAATCAAAGCCAGGTGATAGATTTGTGTAGATAATTAGAAATCCATCCTTAAGTCCCAGATGAATATAAACTGAAGGAACCAAAAAAAATCATAGATCACAGCTAACTGATAGAACTTATTTCAATCATCTCCCATTTCATAACGATCATCTTAATATCACTGGGAGAAACCATTACCTAAAAGACCTAACCTAGCAGTATATACAACCCTAATAAGCTACAGCATACCTTGGAATCATGCAAGTCAATCGTGCATTCATGAGAATCACAGTACCTCCAAATCAATGATTTTGTCAAAATAAGTAATGATATCAGTATAGGAACTTCAGAAACGTGTGATATCATTTCAAATCAAGACAGCAATATTGATAATATTGTTTAAATTTAAAAGAATTCCAGCATGAAAAATTGGAGGACACCAGTACCATTCCCTATCCAAAATATGATCCAAGTCACTTTTGTAAAACACCACATTTGCTTCCAAAATTATGATAGCTGATCATTTTTTTTTCCTGTTTCCCTGTGGAAAATAATTTATCCTCCAGTGGGGATAGCCAAAAACAATAACTAGTGAGGTTTATCACTTTTCTATCAAACTTGAGCAAACCCTAGTCTGATTTTAAAGGTGCACACCAGCAACATCACATGAACTCAAGTTGGGTAACTAAATTACTGCCTCTTCCTGTTAGACTACAAAAGACTATCCATTTATCCAGCACATATTTAGGCATGTTTCCACCTACATATCACATTTTGCAACTTTCTGGAGGCAACTTATTTGAAATTATAGGGAATTCCCAACACCTATGACAAATTTTTTGACATGTCTGACTTGAGGACCCCAGTACAAAACATCCACAGATTCAAGAAGTTGTTAAGGATACCAACTCCAGTAAAATCTCTGGTGACCAATGATACCAAACTTTCCTACAAGTAATAACTTCAGATCAGCCTATACAAGTCTTGAATATGTGACATATATGGTCCCAAGCAGTCACTAACAGATAGAAGCAAGAGCCTAAACTAAAACCCACAAAGCTCCAATTTCTCTATCTATTGTAGAATAAGCACTGCGCATCCAACCACGTACTTAAAAGGTGAAGTTCCATAATGGATGGAAATGAGAAAGCAGCATTCAATACACAAATTGAGGAATTTAATCTCCCATGAAAATGCTATTGTACAACAATCAGCTTTTTTTGCAGCAGCAGAAAAAGGAAAAATTGATGTTACTAACCAACATTGCACCCTCATCAAAGTAAAAAATATTTGCTATAACATAAGCTTCTAAACATGCAGAAATCAAGAGGTAAGCAAGGACAAAAAAGAGTTGGTTGAAATTGAAAAGGGAAGGAAAGCAAGCACTAAACCTTTAATAAAGGCATATGAATACCCCCCAAAGTATCATTAGGTGTAATCAAAGCTGTCTCAAACTCCTCAGCTGAAAACTCCACTGTTATATTCAAAAGATGCCTAAATACCTGAACCATCAACAATTTTAATGATATTTTTTCTAAGAAAATCAAAGTCTCAAAGAAATTAACAAAACCCCAAACCAAAGAAAGAGAAAAAAACTCACATTTAAAAAATTGAGTATTGAAGCGAATTCCCACATGGAGCGGAGGCTCCACCTTGGCAATTGTGCTGGCTCAGGAGGGGCCACCAGCTGCGTCACGATCTTGCTACTTCCACCACTGCATTGCTCTTTCTGCTGCACCGAAGCCTTATCCAACTGCTGTTGCAGCTCCTGCTTCTTCGGCTTCTGCTTCCGCTCGATCACCGCCTGCTGTTGCAGCCGCGCTGCCGCCCTTATTGTACAAGCTCGCGACGGCCGATTGCTCCTGTTAACAGCCGGGGTTTGGGCTTGGGCGTCGTCGTTTAGAGGGGTTTGGGCGTCGTTCTGGGGGATCGGTGAAGGCGAGGGTTGTTCTCGAGACATGGTTAAGGGGAGAGAGATCGAGAGGGTTTAAGTGAGTTAATGTGGGATTACATGTAGACGATCCTCGAAGTTTGCAGAGAGAGGGAGAGATGGAGGACCTGAGGTCCTAACCATCATCCATCCAGTAATTAAATTAGTACTGTTATTATTATGTTTGTGATTTTTAATGCTTAATAATGCCCTAATATTTATTATTAGAGGTGGAAAAAACCAAAAATTAGGGAAACTAAGGACTTGAGAGATTCTGAAGTTGGAGGAGGGTGTCTGTCGAGAAAAGGAAGAAGGCGACCGAGGGGACAAGAGCCTGCGAATTTGGGGGAAAGGTTTTTTTGTTGGAGGGATACTACTTTTTAACTCGGCTTAATTTTTTTATGATATATATATATATATAATTTCTTGTTTTAATTTATTTATTTCAAATATAATCCTTTTATCCTATTTTTTTATTATCCAGTTAACTCATTTATAAAAAAAAAAAAATTGATAATAATCGGGGCTAATACGTCCTTCTAAATTAAATGAGTAATAGTAGACCCAATCATGTCATAATGCAACAAATAATAAAGCCCTGACGGTAGTTCTTCTAACACATCGGATCCCTTGTCTAATAAATCTCTAGTTAGCCTATAATTCGTCAACCAATCGGCCACACAATTGATCTCCCTATACACATGAACTGTTGTAACCTCTCAATCCCTCACTAACATACCTTTAATCTGCATAATTAGATTATAATTCCTATCCACTCTCACGTTATCCCATTAATGAGACCCACTACAACTTTAGAATTGAATTCCAAATCAACCTTTCTAAACCCTCTATCCCATGCAAGTTGAAGCCCAACATAGACCGCCCATAACTTTGCATTAACTAACGAACAAATACCAATATTCCTTGCAAATCTCCCTATCCAAGTTCTCATATGGTCTCTAATCACTCCTCCAGCACCTGTCACTCCTGGATTTCCTTTACTGCACCCATCTATGTTTAGTTTGATCCATTATTCTTTTGGGTATTTCCACCCAACCTGTGTAACTTTTGTACTGCTACTCCCCTCGACATTACCACGCCTTTGAATAAACTTAGTATCTCGGACCATTCTTTTTATAGTAAGAACAGCCCCAAACCAATTACCCTGATCTATGCCAAAAGTTCTATTGCATCTCTCCTTCCATATATACCATAAAGCTATTCTGAATTCCAACGGCCAATCCCCATGATCCGTATTTCTATTCTTGGTGGACAGATTTGATTCTAGCCATGCATACCAACTTTGACATAAGAAGAATTCTCAATCCTCTATCTTTACGAAAACCTCCCAAATTTTGCGAGCTTTAAGGCAGTCGCGCAATGCATGGGTTAAGGTTTCCACTTCAGTACCACAATGACAATAACATCTATTAGCTGTTAAATGTCTTCGTCATCTCAAATCATTGGTTATAATAGAATTATGGATTACCGTCCAAATAAACACTTTGATACGCTCCATGCCTTGCCAATTCCTAATCAACCTCCACATTGGGTCTTGAGCCATAACCCCCCTTTCCTCTAGAATCATATAAGCAGTTCGTACTGTGAGCCTTCCATTTGAAGAATGATCCCAACCCACCGTGTCTGCTAACCCATCTTGCATTGGTGGAGTGTATCCAACAATGCTCATCATAATTTGCATAGGAATTAAATGGGAAAACACATCCCATTTCCAATTGCCCCTAGAGTCCACAGTATCAGCCACCGTATAATCCAAAGTCTCTACCTGCACCTCCCGCTCTAAATGATTAATGATAGGCCCGTATCTCTCCAACCACCTATCTCTCCAAAATAAAATTCGTCTGCCATTCCCAACATTTCAGGTTGCATTATGGTTCAACGTGTCCCATTCTTTACAAATGGCCTTCCACAACACTAAGTCTGACGATAATGCCACCGGATTACCTTCCCTCCTCCTAGGGCTCATATACTTGTCCTTTAGAACTTTTACCCATAGATGATACTCCTTCATTATTCCCCAAACCAATTTCATTATAAAGGCTCTATTCATTGACTTCATTTTCTTTAACCCCATCTCACCTTCTTCCTTCGGCCGACACATCTTGTTCCAGTTCACAAGATGAATTTTATCTCTACCTTCTCGTTGTCCCCATATGAATCTCCTGCATATTTTCTCTATCTTATTGCAAGTATGCTTAGGGATAACAGCAGCTTGCATCGGGTACAAAGGGATCATGGATAACACTGATTTGCACAGAGTTATCTTACCTGCTAGAGATAGATTACTAGCTTTCCAACCTGATAACTTTTTCTGCATATTCTTTATTAAGTAACTATATGTATTCTTAGTTACTTTTTGATGAAGTAATGGCACCCCTAGATACTTTCTCATATCTTTAGTGACTTGAAAACCATTTCTCCTACTAATATCATCGGTAAAAGTGGTTGACACATTTTTTGAGAAAAATATTTGTCTTTGTAGTAATAACCCTCTGTCTCGAAGCTGCACAAAACGTATCAAGGCATTGAGTAACTCTCTCTAGCTGATCCATACTTGCCTCTGTAAACAACATGTCATCTGCAAAGCATAAGTGAGAAATCTTAAACCCATTCCTTCTCATTGTAAAAGGCTTCCAACTATTATCCTCCACCTATCTATTTATTGGCTGAGATAGTTTTTCTAAACACGACAAATACATATGGGGATAGCGGGTCTCCTTGCCTTATACCTCTGCTAGGACTATATTTTTGAGTTACACTACCATTCCACAGGATACTAAGTGTTTGTGTTTCTATACATTGCATAATGACTCTTATTTGATCACTAGGAAACTTAGCATCAATGAGAGTCTCTCTAATAAACTTCCAGCTTAACCTATCATAGGTTTTTTTCAAGATCCACTTTAATAGCCATATAACCTTTTGTACCTTTCATTTGCGTATAGAATGAATAACTTCCTAGGCAACAATAATATTGTCTGTAATATGTCTTCCCGGCATAAAGCTGCTCTACACTTCACTAATGAGATTCGACATCAAATCTTGTAGTCTCCCCACTATTACCTTTGACATTGCCTTTAAAATTACATTACAAAGACCAATTGTTCTAAATTGGTGTAGGTATTCAGCCATCTAAACTTATGGAATCAAGACTAAATATGAATGATTGATTGATTCTCGACATGTCCTTATTGCCTGTAAAAATATCTCTAACATACCTGCAAACAGATTGACCAATCACATGCCACTGAGATTGATAAAATATTGGTTGATACCTATCCGATCCTGGGGCTTTGTAAGACTTCATCCCAAATATAGTCGTCTTAATTTCGTCATCCAGAATTGGGGCTTCCAACTGATCTATATGGTTGTTGTCAATAATAGGAAAAAGACCTTCCAACCGAATAGCCTTCTGAATCTCCTCATGATCTTATCGAAATAAGTTTTGAAAAAACTCCCTAGCCATATCCTTTAACCTATTTTCCTCCTATACCCAAACCTGCAGCTCATTCTTTAATGCTTTTATTTTATTATTTTGCCTTCTGATGATGGTCTTTGTGTGGAAATAAGATGTGTTCCTATCTCTAAAAGAAATCTATTGACATCTTGACTTTTGGAACTAGTGTATCTCCTCCTGTCTAAGGATTTGTTTATATTCACACGATAGGTCATCCTCCAATTGGTACAGATATGGATTTCCTCTAACTACTATTGCTTTCTGAATTCTGCCTAGTCTTGCCAACACCTTTCTTTTACTCTGAATTTTTTTGCCATAAACCCATTTATTCCATCTCTTCAATTGCACCGTCAAACCTTCCAAAGCCTTTGCACCTCTGTATCTGTCTCCCAGTGATTTTTCAAGAATTCCACAAACTCCCTGTGTTGTAACCAGACTGCCTCGAACCGAAACGGTCTTTCTTCTCCTTGTATTGTACCTCTGTGGTCCTCTAGTTCTACCAAGATAGGGTGATAATCTGACCTAACCCTTAGAAGAACTAGAACATTAGCATCTTGGAACAGCTGCCTCCACTAAGCATTACCAAAACACCTATCCAACCTTTCATGTACCCGCCTATAACCATTTCTAATACCCCCTCTCCATGTTTATTTTGGACCCTTGCTACCCAAATCTGTCAATTTACATTCTTGCACCCATTTAGCAAAACGATAGATTCTACAATTATCTACTCTAGCTTCCCCTAATTTTTCTGTAGCCATCAGGATCTCATTAAAATCCCTAACAACCATCCATGGCAAACAAACACTTTTAGCCAGCTTAGCAATTTCCTCAAAACATTGTTTTTTTAACACGACAATTGGATTTGCATACACTATCGTAAAAAGCCATGAATCCATTCTCCCATCATTCACCACACCATGAATAAAATGCTTAGAGGAATCAAGAATCTGTACAATAACTTTTGCATGATTCCACAACAACCATATACCTGCTGACATCCCTTGAGCTTCCACTCTAAAACTAGACGCAAATTTGAACTTCTCCATAATTTTGTCCGCTTTAAACCAACTAACTCTAGGTTCCACTACTGCCATTATCTGACAATTATACGAACGCCTTAAATCATGCATAAACGCACAAAACTCATTGTTTCCAGCCCCTCTACAATTCTAAAATAAAAAATTCATTAAAAAATGATCACAGATAGGCTTACTCTTTCTAAAGAATCTCACCCTCAATATGGGAAATTTCCAGGTCATCTCCTTCTATCATGTTTTCCTTTGTAGGTGATACTTGATCTTCCATTTGCTTGTTGTCATCCACATTTGCATTCCCCTCGTCCATCCAACTCATTTCATCTAGGGGTTCTGGTCTCCGACTTCTCCTCAACAATTATTGGCTCACTGGTGATCTACCCCTGCTCATCTCATTATCTGAAGTAGTTTGTTGCATGAATTACGGAATTGGTGTGTAAGATGACCCATCTGTCATGGTGTGAGGATTTCTTCTCATCACTGCATCCAATTCAATTCCTCCTGCCTTCTCTTTTTCTTTTCCCGACATGTCTAATACCAGTCCAGCTGCTCCAATTTTAGATTTTAACATCACTATCCATCTTCCATTTGCATCCTCTTTTGGCCCATTCAAAATTATGTTGCATCCTTCCTAGTTTTCACTTGGGCCATTACTAACCCTTTACTTCATTTGGTCTACAAGTCGTCCAGCCCGTTGTCCAACTTCCTTGCCTTTATTACTTCCCTCCTTTGCTCACTCATATATTCCTCCTGTTAATCTTCCTCTTTTCTCTCCTCCATTAGAATATTCTATTCCTTTATTCTTCTTTTCTACATTAATTGCCCTTAACACATTATAACGTGTAGCTACCTTAATTCTGCCCTCTATTATTGTCGTTGATGCATCCCCTGATTTTTCGTTTTGACCTCTTCCTTTTCCAGCTGCAACAGTCCCTTCGGCCACCATCCTTCTACTCGATCGGCGTTGCTTCCGTTCAGTAATCATCCAAGTGCCAAATGATTCAATGATTTCTAGTCTTATTATGGAAACTGCAGGCTCCCTTTGGAAATTTTACATCTCTTGTTGCGTCTTGATCGACATGAATTGTATGAGGACATAGTTCTTGCTTATGGCCATATTGTCCATAGTGGAAACAAACCAAATGTAGTCCTTCATACATTATGCGTCGAACTCTTCTTCTTAGTTGGAATTTTGCCAGTAAAGGTTTCATGAGATCAACCTCCACACATATTCTCGCAAAATTGCCCTTATCCCAACCGAAGTAGTTTGGTTAAATTTTAATATCCTCCCAATCTTCTCTCCTATCTTCCACAACACTGAATTATCATAATATTCCAGAGTCAAATCTGGTAATCTAACCCATGCTGCTACCTTATCAATGGTGGCCTCAAAGGGATCAAAATTTGGGTGCCATATTTGGATTGTTAGATAATGATCAGCCACCATCCAAGGCCCTCCAAAGAGCACATGTGCCATGTCATCTGTATTAGCAAATTTTGTCAAATAAAAGTCACTCCCTAAATCTGTTAATGTAAAATCTCCCCTCAGTTTCCACATATTTTCCAGTTTTTGCCTAACAAACATGTACCCCACCTTTCGACCCAAGAGTTTGATGATGAGAGCCTGTTTCCATGGTGCCCAAATTTGATTTTTCGGTGATTTTCCTCATTGTTTTCTTCTACTGCATAGGAGCCCCCGAAAGTGAATTAATGTAACTAATACCTCCCTTTGATCTACCAGAGCCACTAGTATCCCCAATCTTAAAAATTTTACTCGAGCGTGTCAATAAATCAGCTTCTTCCATCTTTGTCTTAGTAGCCATTTCATCCACTGGCTGCCTTTAATGATTCTTAACAGATCAATGGTTGATAATTGATAGTAGTGGAACACATGTCGTTAATAATCTATTTATGAACTCATCTATAACTTGATAATTCAATAAACATAGATTTATTAATTAGACAAAGCAATTGATGACTTTGGTGGACACATCAGTAAGTGGGTGGTCATCATACTCTTCAACTTAAAAAAAAACACATTTCCCATCATATTTTTATCATCATTCTTCTAATTTCTATTTTTATTTTCCTTACTTTGACAAGATTTTTCAATTTATTTTTTTCCTCGATTAATCCAGGAACATTTCCCATACGCTCATGTTAAAAACTCTTTAATTTATTGTCCCTCTCCTTATTTAGAAGTTCAACTGCTATCTTGGGTATTTTTATTTATCATTCTTTGTTAAATACTTTTTTTGAAAAAAATAATATAAATTAAATTAGATTGATTAATATGGCTTTTTGGATCATTTCTCTCATAATTTATATGGCTTTTGTTTTTGGTTGTGTAGCCTTTCATAGTGGTGTTGGAATCATCTCAATGAGTCTCTCACGTATTTTTCTTTCTTTGCTCTTGAGTGTGGTTTTGATATTTTATTTTTTATAGTTTATGATTGCCAAAAATATTTATTGTTTTATTTACTATTGATTTTTTTTTATATTATTAAATTAACTAAACTTATTGAACCTAGTCAAGTCAATGAGTGAGGTCTCCTATTTTTCTATATTATTTTATAGTAGTATTCCTCTAGGATGAGTAAATTAATCAAATTAATCTCGTGATAAAAGTCATACACTTCGTAGGATTCAATAATTTTTTTACCCCAAATTTTATTTCTCATTTAATGATTTTTTTATATAAAGCAACACATTTTTTAAAAAAAGTATAAAAACCTTGATAAGCATTTGCAATTGAGATAGCAAAGGTAGATCATTAACATCAAAATGTGAGATTATATTCTTTTATGTTCAATTTAAATAAAAGAAATAGATCATCGATAATGAATGATTAAATTGTTTTCATTATTCGTGGGACAAAAAATCCATTAAACAAATAAAAACTTAGATGTCATGGATTAACTGGTTAAACCTAATACTTGGATAATGGACTCTATTGGGTGTTAAGGAACCATCAAACCTAAAAGTTTAAGCTTTTAAGTGAGATGATTTTTTAACATGGTATCAGAGCTTTGTTGACCCAGCGGTCACGAGTTCGAATCTCACTAATCCCATTCTATTTGATAAAAAAACCAAGCACAAGGTGATGTGGGTCTGTGCAAGTTTCAAGCCCAAAAGGCTTTCACTTGAGGGGATGTGTTAGAGAATAATATAAATCATATTATGGGGTCTCATTTATAAGCTTAAGCTTTTAGGTGAGATGGTTCCTTAACATTAGGTTCTATATTTGTTTTATTAAGTTTTTTAAAACCAACCAGAAAATAGAAGAAGAAAAAACAAATAAAAGAAGCTTAACCGCATGGGCTTCCCACCAGACCCATGTCCTCTGGTCCGTTTTTTTCTTAAAGATTAAATTATTTGTTGTCCACCACATTTCATTTCAATAAACAAGACAGAAGAACAAATCATTTGTTTTTTTGGAAATTTTGATGGCAAGGGTCGCCAAAAATTCATGGGTTTTGTTTTTCAATTCAAAACTCATTTTCAACTCAGTTTTTATCCAAAATACTTAGAAAAACCCTAAACACCTTGATAAATATATTCATGGCAACAAGAAACCAATAAAACAATTTGAGAAGGAATGTGGCAGCCCCAAAAACATTGTGTTCTGCCTTCATTCTATTAAGTTAAATATTGTGTGATGTTTAATATCAATTCCTAGGATTATGCTAAATCCTGTATGATTAGGGATACAATTATAATAGGATACAATCTAATTCTCATATTTAGATATTCCATAATACCCTCCTCAAGTTGGAGCATGAAGATCCTGAATGCCCAACTTGCGCAAAAGAAATTCATGTTGCTATTTTCCCAAGGCCTTCGTGAATATATAAGCAAGTTACGGTGACAATGAAACAAACTTAGTCGTAATATTCCTAGTAGTGATGGCATCATGGATAAAATGACAATCAACTTCAATATGTTTAGTGCACTCGTGAAAGACGGGATTTTGAGAAATATGGAGAGTCGATTGACTATCATAGTGAAGCGGCATAGGTGTCGTATAAGGAACTCTAAGACTAGATAAAAGAGCGTTAAGTCAAGTCAACTCACACGTAGTCATTGTCATAGATCGGTATTCTACTTTGGCTGAGGAGCACGAGACAATATTTTGATTCTTGGTTTTCCATGACATCATTCAATTACTAAGAAAAACTATCCAACCAATAAGAAATCGCCACGTGAGAGGACAATCAGGCCAATCGGCATCACACCGCCCGTGTTGTTGCAGATCACCGTTACTACTGAGGAAAATCCCTTGACCTGGATTACCCTTAAGATACTGGACTACCTTTAAAGCGTCCTCCTAGTGTTATTCTCGTGGACATTGTATAAATTGGGACAAAATATGAACCTTATAAGATAATTCGGGTTGAGTGAAGTAGAGATAAATCAATCGTCCTACTAAGCAACAATATTTTTCCGGATCGCCTAGTTCTGTACTCGTGGATGAAGCAAGATGATGATTTTGTTCCATAGGGATAGCTGTTGGTCATGCCCCTAGTAACCTGGCCTCCAAAATAATGACAAGCGCATATTTGCGTTGACAGAGAACAAATCCAGTAGAATTGTGCGCCACTTATATCCCTAAAAAATATTTTAGGCACCTAAGATCTTTCATGTGAAAGCAAGCACTGAGATAATCTTTGAATGTTGAGGAGGTTCTCCTTGTCATGGTGGCGTCAAAAATAGTGGTATGTGGTGGACAGAAGGAGCGTTGGAAGTCGTTGGTTGAGTTGTTGTTGTCTCGTTGTTGTGGCGTCCCCGACGATGGAGAAGAAGAGCTGGGCTGCTGGCTGACGAGTGAGAAGGAGCTTCTGTAACATCAAGGAGAGACAGTTGCACCGTCGGGCAGGGAGAGAGATCTGCAAAAGAAGAGAGAGAAAGGAGTTGCTGTGTGTTGTTGTCGTCGGTGAGGAAGAGAATGAGAGGTCGTCGGAGCTGTCAAATGGAGAGAAAGAGGAGCTGCAATGCTTGAGGAGAGAGAGGACCACCATCGGGGAGAGAAAGAGGGCTGGTGAGAAAAAGGCTGAGAGAGAGAAGGCTATCGGGGACAAGGGAGATGAAGAGATGATGGTCACGTTTTGTCGTCTCGCTCTCTTTGCGTAAGTTTTTCTCTGGTTTTTCATTCCATTCTTCTATATAAACTCTCCCTTCTATTACGTAATTCTCTCCTCACTCTCTGTTTTCTATGTTTTTTCTTTGTTTTCTTTTCTCTATATAATTTGTTTTCTTTTTTTTCCTCTGTGTTTTTTTTCTCTGTTCGTCCCCCCTATTTGCAACGTTCATGGCTGCCTGTTATAAAAGAAACTGGCCTGCTATGGTGGCTGGATGGTAGGTGACGTGGTGACTTGCAACAACAGCGTGGTGGCTGCTGGTGGTGGGTTATCGGCAACATGGTGGTTGGTTGGCAAGGCAGGTGAAGGTTGAAAAGGTAGCGGTGGGGTGCTGTGGATAAGAGTGACTTGCGGTTTGGTCCTTCAATTTTCAATTGTTCTAATTGCACCCCCACTTGGATTTAAATTTATAATTTTGTACAATTGTAAACCTGTTTGTATTTCAACATTATCCTTAACTTTGCGCTCCTTTTTCATATTGGTCCTTGACTTTTGATTTATGCAATTTGACCCTCAATTGACCATTAAACTTCAATTTGACCCTCAATTTTGCACAATTAGCTTGGAAAAATTCAATTGGGTCTCCAAAAATTTCAATCTTCTCAATTGAGCCCGAATTAAACACAAGAATTTGATTTTTCATCAATTAAGCCTTTGATAAAATTAATTTGACCAATTAAAGTACAACGAAGTCCTTGCACTTAATTAAATTCTTCAATTGGATCCTAAATTAATTCTCAAACATAATAATATTTTAATTCAGGCCATGATTAAATCAAATTGCCCTAAAAAATATAATTGTATTTTTTTACTTTATTTTTACCTTGAATTTGTATTTTCTCTTATTTTTGGGCACAAAAGAGATATGATTTAGCTTCGAAAATATTCAAAATTTTCACTGTGATTTTTACTCATGCCAACCATTTTTATTTTATTTTTGTTATTTTTATTTATTTTATTTTATTTCGGGGAGTAACCCAAAAATTGGGTAACGACACCAAGGTTTGTTCTCTTAATTGATTTTGATAATTAATTTCAGAATAGACCTTCTAGTTTGTTATCTTATTTATTAGTTTTTTTAATTAAAATTACTATATTATTATTATTATCATCAAACCCCCTATTTTATCTTACTATAAGAGTATAGGTTTTATTTTTAGTTGTCTATGATAACACACAATAAATTTTTTAAAAATTGTATGTATTTCATTGTATTTTCTGCATGCTATCATAAATGTTAACCAAATGTATAATAGAAACTCAAACCCATAAATTATAATAAATCTCCTAACCTTCCTTAGATACAAGATAAACCTTAGAAACATAAGGTAGTACTTATATAAAGTCAAGCTTACAATAAGCTTATACACTCTCCCATGAAATTTAACATGCTTTTTTTTCAATTTTTTTTTAAAAAGTATTAGTTATAAACCACACTTTGTGTAAGTTAATCTTCTAATTCAAGAGAAGAGAGAGTCGACACCATTAATACATTTTTAGTATCATAATTTTTCTGAGTTAAGAAATGGAAAGATGGTATTTCAAATTAATAAGATAAATAAAAATATATATGAACTAATACTTACAAAAGAGTTGTTAACATTGATTTAAATACTAAAACAAGAAGTTAACCTTTGAAGTGAATGCAAGATAATTTTTTATTTTTTATTAATTTATTTTATCTTTGAGGTTAATTATAGTAGCTAATGATAAACAATTTTTATTTTTCAAAATTCATCATTCAAATACAACTTATTTATATAAAAGAAAAAGAAAAAAAGTTTATAAAAGAAAAAGAAATTATAAAAATCTCTTTGAAGTATTCTACAATAAAAAAAATAATTTTTAAATATTAGTTATTATTTTATATAAAGTTGAATAAAACAATTTAAAAAATAAAATAAATGGTATAATTAAATTTTAAATTAATAAAAACTATTAAAAATAAGAAAAATAGTCATGCTCACTCATAAAGTTGACTTTTTATGAAATAGTAAAAACCATCCACTTTTTTTTGGTAACATACAACATGTCATTTACTATGTTGATTGACTTGCCATTCATTGAACATTTTTTGATCACCTTAGTGATTCAAAAGTTATGATTTGACTTTTGAACTCCCAAAACTCATTTGTGTATTTTTTTTCACTTGAAAACACCTCCAAAACACTTTATAGAACTTAATAAACTCATTTTCAATGCCAAAACACCCTATGATCACTTTAAAAAAAATACACTTATAAGAAAATATGGACCCCATTCTAATTGTTTTTAGTATAGTTAAAGGCAAAATCACCTCTATTGAACTCTCATTACAAAGATAAACTTATTGAAACTTTTTATAGTTAAGCTGTAACGATTCAAGAACTTTTTTTCTCTTTAATGCTTTTATGACCTTTTCTATCCTTTCTTAACATCTAGGGACTTAAACATGAAAAATGAATTTTTGGATTGAAATGTAAAATCCTAAAATAAAAAATACAAAATAACACATGAACCAAAACTATAAAAAAGATCAATTTGAAGTTTTCTCTATTAAAATAAAAATGGGGTCCTTGGTTTTTATTTATGTAGCTCGTTCCTAATTATTTGAGTTTATATTTGTAACTAAAATCTAAAATTTAATTTTATAAATTTCATCTTTGATTTTTCGCATATGTGAAAAATGAAAAAGAAAAAAAATATCTCAACACATAAGAACATGTTAACATAACTTGAAAGGATGAAATTACAAAGAAATAAAGTTAAAAGAAAAAAAATAAAATTTCATATGAATAATGTAATCCACAACGCAACTTAGTCTGCATACATAGTGATTACAAGTGTTTTTTTCCCCTATATCTTATCATTTATTATATAATAAATTCAACAAAAACAATGGAAATTCTAAGGATGATGATATTAGGTATTTAAAAGCAAGAATAACTTTTAAAAAAAATATTGTGTTAAATATGAATTACCATTGTTTAATTGATTTTATTTTTATAAATACATATAAAACATATATGAATCAATATAAAAACGAACTCAAGTTATGAAATTGTTGATAACATATGAGCTCAATGATGTAGATTGAGACAAGGATAACCTTTTGTTTTTAAAACAAAAATTGAAATCTATCTATGTAAGTAGACAATTTTGGGAATTTATTATTATTTTTCGTTTGAAAATCAATTTTAATTTTATTTTAACGGATACAAATCTTGTTTTGAAAAGATACATCTCTATTTTAAAATAAAGCTCACATTATCCATAACAATATTTAATATAAACTTTATTTGATCAAAACAAACCGTGAAGTAAACATAAAATAACAATGTAACATTTTCGAATGAAAATATTCAATATACTCACTAAACATCGAACGTGATTTCTTGAACTATTTAGTCATTTATGTATACTTAGACAATAAAGATCATGTAATTCCTCTATCTATAATTTTAGTTTTCACAGTTGTATTCAGTTTAGTCTTCAACATGTCTTGGTTTTAATGAGTACTTTGAATAATTTATATTTTTTAGTTCTTATAGAAGTGATTTGTCATTAAGAGTACCCTAAAATACTCTCCTTGTATTTATCAAGTTATAAGAATCATTAAAATATTAGCTTATTCTAGTTTTCACTACATACAAAATTACTACATAAACTTAAGTCGAAAGATATAATTATATTTGTATGGACCAATTTGATTTAATGGTTGGCCAATTTAAAGTGTAATTATGTTTCAGAATTAATTGAGAGCCCAATTGAAGGATTTAATTAAGCGCAAGAGATTAATTATATTTTAAAGAGTCAAATTAATTTTATTAAGAGCTTAATTGGTGGGAAATTAAGTTTGGAAGCTTAATCAGGGTTAAATGGAGACGACCAAAATTTTTGATGACAAAATATTTTCGGTGAAATTGGAATCCAAAATTGAAGATAAAAAGATCGTTCTTCCTAGTTTTCCCATCAAAAAACTCTTTTCTTATTGCAACTTATTTATTTCAAATTTTAAAAAAAAAAGGGTCATCACAGGAGCCATGCTGCACACATGCTTTACCATGCCCTTCAACTCATTTCTAGACACTCTTCTCATGCCTCGCCATGCTAAAGTTTGCCTATAAAAAGGAGCAATTTTACACAAAAACAGGGGGTGATCATCGGAAAAACTGAGAGGAAAATTTGGAGACAACGAAGGGAGTTCATCGTAAAACTAGGGAAATAACACTTGGGAACATAGGGGCCACAAATACTGAAACAAGGGGGAAAATTTTTGAGCTGGGAGAAAACAAAGGGGGAAGGATGAATTGAATATTTAAACATAGTGGAGAAGACGATATCAGAGTCTAAGGAAAATTGAAGCAACCACTTTTTCTCTTCCTCTTGCATGGCAGGACCACCCACCGATGACCCTCTCTCCCCTCCAACTCTCTTTCTCCACGCTATAATAGTCTGGTGAAATTCCTCTTTTGACATCGAAACAACGGATCTCCAGCACAGACCAGCCTCCTTGGAGGGAGGTGAATTTTTTGCCACCAACCATCACTTGGCCTCCTTCAGTAAGGCCAACATCTCCCTTCTTCTCTAGCTCCTGTGAGCAGTAGTAGTAGAGACAACTTGCCATCGATAGGTCGACATCCAAAAACCCGACCCTTCAAGAGCTCTTCCCAGCCACCACAACCTGCTATTTTCGATGTCACCACCATAAGGAGAACTACCTCGACCTCCTCTACTCGGCGGTAGTGACAAGTGAGCCTCTCATGGTGGTCGGTCGACCACCACTTTATTGTACAAGTGTATGAATTAATTCATGTCTTGTAATATATATTTGTGTGTGTGTGTGTGTGTGCTGCGTGGGTGAGTTGTGCTGGGTCCAACCTAGTCCAAGTCTCTTATAGTTGGGTCTTTGGCCCACCTTGGCTTTACCATGCCCTTCAACCCATTCCTAGACACTCTTCCCATGCCTCGCCATGCTAAAGTTTGCCTATAAAAAGGAGCAATTTTACACAAAAACAGGGGGTGATCATCGGAAAAACTGAGAGGAAAATTTGGAGCTGGGAGAAAACAAAGGGGGAAGGATGAATTGAATATTTAAACATAGTGGAGAAGACGATATCAGAGTCTAAGGAAAATTGAAGCAACCACTTTTTCTCTTCCTCTTGCATGGTAGGACCACCCACCAATGACCCTTTCTCCCCTCCAACTCTCTCTCTCTCCACATTGTAATAGTCCGATGCAATTCCTCTTCAGGCATCGTAGCAGCGGATCTCCAGCACAGACCATCCTCCTTGGAGGTAGGTGAATTTTTTGCCACCAACCATCACTTGGCCTCCTTCAGCAAGGCCAACATCTCCCTTCTTCTCTAGCTCCGGTGAGCAGCAGTAGTAGAGACAACTTGCCATCGACAGGTCGACAGCCAAAAACCCGACCCTTCAAGAGCTCCTCCTAGCCACCACAACACACTATTTTCGATGTCACCACCACAAGGAGAACTACCTCGACCTCCTCTACTCGGCGGTAGTGACAAGTGAGCCTCTCGTGGTGGTCGGCCGACCACCACTTTATTGTACAAGTGTATGAATTAATTCATGTCTTGTAATATATATTTGTGTGTGTGTGTATGTTACGTGGGTGAGTTGGGCTGCTCTCTGCCCCGCTTAGTGAGTTGTGCTGGGTCCAACCTAGTCCAAGTCTCTTATAGTTAGGTCTTTGGCCCACCTTGGCTGGGGCGGCCCATTTTGTTGGGCTAGGCCCAACCGAGTTTTTTTTAATTTTTTCTAAAATAAAAAAAATAAAAAAATTGTTTTCATGCATATGGACGAATTCCATGATTTTCAAGCATATTTTTCATAAATAAAATATATATTGCTTCTTTCACTTATTTTGAAGAAAAATTGGATATCGTAACCAATTTATGATTATTCATTCAAATTTGCTCAAATTATCAAAAAAATTTAAAATTATTTTTGTTTTAGCTATCTCGGTGTAAAATTACATTGTAAATTACTAAAAACATTTTTCTTTTATTGCAGTATAAAATTACATTGTAAAGTACCCACAGATAAAAAGGTTTTTTACTATGATGTAAAATTATATTGTAAAGTACATTTGTAGTTATATATATATATATATATATAAAATCTAACTATGGTATAAAATTACACTGTAAAGTACACCTGCAGAAAAAAAAAATTTATTTTCTTAGGTAAGGTGCAATGGGGGTTATGCATATTCCCCTTGCACAACAAGTCCCCTTACCCAAGATTCTCGCATACCAATAGGTTCATAGTAACCTTAACACTAGTTGGCATGTTCTAATAATTATACCCATAATTTTACGATTATAAAACAACCCACTTTTTCACCACGCTGCATTGTTCCCCAAATACGGGGATGGCGGGGCGCGAAGCGTGAAAAAATTGTCATCACAACATTATGAATTATTTAAATATAGTCTTTGGTCTCATTCTTATTGAAAAGTTATTGACTTACTCTTTTGTTAAGTCTACTATAAATGGATTCATGATGTTATTCTTTGATTTTACATATTCATTAAAGATAATTCCATTTGAGAGAAATTATCCAACAATATTGTATGTGTCATAACCCAATTTGACCCTTTGTTTTTCTAAATATTTTTAATATACAAAAATGATTAAAAGTATGTTCTTGATATATTTGAATTGTTTTTAGCATTTTCAACATGGCCTCAAATGAATTCATATTTCAAATAGTATTTTCACCATTCCTTTGTTTATTCAAAACAAAATTAACACATGATATTAGTGCATAATCTATAAACTCAAGGATAACAAGTTTTACCTTTGTTTGCTCGGTGTATAGATGATTATCAAAGATCCATTCAACTTTTTTTTTTCTACTCTAGATATACCTCGGGATCATTCTTTCCTTGGAAACATATATGTTTAACTTAATTGTACCTAACTCTCAACTTGATCTATTACGATGTCTAAATTGTTAAGGAACCATCTCACCTAAAAGCTCAAGCTGATAGGTGAGGCCCCAGAATATGATTATATTACTCTAACACACACCCTCAAGTGAAAGCTCTTTGGGCTTGAAACTTGCACAGACCCACATTACCTTGTGCTTGATTTTTTTTATCAAATAGAATGGTTGTGATGAGATTCAAACTCGTGACTGCTGGGTCAACAAGGCTCTGATACCATATTAAAGAACCATCTCACCTAAAAGATTAAGCTTGTAAGTGAGGTCCTAGAATATGATATATATTATTCTCTAACACACACCCTCAAGTGAAAGCCCTTTGGGCTTGAAACTTGCACAAACCTATATTACCTTGTACTTAATTTTTATCAAATTGAAGCATTTATCAACAACATGGTCATCACCATTACAATAAGTACATTTAAATCTCCTTTTCTTTTTATCTTGTTGTGCAATGATCCTTCTAGTAGTCATAATAGTACCATTAATAGATATTACACCCATCAAAAAATATTGACAATTTGCCTTAGCATATACTATAACATAAGTAACTTGATTTGAAACAGTTAAAATGGCAAGTACCCATCCACAAACCTTATCCAGTGCTGAGTACAAACTAGTCTACAAAATATAAACATGTTGAAAATTAACCTTAATGGTATATATATCTCAAAGTCAGGTTTGCACCTTATTGCACAATTATCTATAACATGAATCTCTTGCCAAAGTTTTTGTAATTTTTCCCAAAAGAAATAATATAACCACCATTTTGATGAGCATAGATTACCTCACAATACAACCAATATGATTTTGTGGCCTCTGAACTAAGTATGCTTTCTTAACCAAATCCATCTTAACTAACGAAGTATGTTTTCTTAACCAAATCCTAAATTTCATGTACTCAAGACAAGCACAAGAAAATAAAGATGATGTATTTGTTCAACGCATTAAGTAACCAAGATTTAATCATGCAATTTTTATGTTCCCATGGATTTAATCATGCAAATTTCATCTTCCAATGCTTCTTATTTTTCTAAATTGGTATTCTTAGGCGCATATTTTGAACCTGAAATAAATCCCCAACACTTTGAACCTTGAATTTTATTTTGTGCATTCAAAGCCCATTTTATATGATTGGTGCCATCATTGTTTTTCTAAAGTAAGCAAATAAGAGACATCTTGCATATGTAGTGCTAGTAAAGCTAGGGAATTAGCCTTTGCATTCTCGACAATAACACCATCATCAATGGTAAGGATTAGTCATGATAGGTTGATAACAAATCAGGAAAAAAAGATCTTTCGGTTTGGTTTGGTTCATTTCTAAGAAGAAAAAAAAAGTTAGTTTTGATACCATGTTAAAAACACAAAGAGATAGAATTTTTCTGATAATTTATTAATCAATGTTGTAGATATATATATATACAAGTGTATATTGGTAAGCTTAAGATACTATTACAACAAGATATCCTATTGCTATATTTGTATAATCATAACTGCAAATCTTATCTCTAATATAGGAGATAATCAATCCAGGAGAAGATTAATCCCAGTCACATTTCAAATACTTGATGTATTGCAAGATATTTGCCTACAGAAGCCCTTGATGAACAAGGAGATGCTCTCCATGATACCATAGAGTTTTTGCAGAAAGAGACTTCGGTGTTAATAATGAAAAGCAAGAAGAAAATTTGGATGATAAAGCAAATGTATTTAATGGAGATCAAAACAATGATTTTAATGGTCAAAATGCAAAAAACTTGGTCTTTTCTATTGACTCTAAAGTCCAGGTAATCATGAGCTTATTCTCACAACGAGTCAGTATGATGTGAAGGCAGCTCAGTTACTATTGTATCAGCGGATGGAATCCTTACAGCAACCTCCATATTGTATCAGCGGATGGATTGTTCATCAAAACAAATCTCATAAAGAAGTAACCATCTCAATCAAGCTAATCTTGGGTTGCAAGCACTATAAGAGATGATGCAGTGAAGTTAGATGGAATTGAAGCAAAAGACAGAAGACCCTGGTTCGACTTGGCTGACCCAGATCCACTAAGCTAACCCTTGAAAATCACAAAGGGGAAAGTAGGATTCTTGAAATCCAGATGGGGAAAGTAACGCCAAACTCAAATCCTGTCAAACAAAATAGAATATATGTGCTGAGAGTGAACGCAGATTTTCTAACAACTAGAACGTAATATATGGGAGCAAACATCTAATGGAATTCCAATGACCTAATTAAGTTTGCTTTTTCTAACGTGTTTCTTGGAACTTTACACCTTTAAATGTTCAATCAAAGCGACCACTTTATTTTATTTTATTTTTTGGATATTAGAAAATCATACTCTCCAAAAATGCATTTTATAAGTCTAGATGAACAAGAAAAACCCTTATTATTCTAAATTTTTATAAAAAGTATAGACTCTAACTTGAACTTGAGACTTAGTGTTTAGATCTCAAGCTATTTTTCATAACAACACACCCCTTGGAGACCACTTTATTATTATCCATCGACCATAATACTGAATATTGAAAACTCTGGTTGTTCCAAACTCTTATAAGAAGTGCAAACCCTAACTCGAACTTAAGACATACTATTCAGATCTCAAGCTCTTTGTCATCACGCCACGTCCTTTGGAGACCACTTTAATATTATCCATCGACCATAATACTGAACACTGAAAATCTTGGTTGTCCTAAGCTCTTATAAAAAGTACATATCTTAACTTGAACTCGAGATCTGCTGTTCAGATCTCAAGCCATTTATCATCGCGTCACTTGAAAACTACTTTATTATTATCCATCGACCATAATACTGAATTCTCGTACTAGCCATGCTCTTGCCCTTGCAACCACAACCTGCTCAAAGATCTGGAAAACTCGGTCATTGAAACATCAGTGGTTCCGCTGCTCTGATAGATAGAAGTGGTGTGCTCGGTGTCTTCATATTTTGATAAGAGAAATAGTAATCCCCTGGTGCTTCAACAATTCATAGGTGTCACTAAAAGAAGAATCAATTCATACTAGTAATCAAATAGGAGAACGTTTACCTTTTGATTCGCAAAATGAATTATGGACTTTGTCGCTGTAACCAAACTCATTAAAGGAATTTAATTTACCAAATTAATTCAAACTATGGATGGTCAAAATTGTAAACAATAAAAAGGAAAGTAGAAGAAGCTCAAAATTGTGGAATTTACTCAATTGAATAAATTAATAGGGGGGGATTGTAATATAATCAAAATAAAATGGTACTCAATTGACACTGGTAAGACTGAAACATGCAGCAGCACTCTTCAACTCATTCTCTGCAACATGCTCCATGGATTGTGTAGTGTCCTTCAATGATTCTTCCGAGCTGCATGAACACATCACACAACTTGCATCATAAATTAACATGGAAAAAAAATAATGAAATTAAGCTAGGACATGTAAGATGAAGTGCTTTCAGCACATTTTTTCTATAAATTCTTACACATTTTAAACAAATATCTCTTTTAATTATATCATCGATAGTATCCAAAAAGAAAAACTTACCTGGAATCGTAGGGTTCTTTAGTTTCAATATATGATTGCCTATCATCAATAATATCAAAAAATGAATGCATCTCATCATAATCTTGAACAACTTCATGCTGGGTAGATAGTGGCTGCGAAGCAACTAGCTGAGACTGAATAACTGACTTGGAGTTGGTGTTATTGTTCGTGGCATAAGGATGCTGACCCCAAAGCGAATTCCCAACATTATCATTAGAATCCAAGAAACTAGAGCTGTAACCAATATTACTGCCCATAGAGTACGAGTACTGCTGCGCCAAGCACGGCCGAGGAAGAGCCATTCCTAATTCTAATTGCGACGGAACATCCTCTGTTAAAGCTTCAATCTGGTGGTGGTGCTGCTGCCTGTACATCTCAAGGTGCGCGTAGACAGCACAGAGCTCGTCTTCCATCTGCCGAATCTGGAAATGCAGCTGACAGATGATGCCTAAACAGCCATGAACAGGAAACCTGTCACGAATATTGGCTTGGTAAATGATAGAACGCATCGCTTCCTCCTTCTGGGGTGAATCAAGATTCTCAAGTATCCTGAGAATCTTGCGTACACCGAACAACCTATGAGCATTCTGGAATATCTTCGGTTGTTCAGGGGGGAAGTACGGCGCTAAGGGACACTCAGAGGAGCACTTTCTCCTCTGGTACTTGCACGAAGCACAAGCTTGGCTGGTGCCTCCCTTGAGAGTCATGTTATTAACATGAAAGAAGATGTTAGAATAATTGACGAGAGATGTGAATTAAGGAAATTATTAATAATGATTTTGAGAGAGAGAGAGATAGATAGATAGATATAGAGAGACGTATGATTGCAGTTGTCACTGTTTAAACTGAGACGTAAACATTTTGATGCTGAACAAGTCTTGTACGAGCGGATTTGCTGGGTGTGAAGAGACTGAGTAAAAACAGAAGATCAAACAGAGCGATTATGGCGGTGGTATTTGCTAATTTCTTTCTTGGATTTCAAGTAATTGTTATTTGTTATCGTATGACCGTTAGGGATGGACAATTGTTGCCCTTCTAGCTTCCACCTCTCCTTTCTTCTTTCACACCTCTATACACACACACACACACATGTGCGTGTGTTCACCTGATCTTAATTACACTGTTTACATGACTTGTAAATTTCTTCATGCTTTCATGATTGTACAAGGTTGTCAATTCTATTTGTATTATTTGTGTTGATACATTGTTTTATCAATTAATGTTTTGATTTTATAGTATTTTAATATGTTATTTCAGGATTATACAGTTTATATATTTTATTTTAATGTAATTTCACAAGTTAAAAGCAATATGAAAATATTGGTAACCAAACACCCAAAACTGTTTTTTTTTCATCCTCCAACTCAACCACAGTTTTAACCAAACACTTCACTGCTTATTTTACACCACAGTAAAATCACTTTTTTTGAAACTATTTTTTTTCAACTTTAATCGCAAAAACAAAAGCCATGTCAAACACACCCAAACTCTCTAGGTCATGATCGCCTATCCAATTCCAAACTCATTCACGTCTCAACACGTGTTGGTTACCTCGAAGCCAACCTCACAACTTCATCTTCGGATCCACTCACTTGGACCTGCGGATAAAATTGATGAGTCAACTCAAAAATGATTATAAGTAAACTTGTATTTTTACACGTGTTTGGCATTGTGGTGCGATCTGCGATTCACAGATCGCACCGCAATTTGGTGTTTGGTTAACAAAAAAAGAACTTTTTTGTGTGGGACCCACACCAAATTATGTCCCAAACGCCGATTCAAAAAAAGCTGAAAATTGATGCTTTTGCGATTGCGATTGCGTTTCAAAGTGTTTATCGTGCCGAAATACATCAAATGATATTTTTTTTTTATTTTTTAAAAATCATTTTAAAATCAGTTTTATTTAAAAATATATTATAATATTATTTTTTTATTTTTTAAAAAATAATTTTAATATCAATTTTAAAACAATAAAAAACTTTATTTTTTTAAAAAAATACTTTTAAAACAAAATATGAAATAAGCACGAAAGGTATTGGGGTTTTTCTTTATTATTATTCATAATTTTCCATCTTGAATTTTATTATTATTTTTCAGGTTATTATTTTCCATATATTTTGTTTTTCTTTCTCTCATATACGTTAGTTGGATTGTTTTTTATTTCAGTAAAACAATTAAATCATGTTTTCTCTAAATTTGATTATTCAATTTAATGTAGTCAAATTCCTATAAAAAATGAAATATGCAAAAAAAAATCATTAATAATAATAATAATTATCATAATAAAGTTAACGCACTCTTAATGTTTACACAATCTCATCTTTATTATTCGTTCAACTTTTAATTGAGTGTGATTCTAAAGGGGTGTCTGGAAGAGGTTTTTGAAAAAAAATTGATTTTTTTTATTTTTTATTTTAAATTAATTTTTTTTGTGTGTTTTTAGATAAATTTGATGTGTTGTTGTCAAAAATTATTAAATTTACAATATTTACAAAAATTATACACACACACACACACACACACACACACACACACACACATATATATATATATATATATATATATTATATTAATATAATTTTACAAGTTAAAAAAAATATTAAAATCTTGGTGACCAAACACCCAAAACTGTTTTTTTTCAACCTCCAACTCAACCACAGTTTTAATCAAACACTACACTGCTTATTTTGAACGACAATAATTTATTTTTTTTGAAACTACTTTTTTTCAATTTAAATTCCAAAAGCAAAAACAATATTAAAAGTGGATAAAAAGTAGTAATAGTAATAAAAAAAATTCCAGCCTGAGCTTGAAGAAGCATCATCAACTTATATATATATACACACACATATATATATTATTTTAATATAATTTTACAAGTTAAAAGTAATATTAAAATTTTGGTGACCAAATACCCAAAACTGTTTTTTTTTTCAACTTTCAAGTCAACAACAGTTTTAATCAAACACTACACTGCTTATTTTGAACAACAATAAAAATATTTTTTTTAAAACTAGTTTTTTTCATTTAAATTACAAAAGCAAAAACAAGTGGATAAAGTAATAGTAATAAAAAAAAATTCCAGCCTGAGCTTGATGAAGCATCATCAACTTATAGCCCACTGGCACACGCTGACGCTGTCTTCTTTCTGGTGAATCCAATCCAATATGGATCCTCCATTGATAACCGAGAACTCCTTCTCTGCGGCCAACCCATCTTCCTACACACTAACTGAGATTTGGCCTTTTCCACCTTCTTCTTCAACTGCTTTGGGCCTCCAGATGGCTAATTTGGCCGACCGAGATGGGTCCCATAACGAATCCACTATGACCGAGCAGGGTGCTGGAAATGGAAATAGGAAGGGTGTAGATTTGAGTTCCGAGGAGGATGACTCATCCAAAATGGTTTCTACCACTACTAGTGCCCATGATTTGGTTCGTTTTTGCTTCATTTTTTTCTATTCCTTTTGTTTGGTTTCTCGGAAAATGGGAGATGTTTTGTTTGTTCATTTTCTTTTTTTGAGCCTGAACTGATGAATGTTCAAACTTTTGTTGGTAAATGGAAGGGAAAAAAAGAGAAAGGAGACTTTTTTTTTAAGAGTGCCGCTCTTTATACTTGTATATAAACTGGGAAACCAAAAAGGTTAGATTTTGAGTGTGTGAGCTGTTAACTGGGAATTAATTTTTATTCTATTTACTTGCTTGCATTTGAAATGGGTCGTTGGTTTTTATTTATGCAATTGTACTATTTCTCTTCCGCATATAAAACCTGTGATCCGGTCAAGTTCTTGGATTGTTTTTATTTTCCTTTTCTGTCTGTGCTCACAATTCCTTTTTCCGAATGGAGCTTGTGGTTGTTACTTTATTGATTGAGTTTTGAGCTTTCTGGACTGAAGATGTTGTTAGGTTAGGGGATTGAAATGAACTATTCTTTAGAACTGGAAATGATATAAGTTTATACCTCTTTTTTCATTGTATTTGTGACAGAATGATTTGAATGGTAAGCGGAGGAAAATATCGGGATCAAGGAATGAAAACAGTGAATCAAGAGCTGAAATAGAAGCAAGTTCTGCTGCTAATAATAAGCCAGGTGAACCAAGCAGTAAACCATCTGAGCCGCCTATGCAAAATTATATTCATGTCAGAGCAAGAAGGGGCCAAGCTACTGATAGCCACAGTTTAGCAGAGAGAGTAATTTGCTTCATCCCTCTTTAATTTGCTAATTTTTAAATTGTTTGTCAATTTGAAAAGGAATGTAGTACCTTCATGTTCTTCATGTAAAATGGAGTCAGGTTGATATGAAATTGTAATCATTTTGCTAGACTGTAGCGTATTTGTTTATTTGTTTGAACCTTCAGAGTTTAAATGGTGGACATTTTTTAAACCTGCTGCTTACTATAAACTTGCTTTTGGCAGGCTCGGAGAGACAAGATAAGTGAAAGGATGAAGATGCTCCAAGATTTGGTCCCTGGGTGTAATAAGGTGCTCATTTATCTTGCGGGTCTTATCTTTAGTCATTTTACCATAGTTCTACAAAACAATTTCTTAGTAAAATTTAAAGAAAAAGGTCGAGGTTGGCTGAGGATGAATCTGTTAGCTGGTCTCTGTTGTATTAGCTCTCCCATAACAGACATTATGGAATATGCAAGGTGTCAACAGAAATTCCTCTTTTCTTTTTTCTTTTTACTCGGAATCACAATAATTTTTTAACACGATTCACATATGGATTATTCTTTTAACAAGGTTATTGGTAAAGCACTTGCCCTTGATGAGATAATTAATTACATCCAGTCACTCCACTGTCAGGTTGAGGTAGCATCCCCATCTTATAGTGCTTATTGCTATTTCAAGACTATTTTTTTCCTTTATATTCTTTGAAATTGAACCTAGATCCACACTTTTTTAATTTGATGTTATAGTTCCTCTCAATGAAGTTAGAAGCAGTAAATTCAAGGATGAGCATGAGCCCCGCAATTGAAAGACTTCATCCAAAAGATGTAAGTAGACATAACTATGATTGAGCACATGACTTTTACATCATCCGAGAATTGATTAGCCATTGTATGAGAGGTGTTTTCTGGCATCTTTCTTGCAATTGATCTGCCGTTGTCGATTCCCATGTAATAACTATGACCACCAAGAAAATAAGAGTGTCATTGATACTGCTGCAATGCTAAAGGTAATTGGCGAGCACTTGTCAGAATTATATATTCACCCGAACTTCTCCATAATAATTTTTTTATTCTTATCAACTTATGCTATCGCATCTCATGGTTAGGATCCCTGTTATTGAGGGATGAGCCTACAGATTAAAAACAAAAGCTGCTTCTTATTTTTCTTCTATTTACAAAATTTCAGTCATGGGTTTCTCTATGTAGTAGTTCTGAAAGTGTGCCCAGAAATCTGATTGTCAAGCAATGCTGCCACTGTGCCAACATTTAATAGCTTGCGCAGAATTTGAACAAGTTATCTTCTAGTTTTCAGTGTTTGGTGTCTAAGAACAAGGATCTATAGTAAGGTATTGTATATGGTGTACATAGGAAAAATTGCACTAAAGAAATGTTGAATCCCAACTGCTGTTGCCCCAGTTTTGGAATGGAGTTTGAGAGGTTTACATTTGGAACACAAAAGGCCGCCAAGAGAGGTTGCTCATTCTGAGAGCAATCTTAACCTCTTTGTTGTATTTTTCAATCTCATATTGTATTCTTTCATTTTCTCAAGTCTTTGAACAAGCAAACAAATGAAATCTCTGATGAAATTACAAAATCCAGTGAGCAAGGCAAACACTTTTGTTAGTTTTTTCTGTCATTTGGTTTGTTCAATGATGGTTTGTGTTGGTTAATTATTTTAGTCCTGCAATGTTTATGTTAATTATGTTTGTTTCAGTCATTTTAAAAAAAAAATTAAGTCAGTCAAGTATCTGTCCTAGTCTTTAGGAATTCGTTATTTACGTGTTTACTTGTGCAGCTCATTACGTGTAGTAATGCAGCTTACTTCGTGTCATTAGTGGCAGCTTATTACGTGATCATGGAGTCCATATCATGGATGAAGAATAGGTTGTCATGTTTATTCATGTTCTATAAATTGTAAGGTTGTATTTCAATTCATGTATTCAATTCTGCAATTTATCAAAGTTTTGTGAACAGTAAAAACATATACTGTTCAAATCTATTTATGGCTTCAGATTTTTCTTCTTTAAACACTTTCAGTTGGTATCAGAGCATTATTCTTGAGGGATCTGTGTGAGAGTTTTTGTTGTGTGTGTGATCATGGAAGCCGAAGCAAGTTTCTCTTCAATTACTCCATCAATATTTGATGGAGAAAACTACCAAATGTGGGCAGTACGTATGGAGACATCTTGAAGCCATGGATCTTTGGGAGGTAGTGGACGATGACTATGCTATTCCTACTCTTCCAAACAATCCTACCATGACGCAAATCAAATCTCACAAAGAATTGAAGACAAAGAAGTCAAAGGCTAAAGCTTGCTTGTTTGTTGCGGTATCATCAACAATCTTCACTAGAATCATGTCCCATAAGACAACAAAGTCCATATGGGATTACCTTAAAGGAGAATATGTAGGAGATGAAAGAATAAGAGGAATGTAGGTGTTGAATCTGATCAGGGATTTCGAATTGCAAAAAATGAAGGAGTTTGAAACAATTCAAATGTATTCAGACAAACTTCTTGGAATTGCAAACAAGATCAGATTACTTGGATATGATTTTAGTGATTCTAGAATTGTTGAAAAATTGCTAGTCACAAACAAGGTATGAGGCTACAATTATAACCTTGGAAAATACCAAGGACCAATCAAAGATTTCTTTGGCAGAATTGCTGAATTCCCTGCAAGCACAAGAGCAGAGAAGACATATGAGAGAGGAGGTCAAAACTGAAGGTGTTTTATACGCAAAACATCATGCAGCTGACAAAAGCAAATGGAAAAAGAAGAAAGGTCAAGAGGGACACTCTTCAGGTTTTGCATCAACAAACAACAGTAGCAAGAAGGGAAGCTTCAATAGCAAATTTCCTCCTTGTCATCACTGCAACAAGGAAGGTCATCCTCCTTTCAAATGTTGGAGGAGACCTGATGCAAAATGTTCAAAATGCAATCAACTTGGACATGAAGCTGTAATTTGCAGAGGGAAAATTCAGTAGCAGGAGGACGAAATTGCAGCCCAAGTTGCAGAACAAGAAGATGAAGATCAACTCTTTGTAGCAACCTGTTTTGTAAGTGAATACTCAACTGAAAGCTGGTTAATTGATTCTGATTGTACAAATCATATGACCAATGACAAGACGTTTTTCAAAAGCTTAATGCCAACTGACATTACCAAAGTCAAAATTGGCAATGGTGATTACATTTCTGTTGAAGGGAAGGGAACAACAATCACCATAACTAGCAGCAGAGGCACAAAATTAATTTCTGATGTTCTTTACGTTCCAGAAATTAACCAAAATTTGCTGAGTGTAGGTTAGTTGATTGAAAGAGGTCTAAAAGTGATTTTTGAAGGTGGTTGCTGTCAGATTCTTGACGTAAATAGAGAGGAGATTCTCAAAGTGAGAATGAAAGGAAAGAGTTTTTCTTTTGATCCAATAAAGAAAAGCTTATTGCATTCACCACAACAGCTAGCAATACTGAATTGTGGCATAAAAGGCTTGGCCACTGTCACTTGCAAAGAATGCAAATTATGAAGGAGAAGGAGCTTACAGTCGGATTACCAACACTTGAAGATCATTTACCAGTCTGTCATGCTTGCCAATTTGGAAAACAAAGATGAAGAGCATTTCCAACTTCATCATGGAAAGCCACTCGCAAGCTGCAGCTAATCCACTCAGATGTGGCAGGACCTCATAGAACTAAATCATTCGCAGGTAGTCGATATTATGTTATTTTTATTGACGACTTTACGCGAATGTGCTGGATTTTTTCTTGAAATTCAAGTCAGAAGTGGCTGGAGTTTTCTGGAATTTCAAGAAACTTGTGGAAAATCAAAGTGGCTGTAAAATTCAAACTGTGAGAACAGATAATGGAACGGAATACACCTCTGCTGAGCTCAACAAGTTTTGCGTAGAAGCTGGTATTGAACACCAGCTCACAGCTCCTACACTCCTCAGCAAAATGGAGTAATCGAGAGGAGAAATCGTTACATAATGGAGATGGCAAGGTGCATGTTGCATGAGAAAGAATTGCCAAAGGATTTCTTGGCTGAGGCAGCAAGCACTGTTGTCTTCTTGCAAAACAGAATTACCATCAAGGCAGTGAAGGACAAAACTCCATTTGAGGCGTGGTATGGCTACAAACCTTCACTCAATTTTCTTATAGTGTTTGGTTGTGTGTGTTTCTCTTATGTTCCACAGGTCAAACGTGATAAGCTTGACAAAAAATCAGAATTTGGCATCTTCATCGGTTACAACTCCTCCTCAAAGGCGTACAAAATCTATCTATCTAAAACAAGGAAGATAATTGTCAACAGGAATGTAATCTTCCATGAAGAACAAAAGTGGAATTGGGAACCTACAACAAAGACATCCTGCAGCAAATCCACATCAACCCCTGTTTTTCAAATAGAAGAAGAAGAAGATGAGGCAGAACCGTGGCAGACAGAATTGGAGGATGATCTGCCCATTCATGGATCAAGTTCCATCCAAGACATCTATCAAAAATGTAATGTGGCTTTTTGTGAGCCTGTTGGTTACCTCGAAGCAGCTAAAGATCAAAAGTGGCAGAAGGCAATGGAAGAGGAGCTATCAATGATCAAGAAGAACAAGACATGGGAGCTGGTTGACAGGCCAAAAAACCGAAACGTGATTGGTGTAAAATCGGTGTTTAGAACAAAGTTGAACGCAGATGGATCCATCAACAAACACAAAGCCAAACTTGTTGTAAAGGGCTACGCGCAAATCTTTGGAGTTGAATACTCAGATACATTCGCCTCTATTGCCAGACTTGACACCATCAGACTTGTGTTAGCATTGGCAGCCCAAAATGGATGGAAAGTTTTTCAATTGGATGTAAAATCTGTCTTTTTTAATGGCAGCTTGCAGGAGGAAATTTATGTGGATCAACCTGAGGGATTTGCAGAAGGTGAAGAAGAGAAGATTTATTTGCTTAAAAAGTCTATATATGGTTTGAAACAAACATCTAGAGCATGATATAACAAAATAGATGAGCATCTGTCAAGGCTGGGATTTCTGAAGAGTCTGTCCGAAGCCACTCTTTCTGTGAAACATAAAGAAAATTACTTGCTTATTGTTTCCCTTTATGTTGATGATCTTCTAATTACAGGAAACAACATTAAGTTAATTGACGAATTCAAAGGGGAGATGATGGAAGATTTCGAAATGACAGATCTTGGATTGATGACATTTTCTGGGAATGGAAATCAAGCAAGAAGAAAATGAAGTCTTCATATGTCAAAGGAAATATGCCAAGGAGATACTCAAGAAGTTTCACATGGAAGATTGCAAGGCTATGACTACTCCAATGAATTCAAAGGAGAGCCTAAGCAAGGATGATGGTGCAGACAAGGTTGACGAGGGATATTTCAGAAGCATGATTGATTGCCTGATGTATCTAACGGCAACCAGACCAGACATCCTCTTTGTTGTTAGCTTACTCTCTCAGTTCATGCATTGTGCCAATGAGATACATCTAAAAACAACAAAGAGAGTAATTAGATATATCAAAGGAACTGTTGCCTTTGGTATAAAGTTCAAGAGATGTCAAAACTTCAAATTGCTGGGATTTTTTTATAGTGATTGGGATGCAGTGGATGACATGAAGAGTACCTCTGGATACTGCTTCAATTTAGGATCAGGAGTTTTTTCATGGAGTTCAAAGAAGTAGGAGACTGTGGCACAATCTACTGCAGAGGCCGAATTTGTTGTTGCTACAATAGCAGCAAATCAAGCCCTGTGGCTGAGAAAATTGTGTTGTGATATGAGTTGGAAGCAATTGAATCAATCAAAAGTGTTTGTGGACAATCAAGCAGCAATCGCAATTTCATGCAATCCAGTTTTTCATGGAAGAACCAAGCATTTCAAGATCAATTTTTTTTTTGAGAGAAGTGCGGACTGAAGGAGAAGTCAGTCTCATTTACTGCAAATCTGAAGAACAACTTGCGAACATTTTCACAGTCTTTGCCAGCAATCAAGTTTGAATTTCTGAGGCATAGACTTGGTATTTGCAGCTCCTAAAATATGGAGGAGTGTTGGTTAATTACTTTAGTCCTGCAATGTTTACATTAATTATGTTTGTTTCAGTCATTGTTTTTTAAATTAAGTCAGTCAAGTATTTTTCCTAGTCTTTAGAAATTCATTATTTACGTGTTTTGTTGTGCAGCTCATTACGTGTAGTAATGCAGCTTACTTCGTGTCATTGGTAGCAGCTTATTACGTGATCATGGAGTCCATATCATGGCTGAAGAATAGGTTGTCACGTTTATTTATGTTCTATAAATTGTAAGGTTGTATTTCAATTCATGTATTCAATTCTGCAATTTATAAAAGCTTTGTGAACAGTAAAAACATTTGTTGTTCAAATCTATTTCTGGCATTCATCATCCTTTGTTTCTCCCCTGCTTCAGATTTTTCTTCTTTAAACACTTTAAGTTTGATTTGTCTTGGAGCACAGCCATTTGATGCTACAGGAATGATATTTGGTCCACAACCAACAAGAGACTATGTTCAAGGACCCCAATCTGAATGGCTACAAATGCAGGTTGGTGGAAATTTTAAAAGAGCGATGTAATCAAGGAACTAGATTTCTTCAGTTTATTGAGAAGAAATTTGTCATTGGCTTCCACATTAAATGGTTAGTATACACTAGTGAAATGTGTTTGTGATATCTGTGACCATTACTGAAGTACTATCATCTCATTTGTAGAAAATACATCTAATCTTTAATTGTATCATATCATCTAACTGAATTCGCCTTTACGAACGAATTCAGTTCGGATAACCTGTACCAAAAGGATTTTGCTTCTAATTTATAACTGTTGTTAGAATGTCTTTAATAGGTGTGGAATCCATGTTTTGAATTCATTGGTTATGATAAATGAAATCATTCTTTATGTGGGATAAACAGTAGTGGAATTCAAACTTCCATGTAAGCTCGTGGTAGCAATGGCGAAGGAAAACTAATAAGCAAATGCTTGACATGATGCAAACTTCATACCACAGATATGTGGATTTGATATATATCGAGGTCCAGAAATGTACCCATTAGGTGCTTTAATATTAGAAAAAAGTTCTCGAGCTCAGTATCTCAGCAACGTGAAAGCTTGTGTTATTTCTCTAAATCCAGCAGAAGAAATGTGAAAAAGACAAGAGTAAAGAAACAAAGAAGCTGACAAGGATTAAGAGAACAATAACTTCGATGAGATAACTGAGTTGTGCATGGAATGGGAAAAGGAGAGAAAAACACAATTCACGTAATTAATCTTGTGAGAATACTAAATAACCAAACTTAGATTTTATGTTATCAATTACATCATTTCCAACTTGGAATGCCTTGGTTAACACATCATCGGGAATAGACGGTTTTGACTTAGAGAGTTGAGGGGATGATGGCTGACCCAGGTGAGTGACTGTTGAAAGCTGTGAAAAGGGCGTTCCATTCTCCAACTTTCAGCTGAAAATGGATAAGACCCGTAGGAATAGCAAACTTCTACCCACCAATCAGTACTTTGGAGTCAGACATTGCTAGTTGTTACAAATCCTACAAGTACCTTCCCGTCAATGACCCGCACCAATCCCGGTTGCATGAGGAACTGTGTCCCGTGCCCAGTCTTAGTGCCCGCTTGATATTGTTGTGGCGTCGGAAATTCAAGAAAAGCAGTTGAAATATATGTTTGGTTATTTGTGAAACGTCGGTGCAAGGTATGGATCCCACGTTCAATTTGTTTTGAAACGTCGGTGCAAGAAAAGCAACAAATTGTTGCTTTTCTTGCTGCGATTTGGGGGGGTACTGGTTATATATATATATATATATATATATATATATATATATATATATATATATGGGGGGGCTGCTGGGTGTGTGTGTGTATATATTATAATAATCTAAAAATTAATTAAAAGCAGTATAAAAAGCATGGTAACCAAATACACAAAACAATTTTATTTTAACCTCAAACTCAACCACAGTTTTAACCAAAAACTTCACAACTTATTTTGAGTTGCAGCAAAAGTGCTTTTTTTAAACTGTTTTTTCAAGCCTCAACCACAAAAGCAAAAGCAATACCAAACAGGCTCTTAGTCAAGCCAGACCTTAGTTAAAGTTGCGTGTCTTAAATGCCAGCTATGTAAGTTGGTCAGCCCAGTTAGTCCAGTTATGTTAATTTGGTTACCATTCAAATGTCATTAGTCTAGTTAGTTCGGTTAGTCCAGTTTGATTCCAATTTGATTACCATTCAGTTCACATACCAGTTAATTAAATAAGTAGTAGTTCCAATAAATGAATTACTCGTTTATATGTGTAATGTATAGCCACATATAAGGCTTGAGAATAAATCAAGATAGGTTGTTAGCTGAATAACAACTACTTAGATAGGTTTAGCTTACTCGTGGATCCTTGTAACATAGTAAGGTGTTGATTTTAATTTATATTTAATCTATGAATTTTAATAAAGGGAACATTGAACATTTATTTGAATTAAGATAGGAGGTTCTGGATTCCTTGAACAATCCATCTTTTTCTCTTTTTTTTTCTTGCTTGGAATGTAACATTGGTATCATAGTCGGTTTCCAATGGCTGAGGGTGCAGGTACTAGGTGCTCCCAACTTGCCGAATCATTAGCATCTGTCTAGCAGAGTCAAGATTTGTCTCAACAAAATCATAATGCATTGCAACAAATGGTGCAAGGGGCTGGCACAAAAATTAGGAGTGGTTGCCTCCCATGTTAAGGCACGAGTGTAGATGAAGGCTGCCCAAAATACAAGTGACCCGTGATGGTCTTCGCAACAAATCATCAATCCTCTTTTTAAGGATAATAATGGAATTTAGACTCGGGAAGTGAGATTAGACTTCCTATAATTTAATGGAGGTAACCTCAGTCGGTGGGTTTATTAAGCCAATTAGTTTTTCAATTATCATCAAACTAATCCACATCATAAAATTTTATTGGCATCCTTTCATATGGAAGGAAAGGCTTTAGTTTGGTTCCGAGACATTGAAGTCGCAAGTGGGCTTAATAGTTAGGAAGGGTTTGTTCGTAAACTTTAGATAAGGTTTGGGGCATCGTCGTATGACGACCCCATAGAAGCTTTTATTCGATAGTGGAAAATTATAAGAGCCAATTTCAGGCACTTTCAAACCAAGTTAGATGATTAGTTGAATCCTATTAACTCAGTTGTTTCTTAAGTGAGTTGAGGGAGGGTATTCGGTTCATGATATGAATGCTTAATCTCTTAAATTTACACATGGCATTCGGGTTGACAAAAATGCAGGAGAAGAATGTGTTTGCCCACAAGAAAACTGTCAGGCTGGGATCTATTCCTACTCGTCTCATGAATGGGCCTATGAATCCACCCAAAAAAAGAGCAATGGTTTTCATCCAAAGGTTAACCCCTAATCAAATGGAGTGGCGGGATAAGGGGTTATGTTACAACTGTGATGATAAATGGAGTCCCGACCATAAATGCAAAACAGCCCGACCGTTTATTATGAAGGGTGATGACTGATATGGAGAGAAGATACTTAAAGTAGGAGTTACTGACGGAATAGAAGGTAACCCCAATGAAGGGATATCCATTCATTATTATGTGGTTCATCGAACCCAAAAACCATGAGAATTGTGGACACATCGGCAAGAGAGCAGTGGTTATACTGGGAGCATCCATAATTTTATAGACTCCTCTATCATCCAAGGGGCTCATTTACCCTATGATACTAAGGAACGACTGAAGGTCAAGGTGGTGAATGGGCAGACAGTAAGTTGTGAAGGCTATAGAGTACCCTTACATATACAGGGTAATGTTTATATACCATTGATTTTTTTATTTATTTTGACATTAGGAGAATGTGATGTTGTTTAGGGGGGTGCAATGACTTCGATATCAGGGCTAATTTTGTGTGACTTTGCCAAACTGCACATGGAGTTCTGAATCTTGGACATACCATGAAAACTACAAGGTATGGCATCTACTGGTATTTCATTAATAGAAGGAAAGAAATTTGGTAAAGCATCTAGGCAAAATAAAACAGGACTAGTCATTCAACTCATTGATTTTAAAAATCCCAAATTGTGGTCCATTGATACACCTAGTAGAAAACCTTCTCCAACAATACTCTAAAGTGTTTTCGGAACCCAAAGACTTACCTCCTACTCAAACCCATGATTACCAGATTCAAAACTAGTTTGTTTAAGGCCTTATAGGTACATAAATCTGAGATTGAGTAGTACAGAAAATGTTACAATCAGGAATAGTTAGACCTAGCCAAAGTCCCTTCTCATCTCCAGTCTTACTAGTAAGGAAACAAGATGTCAGCTAAAGGCTCTATGTTGATTATAGAGCCCTTAACAAGGAGACCATTAAGGTTAAATTTCTTACACCTATAGTGGATGAACTTCTTGATGAGCTGCATGGTGCAACCATCTTTAATAAGTTGGATCTAATGTCGGGCTATCATCAAATTAGGGTTCATCCTAATGATATACCCAAGACAGCATTTTGTACCCATGAAGGGACATTATGAATTCTTGGTTATGCCTTTCGGCCTCACCAATTCCTCCACTCACTTTTCAAAGCCTTATGAATGACATCTTTAAACCACATTTGAGGAATTTATCTTGTTTTTTTTATGACATCCTTATTTATATTAAAAATTTGTCTGATCACATTCAATATCTAAATATTGTTTTGGAAATTTTAAAGCAACATCAGTTGTTTGCAAAAAGATCCAAATGTTCTTTTAGGTGAACAAAAATTGAATATCTTAGGCATTTAGTTTCAAAACATAGGATAAGAGTCAATCCTAGTAAAATTGAAGAAATGATTGATTGGTCATTACCTACCAACCTCAAGTCTCTTAGAGGGTTTCTAGGATTAACTGATTATTATAAAAAATTCATTGATGGATATGGTATTATTACAGCCCCTTTCACAGCCCTATTAAAAAAGAATTCCTTTCAATGGACTGATTTAGCAAGGAAGATTTTTCAAGATCTTAAACATGTTTAACTAACCCTCTTGTCTTGGTTTTACCTTATTTTTCTCTTCCTTTTATAATTCAATATGATGCCTTTAGTATTGGTATGGGAGCAGTCTTAATGTAGCAGGGCAGACCCTTGGCTTACATGTGTCAGGCTATACATGGAAAAGCATTGTAACTTTCCACTTAGAAGGAGTTGATGGCCCTAGTCTTAGTAATTAAGAAATGGAGACCTTATTTGTTGGGACACTACTTCAAAATATAGATTGGTCATCACAGTCTTAAGTACATACTAAACTTTTGGGATATGAGTTTATAGTCAAATACAAGTAAGGGAAGAAAAAATAAGGTAGCTAATACACTATCAAGGAAGATGGAGACTCATGAGAAAGGAGGACTATCACTCATTATTGCACCAGCTAACTATTGGTTGGAACAACTCATACCAAATTATGCTACAAACCTTAAACTGCAGCAACTTCTTACAGTGTTGAAACAAAGGAAATGACTTCCCCATATTATCAAGGGGATGGATTATTGTTCTACAAGGGCAAGCTGACTATTCCTTCATCAAGGGAGTTCAGAGATCAAATCCTACAATTGTTGCATAGTAGCCTACAAGGGGGCCATTCTGAATTTCACAAGACACTACACATATCTAAGGCTAACTTTTATTGGGCAAAAATCAAAGGAGATATAAGATAGTTTGTCATGGAATGTGACATTTGTCAACTAAACAAGTCTGAGAATATCTTCCTGACAGGACCCTTACCAATTCCTACGAAGGTTTGGACTTATATTTCTCTTGATTTCATTGAAGGTTACCTAAGTCAGAAGGATATAATGTGATCATGGTGGTGGTAGATCGACTGTCTAAATATGCTCATTTTATTCCTATCTTTCATCCCTATAAATCAGCAAAGATTGCCCAAGTATTCTTACACAAATCTTTAAGTTACATGGGTTGCCTAATTCAATTGTCATTGACCGAGATCCCACATTTACAAGTTCATTATGGAAGGAGTTTTTCAAGTTACAAGATACTACATTAGAGTTCTCATCGGTTTACCATCCTTAAACAGATGGCTAGACAGAGGTCGTCAACAAGTTGGTTGAGCAATACCTAAGATGTTTTTCAAGTGATCGGCCTAAGTTAGTATAAGGCTACCCTCCTCCTAAACTACTTCCATTCAAACCAGGAACAACACTAATTCAAGAAGTAGAAAATACCTTGAAATCCTAAGACGAGATCCTTGGTATCCTTCATACGAATCTACAACAGTCACAAGATAGGATGAAAAAATTTGTAGTTATGAAATGTAAGGACAAAAATTTCAATAAGAGAGATTGGGTTTACCTTTGTTTACATCTATATAAGAAGTAGTCGGTGGTTCAGAGAAGGAATCTGAAGTTATCTCTCAATTCTATGGGCCTTTTCAAGTGTTAAAGAAAATTGGTATTGTAGCCTATCGACTGGATCTACCTCTTGATTCAAGTATTCACCCTATATTCCATGTTTTTGTTTGAAAGAAAAATTGGGTCAACGTCACCAGTTGGTTGTGGCTCTTCCACCCATTGATAAGAAGGGCATCATTTGGCCAGAACTAGAGGCGATAATGAATAGACAAATGAAGAAGAAGAAAGATAGGGCAGTGAGTGAAGTTTTGGTAAAATGGAAGGGATTAGATGCAAAAGAGGCTTTTTAGGTTGAATATTCAACACTAGTAAGTGAATTCCCTGACCTTGTGGACAAGGTCATTTAAGGGGGGACAATGTCATGTGCCTAGTCTTGGTCAAATTAGTGTGTCTCAGTCAAATCAGCGTGTTTTCAATGTCATCTATGCAAGTTTGGTCAGCCTAGTCAGTTTGATTATATTAGTTTGGTTACCATTCAAATGTCATTAGTCCAATTAGTTAGGTTAATCCAGTTTGATTACAATTCAGTTCACATGTCATTTAATTAAATAAATAGTAGGTCTAATAAATAAATTACACGTTCTGTACGTGTAATGTATGGCTAGATATAAGGCTTGCGAATAGGTCAAGATAGGTTGTTAGCTGAAGACCAGCTAATTAGATGGGTTAAGCTTACTAGTGGATCCTTGTAACCCGGTAAGTTGTTGATTTCAATTTATATTTAAGCTATGAATGTTAATAAAAGGGACACTGAACACTTACTTGAATTAAGATTAGAGGTTGTGGATTCCTTGAACAATCCATCTTTTTTTTCTTTTTTCTTGCTTGGAGGCAAAGTCAATTCGGTTCATGGAAATCCTAAGTGTGTTGACTGAGGCCAGGAAAGGCAAGGACATTTGCAAATTCATACGAGGTTACATCTGCCTCAGTTTACAAGGGAAACCCATTACAGATATGGGGGCTTTTTTAAGTCTGCAACACAGAAGTCCTGCAGATGATCAGGGACAGTTGAATCCATTTGAAAGGGAAGAAGCAACAAACCTATCAGCAATCCTAACAAGCGAAATGGTGGTAAAGAAATCATGGCAGGCAGGGACTTCAGTCACGGAAACAGGAGGCAGCTTGGCGAAGAAAAGTTGGAGAGCGTGCTGGTGAATAGAGTAATAATCAAAGATCACGATTATTTTTACATTGTTTCAGAACCCCATTAACGATCTCAGTTTCTGATATGTGAGTCGATGACCAATAAAAATTGGTTAAGCTCGTTGGCTTGTGGCATGTGTAGCGTTAAGGCCTAGACCAAGATGGCCAAAGAAATGATTTTAACTGGTAACAAATCGAAAGTTATTTTAACAATGGCGATCTCTGTTATTTTCCAGAGTTGAAATGCCCCGTCGTGAAGTATCAAGAAAGTTCGTTAATTATTCCAATACATATTTCCAGGATCTCAACTTTGTTAGTTGCTTACGGAAAATACAGATCATGCCAACGCATTTCACATCAAGCACTATTTCTAAGGACCAAATATCATGTTCTATCATTGATGGCATATCTGAAAGTTCAATCCTATTCCAATTGCAGATGTCTGGTATTGCAATCCTTAAAAAATATAAAATCCTCGTCATGTCACGGGCCAGCCAAATTGATTTCTTGGGGAGCTTTGAAGAAGATTGATGTGGTGTTTCAAAGTCCAAAGTCAAATCTGCATTCTGTAAATGTACACTAATCATGATACTAGAAAGTTAAACCCCCCCCACTCATTAATAGAAGAATATAGGCAACAAAACCTGTTTAAGGCAGCTTGGCTAATGGGAATCACGCCAGATGGGGACACAAGAACATCCACCGGTACATCATTCAAAGTTACCGGTATAGCTCCATCATCTATGATTTGCAGAGAATATGAAAGTGCAACTACAAAACAACAGGACGTAGTTTAAACAGAAAAGAAATGAAAATCATCTGTCAAATGATTGTATTTATAAAGGAAGCCACAAGTTTTCCACATCATACTATAAAGAGGAGACCAAGTGAATACCTAAGAGAGGTTGCCTCCAATTCCTCTCCTTTGCAAGGTCTTGATACTTCCTCAGGAAAGTGTCATAATAACTAGAATTTTCAATGCACATAAACAAGAAAATGCAAAAATTAAAGTAAGATATAATTTGGTTGCAAATATTATGTCAGCAATGTAAAGAGAGTATGCATTGGAAAACTTAGTAACAAGAGCTTATGCACAGTAAGATGTGCTAGCTAGCTTAGCCACGCAATTGTATTCAGTAATTACTGTGGGAGACGATACATCATATAGACTAGCATAGGCCAAGATGCACAAGCTCACCCCCCACCACGGCCCAAACGTCTTCCAGATTTGTCAAATGCAAGTCCTGACAGCATAAACATGACATAAATTATCTACTAAATTTTTTACCAAAATTTATTGTATGTATTTGCAGAGGAGGGGTTGAGACAAATAAATAAATAACAGTTACCAGGCAGGAGGAATAAATCAACTGGATCGTTTGCCAGCATAACTGCACCAAGAAGGATCTTGAATGTGAATTGTTATCAGATATAATGCAAAAATGATTATATGAATCAATAAGTGTTTACAATCTATTTATAGAGGCGATGCCTACAATTTGACACCAGCATTGACATGGATGGATGCTAGCAAAAATTATATGACTGAAGTTTTCAGGAAGCTGGTATTCTCAACCTACTGCTGAGCACGGCCATCTCTCCTTGAACCCAAAAACAGAATGAAAAAGACCATTGTTCAGAAAATATGTAGTCTAATGCTCACAGAAAATGTGAAATCGTAGCAAAAATTACATACTTCCTCAGCACATTGCCCCCTTTGATCCTCCAAACCCGAAACTTATCTAGGGCATTCGGATGTACTCACTAGCCAGTGATCAAGAAAAGCCCGGTCCAAAGCCTCCCCCTTTTGGCTTCTTGTTTATTTGTCTCTAAATTGAACTGAACAACTTTAAATTGTTTCCAACTTTGCCAACTCCTTAATGAACAAAGGAAACCAGTAGGCAGGGACAAAGCCTAGTTGCAAAAGATAAGGTTCTTATAAAGTCTCTCACCATGGAGGACAAGTTTATAAATTAACAGCTTCATACCAGACATCTATATTTGATGCTAATGAATTAACGGCAAACTGATTCCCTTTCTTTAAATCACAAAAAATAATTGAAGGGAAATCTCCAGATTTGAGAGGCAATAGTAGGAGATCAAAATTTCAGAAGTTCTACTTCTCTGCCAACTAAGGAGCAAGTACAAGTTTCCAAAGCAAACAATCATAAACAATAAAACTCGAACCCTACCCTTCTCTCAGAAAGAAGAAAGGGCTTAAAATTATTCCTTTTCTCATACATTCAATCAGAGAAGGAAAAACACACAAAATCTGTAGCACAGGGAAGTCAGGGTTTATTTTTTGGACTGTAAAAAGATATCATGTATTGCACATACCATCTTCCCGTGCATTTCCATGTTGATCTACTGGAGCTGGTTCTAGAATATCCATGGAGTTTGCAATTAAATCATCCATACTTGAAATGTTGAGCATTCGCATGTGGCTATTCTTGTCCTCCACACGTGGAACATAAAGCTTTTTTGCATTCTGAGCTGACCCATCTAGAGTTCAAGAAAACATATAAGAAGTACAAACACACTAGAACAGCACACAAAGTGCTAGGATTGCTCAGAAAAAAGTTACGAGGAATCAGCTTCTGCACAAGTTTATTGGAGGAGGGGGGGGTGTTCTCACATAAAAAAGCATCGAGTCAAGAAATTGTTTATTCTACTAACCCTACATTATAACATTCTCGAATTTACGTCTCCATCAAGGTCATTGTATTGACAATTTAGAGAAATTAAAGAAACATAATACACAGACAGAGCTACCTTTGGTTGTATTTTGCAGGATTTGAGACAACAATTTTGAAGTATCAACTTCACGTAGAGCATAACAAGTTATATAAGCACACAATCTCTGGCTAGATTTAAACCATGCAGCTTCCGAAACAAGACTTTGAATTGCATCATCTGATGAAAACCCAGATGAGAATTAGTCATGAAAGTATCAAAAAATAATGATTTTTAATATGATGTGGTAAGGGGAGGAAAAAAAAGGATGGACTTAATGGTACCTTCTTGAGATCTGAGGGAAGGGTCCATGGCCTTGAGGGACTTGCGGACTTTGGATCGAAGGACCCGTTTTTGCTTGAATATTTCGTCGAGATTGTTGGTGGCGGTGCTCATTGTGACAGCCGAACACGGAGAAGCGTTGGCTAGGCCTAGAAGTGGCTTCTTGGTGAATGCCAAATGATGTGTAGGTGAAGGAGGTGGTGGTAAAAATGAGGGAGGTGGGAGAATCATTAGCAATTCCTTAACCCTTTGTCTAAGCCCACTTCTCCACATTATTATTTTGCACTACAACTTGTTTTATTTTTATTTATGTATAGATAAGATCCTTTCTTCAGCTGTGTTGGCAACTAGTGGTATGACAAGGAGTGATTTTATGAGCATCTTGAGATCTATTTAAATAAAATAGAAAAAAAAATCTAGATGAAAATATTTTTAATGGGTCATTATTTTTCATATATATGTTTTTTTTCTGCTTTGTTGTGTATAAGAAAATGCCTAGGGGTAACGACAATAAAAAATAAATAAAAAAAGTTAGTGCAAAATGGCAGTCTGAGTGCTATATCAAGCAAAGATGAGGCATTACAGTTCACTTGATGAAGCATAAGTGACTGCACAACATGGCTGGAAATGAAAGGAAAAAGGAAAGCTATAATAGTCATTTGTTAGGTGCTCTGGTAATAAGAATTTAAAATTTAAAAGTTTATTTTCATGATTTTAAATTTAAACCATATGGTTGCTAATATGATGGTTACTTGAGGTTTACATGGTCAATAATTTCAGGATTTCTGGAATTGATCGAGATGCATGTAAGTTGATCCATATAGTTATTATATATCATAATTATCATCATAAATGCATTAACTTTCAATTTATTTTCTTCTTAGACGAAACTCATCATAAGTGAAACACACGTTCTCTTTTAAAATTTGATATGGTTCAAGTTCAACCTTGGATTTCTTATGGTGAAGATTCAATAATGTATGTTGAGATTGGTTATTGTTATGGTTTAGTATATGTTTTTTTTATTTTGGATTTCTTTTATGAGTTTTTACTTAGATATGCATTTGGCCAACTTTAAGGTTCTTATGGATGATGGGTTTGATCCATTTCTTTTGGTGGGTAATTCGACCACATCACATTAGGTTATGTATGAGATATTTTTGGACAGTAAAAAAGTTTATTTTAAGTGTATTTTGGGCATGATTTGATTCATATTGTAATATGAGTTTAGGTCATATGAGATCTAAAGTTGACTTAGTTTAATTAAGATGTTAGGTTCAAATTAGATTTTATGGTCTATTTGGAACTTCTTAAAGGTGGCAAGTCTAAGAAGTTATATGTTTTCCATGGTAATAAAGAGCATAAACAAGTTGTTTTTCAACTAGGTAATTGAGTTTCAGTGGACATGTGTAAGGAATGTTTTTGTAATCAAAGAAAATCAAAACTATAGCCTCATGGTGATGCTTCATTTTAGGTTTAAAGAGGATCAATGATAACACTTACAAAATTGATTTTTCAAATGAGAATGATGTTCATGTTATATTTAATGTTATTGATCATACTTTATTTGACACATGTTTTAAATTCAAGTTGAATACTTTCTAAAATATAAGGAATAATATAGATCAAATCATAAACACCAGAAAAGATTCATTTATATTTTAAATGGGTCAATGATTTGACCCAAGATAAAGGCATTAAATGCATTAACTTTGAAGGTTTTAGTCAAGTCATATTTGAAGGGTCCATTGGAACATTATAACAATACCTTCGTAAATTTTATCCATGTGTAAAAAGGGTCTAACCCACCCTTATTCAGTCCATAAGATTTTGGCAACAAAGTTGCCAGTTTTCCAAATTTTCAGCTAGCCTTGTGTTTATGATGTTTTCATATGTTTTGTGAATTCCTAATTAGTTTTGGACAACCTGTTATGTATGAGAACATTAATTATTTCTTTAAGTATTAGGATTTATTATTTTGTTTATTTCATTGTAAACACAATAAAAGGAAATAAAAGAATCTAAGCTAACTTAGAAAATAAAAATTGCAGCAAAATTTTCTAATTATGCAAGGAGATTGTTTCAATAACTTTAATTGTGTTTCGTGGTATTAAAAGGATAAGAAGTGGAAAAAAAAGAATTAAACCACAATTACTTTCCTTTCAAAGAAGGGAAAAAATAAATTTGAAATTAGAATCCTACTACAACTTGGAAACAACATGGGTGCTTACTATCTTTCTTTTACTTTCTAGGATTAATGGGATACCTGAAAGGTTATAAAAAAGTCTTGAATTAAATATGTAATATTTATTTCCTTATTTTTTTCTCACAATAGAATATACATTAGATATTCTAGGTTTTATTTTATTTTGTTAGTTACGTTCTAGGACTTAATTGAGCTTAATAAATATTTTATTTTCAGTTATGATCCAAAGCTTGTTTGAATAAGGTTTTAAGCTTTTTAGTTTAATTTTTGAGTTATTTTTCTAAATAGGTCAAATCAATCCACTAGGATAAATCCATTAAGGTTATATTTTTAAAGTATATAAACCCTTTGTAAAGCTTAAAGATTGTCGCGGTAATAATTTTTTTCACGCTTCGCACCCCGCCATCCCTAGATTGGGGAGACAATGGTACGTAGTGAAATGGATGTGTTTTATAGCCGTTAAATTTACAACTAATATTATCAGGAGTCGTCACCTAATATTAAGATTATTAGGAAACCTATTAGTCTGCGAGAGTCTAGGTAAGGCGTTTTTTTATGCAAGGGGAAGACGTTCACCCCCAGTGCACCCTGCCTAAGGTAAACTAAATCGTTACTTGATTGTTTTTCTAATTTAAAATTTTTACACTGTATTTAAAAAAATATTTTTTTTCTGCGAGCGTACTTTACAATGTAATTTTACACCGTAGTTAAAAACCTTTTTGTTATCTACGGATGTACTTTACAATGTAAATTTACACCGTAGTCAAAACCCTATTTTTTTATTCATGGATGCATTTTACAATGTAAATTTACATCCTAATAGATAAAAACAAAAAAAGTTACCATTTTTGTAAACCTGTTATGATTTCCAAATTTCATTTTAAAATATGAAAAAGATGCAAAATATTTTTTTATGAAATTTTTGTATTTTTTACTATTTTTAAAATAAAACAAAACAAAAAAAAATGTGGGCTAATTATCCAGCCGACCTCTTGTGGACTGGGCCTCTAGTCCAAGGGTGGGCTGGCAGCCTATCTCCCTTAGGCGTTTGGGTCGGGCACAAAGCCCAGCCCACCTTACTCAAACCCAATCTGCATGATTAGTTGGATGTAAGTTGCGTCCCACTGCATGCAACTGTCTGAAGAAGACAATGAATAGTGTGATTTTTTTTATTGTGATGAAAGACATACTTGTTAGTATCATTGGGTAGAGGAGGTCGAGGTGATAATTCATATGGTGATGACGTCGAAAATGGTGATATGTGGCGGCCGAATGAGGCATCGGAAGTCAATGGGCTCACGTCGTTACCACTGCTACCGCCTCTGATGCCTCGTCAGAGACTATGGCTAAGTTGCTAGTGTTGAGGGGAAGCTTCCAGTGATGATGAAGGTAGTGTTGGGTGGTTGGGCAGCCACTGCCAGTGGAGAGAGAAGGTTGAAGGACTAGTTTTAGAGAGAGAGGTTGTTCAATCAGGAGAGTGAGAGAGAATAGGTTGTTGAGGGAGATGGGGGATAATGGTGTGATTTTTGTGTTTGTTTTGCTTCTATTTTTCTTTCCCAAATTCAAATTATGCCCGTGTTTTCTTCTGTTATATCCAAAATTCCTCCTCCCTTGCATGTTGTGATTGTGGTGTTATTTATAGGAGAACTTGGTTTGCCACGGTGGCTGCAACACTATGGCTGTCAGTGGCGTGGTGGCTATCGGTGGTGGCACAGGTGGGCTATCGGCAGGCGCAAGTAAAGGCAAGCGGCGGGACTACAGTTTTGGCAAAAAGTGGAAATGCAATTTGGTCCTTCAATTTGTAATTATTTTAATTGCACCTCCAATTGGCTTTGAACTTTTAATTTTGTGCAATTGTATCCGAGTCAAAAATTCATTGTTAGCCTTAACTTTGCACGCCTTTTTTTTGGACCTTGGTTTCCGATTTATGCTATTCGATCCTCAATTGACCATTAAACTCTCAATTGTCTTCAATTTGACCCCTCATTTCGCATGATTGGCTTGGAAAAATTCAATTTGGCTTCCGAAGATTTCAATCTTCTTAATTGAACCCGAATTAAGCTCCATAACTTGATTTTTCATCAATTAACCCTTAATTAATTTGATGTGACCAATTTAAAGTATAATTAAGTTCTTGCACTTAATTAAATCCTGTAGTTGGATCCTAAATTAACTCCTAACATAATTACACTTGAAATTGATTGACGATTAAATCAAATCAACCTATAAGAATATAATTATGCTACACGACTTAATTTTTACATAGATTTATGTAATGAGAAATTATTTTTGCCTTAAATCTGTACTTTCGAAAACAACCAAAATCTCCACATTGATTTTTCTACCAACACCGACCCTTTTTATTTTATTTTTGTTATTTTGGATAGATTTTGGAGAATAACTTAGAAATTGAGTTATGACAAAGATGAGGACTATTTTGACCAATAAGAGTTTATTGTATAGGGAAAAATTTAAATAAATATAATTTGAATTTGTTGTATAAGGATAAAATCTTTTTTTTTTTAAAAAGGAGTAAAAACAACAAAAAATTGTATGACTAGTCTTAAACTCACATAAAAAGTATGTTTTAATCAACATATTCTCAATTGACTTCTTTTAAAGTCCTTTTAGTTTAAAAATTCCAAGTGCTGGTCCAAAACTTTATTGTATATAATTTTCATTTCCTTAGCTTGATAGAGGGGAGATAGTTATCGAAAAATAGTGGAGGGGAAAGAATGTAATGTAGTTGGGTTTGCAATAATAGATGATTCTACGCAATAAAGTGTAGGTCTACCATAACTAGATGAAGATCTACCATAAATATATTATGTCAATATCCTAGTAAATGTATTTATGGACCAATGGGATAGATCTAGGCCCAAGAAAAGGTCTAGTTGTGTAAGACTAGAATGATGACTTAAAAAACATAACTTTTTATTTGATCATTGGATTGCACTCAACTTTTTACAAGAGTTTTAGAGTTTGTTTTCATTGGAATCGCCAATTGGGTTATTGGATCTTTAGATATCAAAAAATTCATCTTATAACCCCAAATCTAGATTTTTTGTGATTATCTTTGTTATTTTCATACTTCATGCACTGTGTTAGGATCTTATGATTGTTTCCATGTTATTTTTGGAATTTTGTTATAATTAAGGTAGGTTTCTCTACCTCCTTAAGGCTTTTTAAATCTTTTAAAGGAGGAAATTTCAATATTATTTTCTTAGAGAGGATAAATTTGCTTAGAGCTCATATCTACAACCCTTTTCACTCATAAGAAAATATGCTTTTTGTTTATTTTCGTTTTTATATTTCATCTACATCAAAAGTCACGATCAACCATATTATAGCAATACAAAGAGTCAATTTTGATCTCAATGAGTTCTGCTTGGCAAGAAAAGTGTCATTTATATGTTTTTGATAATTTATCTTGTTGAAAAAATAGATTAAGGTTCTTTTTTACTTGAGTTAATTTCTCTTCTTCTTTTTACCACTTGAATGTTGATTTGAGACTAGAAATGAGGTCTTTTAAGGTGTTTATTATGTGTTTTAGGTGGGAAAAAAAAGATGAAAATAGGTTTCTAGATCAAATAAGTTAGAGCCTGACTTTATAACAACCTTAGGTGAATAAAACATATGCATGAAAGTTATGTGTTGTATGTCATTGTAGGCTAACATGTCATTTATTTATTAAAAAGTAAAAAAAAAAAATAAGACGGAGTACTTATTATCCATCTTATCAAACAAAGAAAAAAAAAGACACACACACAAGCTTGACTTTCATGTCCACACACTTTTGATATTGTTTTATTGGACCAATCATATTGACCCAACTAGAACCAAACTCTTAGGCTGTGTTTGTTTCCCGGAAAGTGAATTACGGGAAACCACTTTCCAAACTTTCATGTGTTTGTTTGCCTTCCGGAAAGTTGGTCAACGGAAAACACTTTCCGGTCAACGGGAAACACTTCCCGGTCAAAGAAGAATTTGACTTGGTTTTCAGGAAAGTGTTTTCCGGAAAATTTGGGCGGAAAACACTTTCCGGAAGTTGTGAAAAATTTAGAAATATCATTATTTGCTGATTATATCAAATTTGATCCTCAAACTTTTGATTGCTATATATAATTTGTTTTGAATATTTATTTTTCAATTCCATCTCTTAAAATTTCATTTTTATATTAATTTTGGTCCTTATTTTTATAATTGCTATTTGCTTTTTTTTCTTATCATTTTTTTATTGAAATTTTTTATCTATCAAATTTGGTCCTCATTTTTTTATTGTTACTTATTTTATTTGAAATAATTTATGAAATGTTAATTATTATTATTTTAATTTATTCACCTTTCATTTTTTTTTAATTTTTTAGATTTGATCTTTATTATTTTGATCTTTATTTATTTTATTTGAGATAATTTATGAAATTATATTTTTTTTTCAATTTCATTCTCATTCAACTTTTTAATTTGTAAGATTTGTTCCTCATTATTTTAATAAACTTGAAAAAAAATTAATTTATTAATAAATTATTTTTCAGTTCATTTTCCATAACACAAACAAACACTGAAAAGTGTTTTCCAGTTCATTTTCCATAACACTGCCAAACATCGAAATTCACTTTCCAGGAATTTACTTTCCAGGAATTCACTTTCCCCGGAATTCACTTTCCAAAAGGAAACCACTTTCCAGCAAACAAACGGGGCCTTAGGCTTGTTTGATACAATTCTTTGTTGTTGTTGTTGTTTTTTTTATTTGAATTAAAATTAATTATAATAAAAAGTTTCAAAATATATTTAGGATGTTATTTTATTTAGTATCATTGAATTTATTATTTTAAATAAGGTTATAACATTTTCTAATATATTAGAAAGTGCGTGTTTTTTTTACAACTCTGTATGATTTTTTCCTTAAAGTTTAGTTAGAATGTATTATAATTAAAATTATAGTTAGAATTTCATTCCATTAAATACCATTCAGTTTTACATTATATTTAGTATTTCTTTCAATAATATTAGAGAATATTATTTTTATATCATAAATTAACCTACTATGTAAAGTTTTTTAAGTTTGTGATAATGAATATTCCATGAAAATAAAGTTTATATTTTTATTTCTTCATTTGCATATAAAATACTGAGATTATTATGTTTTTTTATTTAAAGCCTTCTTTTAATATCATTCAAAGATTTTTTTTAGTTTAAAAAATAATTTTTATTTTATTTTATTAAGCATAAATATTAGATTTTTAATTCACAATTATTTTTCTTTCATGATGCCAAAAATACACATTAACAATGCTACCCATTCTTTTAATCATACTCTCAACATGGAAAGGATACATTGGCTAGTATTTACTGCAATTTAAATATATATTTTTTCACTATTAAATGAATAATTGTTTAAGAAGATGTTTAACATTGTGTTTTAAAAATATTTTTGAAAAAAAATGATTTTTATTTTATTTTTTATTTCAAATTAGATTATTGTTTTAGTATTTTTATATCATTTTAATTTGATGATGTCAAAAATAATTTATAAAAATTAAAAAAAATATAATGTTTATATATTTTTAAATAAAAATTATTTTTAAAAATAACTTTAATCATACTCTTCTAAATTGACTTTAGCTAATCGGGTTTAAGGGGATGAGCCACCGAGCTTGACATTTGAGGAAGTCAAGCTCATAATCAGACAACATTATATGAATCGGACTTCAAATAGCATGGCTTGTTAATGTTAATCATTTACTACACGATAATTTTTACTAATATACTTTTTTTAATTTTCTTTGACTATATATATAATTAACATCTTAATAAAAAAAATCTGATTTGTTTTATTTGAGTATCTCAAATTACTTTTTTTTTCTATGAAAACTAAGCTTTTTATATTAATTCTCATAGAAAATGATAATTTATAAATATAGTATGTCAACATCTTTCTTAGTGTTAAAAAAATATCAAAGATATTTTTATAGGGATATTCATAGATTTTCTTAAAAAATAAAAAGAATTTAAAAATAAGAATATACAATTTGGAGATAGAAATCTAGGTTGAAATATTCTTTGATTTAAAAGTTTATGATTTTTTTTAATTTATGTTTGTTTATTTCTATAAGAGAAACTAGAAAATAACTAATAATATATCACTAATTATTTCTTGGAATCATAATTTTTTTTTGAAATAAAATAGTTTTCAATAGAGGGATGAAAATTGAACATAAAAAAATAAAGTTCAAAAACTAATTTCAATACCAGATAATTTTGAATAACTTACCCTGAGTCTATTTCAACCAGGCTTGTTAATTCCCTTCCGTTCCGGCCGGAATTTTCCGTCCCATTAAAAAAATCAAGACTAAATGGTGTCGTTTTCGTTTCGGTTTTAATTCCGGTCAATTCCGGAAATTTTGGCTAAATTCCGGTCGGAATGTCTCGGTACCATTCCGACTCAAAATCATAATATTTCTTTTATTTTAGAATATTTTATTATCATAATATTTTAGAATTTTAGAGATATTTCTAATTTTGAAATTATATTTGTTTGACTTTGTGTTTGTATTGTATAATTTAAAATTAATTTATCTTGAGTTTAAATTATACTTGTTAAATTAATATTTTAGTTTTTTCATACACACACACACACATATATATATATATATATAAAATTATATATGAACAGTACAATAAAATCGAAACGTTTTGAAATCGAAACGTTCTGTTTCAATAGAAAAACCGAAACAGTGATCAGAACGATATTGATAACCTTGATTTCAATTTTTTTTTTATTTTAAATTGTTAATGTAAGAAAATTATTTTAATATATTTTACATAAAATACTTTAATAATTAGCCTAAAAACTACCTTTAACACTCGTCTAACATTCCAACGTTAACAAAAACGAAAGGCTAAAAGCTTAAAAAACAACCCTTTGAGTTGTTTGACACTGTGATTAAAAAGTATTTACGAAAAAATTTGAATTTTTTTTTTAATTTTTTTTAAATTAAAAAAATAGTGTTTTTAAATTATTTTGATATGATGATGTCAAAATTAATTTTTAAAAAATAAAAAAAATCATTTTAATATATTTCTAAATAATAAATATCCACCGATATAAAAAACAAATATTACACACTAAACTACGGCCTACGGGGAAAAAAAGACAACGAGGAGAACCCAAGCACTCCCCGTCTCTCTCTCTCTCTCTCTCTATCCAATTTTCGTGCTCTCTCCCAAAACCTGAACCCTAGTAACACCAAAATCCCCAATCTCCGGTCTGCACGATGGCCATGATTTGAATCATCCCAAAAAAATCAAATTGAATCGTCCTTTCTTGGATTCGATTCGAAATCTCTTTCAAAAAAGGAAAGAAAGATGCCGTCTCATGTGGATCTGGACCGTCAGATCGAGCACTTGATGCAGTGCAAGCCACTAGCTGAAGCAGAAGTGAAAGCACTGTGTGAGCAAGCCAGAGCGGTCCTCGTGGAGGAATGGAACGTTCAGCCTGTCAGATGTCCAGTAACTGTCTGCGGTGATATTCACGGTCAGTTCCATGATCTTGTCGAACTCTTTCGCATCGGTGGTAACGCGCCCGACACTAATTACCTCTTCATGGGCGACTATGTAGGTCTGTTTTTCCGTCCCGACTCTCTTGTTTGGTTAATAATTAGTGACTGAAATGTTTTTTTTTCCATATCACATAATTCCTTCTACCTGAAAATGAGATTATTGACTGGGGGAATATGTGGAAGTGATGTAAAAAAATAATATCAAGAGTGTAGTTTTCCAGCTTTTAAGAAAATGAATGGCAATGCGGACACTTTTTTTTTTTTTATAAGAACGAAAGAAAGAGCGGAGAAGAGATGCGGTTTTTGCTCTTTACTCTGTTACCCATGTAGTAGAGTTTGGTATTATGCAGGTTGAGCAGATTCTTAGGGTGTTATCAAGCCCATTATTATAATCCAGAATTGCGAGACTGCCTGGTAGCTTAAATGTGAAGGGCAGAACTCAAATTATTAGAGACATTGTGATGACTTCAATGAACTTCTATTTTTATCATTAAGTCGTGCCAAATCTCACTTACAATCTGAATATAAGTGGATTGTTTTTTATACACACTCTCGCGCACTAAGCTTTTTTTGCTAAGGGTGTATGTTTTATGAATTGTTTTAGTACTTTATGTATCATAAATTGCTACCATGTTTACCTTTTTTTCTTGGACATGCAGATCGAGGATATTACTCTGTGGAGACTGTCACTCTTTTAGTGGCACTGAAAGTTCGATATAGAGATAGGATCACAATTTTAAGAGGAAATCATGAGAGTCGTCAAATAACTCAAGTGTAAGAGTTTTGTTCATTTTATGTTTGCATAGTTATGGATGCAATGCTATTCTAAATTGGTGAGATGATATATTCACCAAGTTGGTTGGCTAAAAACTGCTCTGACACATGTTTTGTCAAGTTAAAACTTTTTGATAGAGAATGTATTTAACCATGCACAAACTTAAAATGTACCAGTGCAGATAACATACTTGGACTGTCTCTTTTTTCTTGCATACTAGTCATTAGTTGAATTGTCTTCCATTTGAAAGAGGAGGTGAAGCAGAGGAGAATGTTGGCCAGAAAGATGCAACATGCCAGTACTTTGGTGTTTTAGTTATTTCCTTACACTACATCATCATATCTGTGGTACATTATCAATATCTCATTTATTTCTCTCTTCAGGTATGGATTTTATGATGAATGCTTGAGGAAGTATGGAAATGCCAATGTCTGGAAATATTTCACCGACCTCTTTGATTATCTCCCACTTACTGCCCTAATTGAGAGTCAGGTTTAAATCCTAAAATTATGTCTTACCCTGATTTATGCCCTTGATCTTGGTTTTAGTTTTAAATTAGCTCCGTGTTCTTCTGATAACCATTTGTTATCACCTTGTAGATCTTCTGCTTGCATGGTGGTCTTTCCCCATCTTTGGACACATTAGATAATATTCGTTCCCTAGACCGTATACAGGAGGTATGCTTACAGTGATCATGCTACTTTTATTGGATAGATATCTGCTAACTTTTTTGCCAACTCAGTTTTATTTGCTTTCAAATTACCTATTCTCTAACTGCAGACTTTTTCCTTTTGCCTGTCAAACTGGTTTACCTGACGTGTCTTAGATAAGAAGATTATCAGGCCAAACTGGTTAATCTTTGTCCATAGCCAATTGCCTCATATATCTGTCGGAAGAAAACCAGCTATACTTTTGCCACTATTTTGATTTATGTGGATATCACTTATTTTCCTCCAGTTCATGCATAATGTTTTCACCCCGAATCATTTACAGGTGTGGAGTTTCGCAAAATTTTGCATTACGCTTATTCAGTGTAGTGATATGTAGGAAAGTCTGCTTAGATTGAGATATTGCTAAGATTCTTTTAATAGAATTGAAGTGAATGGCTCTAATCACTGCTTAATCAATAATATGACTAAAGTAGCCCTGTAAGATGATTGCCATGGTTAATTTTGTGGTATACATGGCCAGCTGGTATTGCTTGCCACATATATATTTCCCATATTTTTGTCATTTCATTTTACCGCTTTATTTGTGCTGTGTGATTAGGTACCTCATGAGGGTCCAATGTGTGACCTCCTATGGTCTGATCCGGATGATCGTTGTGGATGGGGAATTTCTCCTCGTGGGGCTGGATACACCTTTGGACAGGATATCTCTCAACAGTTCAACCACACTAATGGGCTTTCTCTCATTTCTAGAGCTCACCAACTTGTTATGGAAGGATACAATTGGTCCCAGGTTTGTGGACTCTATTATTTACTTTGCCTTGAAGTTCAAAAATTCCATCCTCGTTATTATCTACTTTAAATAATTGCAGGACAAGAATGTGGTGACCGTGTTCAGTGCACCAAATTACTGCTATCGCTGCGGGAATATGGCTGCAATACTTGAGATAGGGGAGAATATGGAGCAGAATTTCCTTCAATTTGATCCAGCACCACGACAGATTGAACCCGATACAACACGCAGAACTCCTGACTATTTTTTATAATTTGCATAGCTTACCCTTGGCAAAATTTTCAAATTTATGGTTGTGGTTTTGTAGATGCATCTTACAGAATAGAGGATTTTGGTGTTTACTTGATGAAGAGACAAAGAAACATCGTTATTGTCATTCTTTTGGTCAGTTTTTTGCTCTATGGTTTATGTATTCTTGTGAGTTTATAGGGATACTTGCGTTGTTTTTGTCTTGTATTTTAGGAAGTGAAAGAAACAGCAATAACAGTGCATTCATCATATAGTTTACACCCCCTAGTTAAACAACTTCTGCAAGTGCTCGCTGAAAATTTGCTTTCGAATTGTTAAAAATTGACGCCAGTGCTGTCATTGGAACTGTTTTTTTGTTATATACCGCCTCTCTATTTATTTCATTGCTTCAGTTGAATTTATTGGGTGTCTATCGTCAAGTCTGTCATTTAGAGTTGGTAATAGTGGAGATAATGCCAGGCCTAACCAACCCCCTTCGATATCTTGGGGGAAAACTGAGGTATTTTGTGGAAAACTAGCTTCCGGATTCCTCAGAACATGATCATGAGTTTAACAGGTACGGCTTTTTATTGGTGCCCGGATGTCTGAATCTCACACGTTGATAGCATTGAAATAGCTTGTCCTTTATATTTTTCTGCGTTGAAACAGTAGAAGAATCTAATTTGCCTTGTTTTCGACCTCTGCCATTGCATCCCCTTTTAGGTGTTCTGAATCGGGCTTGGTGGGTTTACCCCGAACCTTAATCTCGGTCGAGGTTGATTTTATGGATTAAAATGGTTTTATTTTTCTATCATCTTAGGTCGTGGTCTTAGAGCCAATATAATTTTATGTTTCTTAAACCTCGTAGATACCTATCTTGGATGTTGCAATAGAATCATACTTTGGGTTGTATTGTCTAATAGCCTCTTGCAAAACGTTGTCGTTCCACTCTCCAAAACATTTTTGATCTGAAATATAGGATAATATATATGGTTCTTGTCATTATTATACTGTAAGTTGAGTAATTTTGTATTTGTACAAATATAAAAAAAATTAAATACACAGTCAAACAATTAAAATTAATGTTCATAAAATAAAATCAGAACCAAAATGGGTTTTGTTTTTTGCAATTTTCACAATTGTTTTTGTTATTATTAAGTCAGCTCAATACCAATTCCATATTTGACTACAAAAATAAATAAATAAATAAATAAAATTGTCAAGTCATTTTTTTCCTTTTCTTTCTCCTCTGAAAATTACAAATTAACCCTCTTTATTGTTGATGTTTTAATTGGTTCTTATTCTTTTTATTTTTAATTTTTGTTGTTGTCAAGTCATCAAAACAATTGTTTTATTCAATTTCATCATTCAGTCCCAGTTTACAAATATTATATTTTTAATTTGATCCTTGTTGTTTTGATTTCTAATTTTCTTTCCTTGATTCTTTTGTTAAAATTTTGTTTGTTTTTTAATTTTCTTCTTCTATCCAAATTGATGGTATTATATTTTTCAATTTGATCCTTATTGTTTGATTTTTTTTCTCAACTCTAATAAAAACATTATTATTCCTTTTAATTTCACCATCTAAATGCTATTTTATATATAAAACCATATTTCGGCCTCAGCGACAAAGTGCGTGCATGGAGTCCTAGTGAAGGCTAGAACTGGTGGACAGCAGTGAAATTGACTGGGAGTTATTATAAATTTAGAATCATGATAGACCAAAAGCTACGTGACCAAGCTACGTGACAAGAGTTCGTATGATCATGATAGACAATTCAAAGTAGAAGTCATCAAGATGATAAACTGCACGTGGCAAGATGAGGATCAACGCATAAAAGTGCTATTGCAGAAAATCTAAGATTGGTCGAAAGAGAAGAGAATGACATTAGACAAATCACAGTTTAAGCTGTCTTAAAGCAGTATTTTGCAGTGATGATAAGCCAGGCTTAGCCATAACGAAGATTCTTGCACTTCTGCTACACACCACCAGCTCTCTCCTGGAACCTTGTTAGTTGTTTATGCCGATGAGGAACATATTTCTTCAGTCAAAAGAATCAAGTTTGCAGAACCGAGAGCCTGGTTATTCCCGAATTCTGTCAGCCAGTCTTCCTCCCAGATTGGTTGACAACGTTGGCTCCCCAATCTTGCTACTATCTAGCCTGCCACAACCTGTCAAAGTTAAAAATTCAATGTAACCATCTCTCACGCTTTGCACAGAAACTGTTTTTTTGTGTCAGAATCATTTCACCTAAAGATTAAAGCTGTTAGGTGAACCTCCATAATATGATTTATATTATTCTCTAGCACGCACTTTCAAGAGAAAGCTTTTTCGGACTTGAAACTTGCACATAACCATATTACATTATGCTTGGTTTTTTAGAAATAGAATAAGGAATGTCAGATTCGAACTCGTGATTGCCGTGTCAACGAGGCTCTGATACCATGTCAAGGAACCATCTCACCTAAGAACTTAAGCAGCTAGGTGAGGCCCCGAAATATGATTTATATTATTCAGTAACATTTTGAGCTTGGAACCTCAGGAAGATGCACCATAATACATGATCCATGAAAGCGAAGAAGTGGAAATGTTAAATCATAACAGAAGGCTACGACTATATTCATTGTAAATTCCAGCTTGGATCATGTAATCACCTTGTAGACCGTTCAAAATCCAATCAGGTTTGCTATATTCAACTTAGAATTTGTCTTTTTCCTAGCTTATGGTATTGAAATTTGGAATCAGCTGCGTGAATTATCATTTTACCAATGAACTTGAAGTTTAGCTATACTCTTCCCTAAACAAGAGAGACGAGGGTTGAGGTTTTGAGTTCTACCTTCATCAGATCTAGAACAGAATCAGAATGTGTTCATCAAAAAGGAGAAAAATTGCATCATCTTGTTCTTACAGTCCTTGAATTTGTGACACCAGACAATTACATTAATTGATGAATACACCGGATATAAATTAAATAACTTACCTCCATAAGAGAGCGTATTCATTTACAAAAGCTTCAAACTTCAGAGCCTCATAATCTCCCAGCAATGATTTTGCTGTATTTACATCCTAACAAAAATAAGTTTAAACTGCCAAGGAAAATGATCTACGTTACTAACTAGATAGCAACAGAGAGGAAGCTGGCACCTAATGCCATCCATAGAAGACGTTTTATAGCCTATCAAACAGGTGTATTACGATACAATGTTGAATATATTCAATAGACGAAGAAAGAAACAAAAATTGATGCTCTTAGCTTTCATTTGTCAAATGTGCTGTCTATCAATTCTCTAGATGGATTACAAAAGGAAAAACAAATACCATGAAAACGATCAGGATGAGTATTATGCATCGTGATCAACGGCTGTGATCAACTGACAAATCTTCTGAGGACTCTCAGATGAAACTTCACTACCATTTTGGAGTGCACGATGAGCATGCTTCAAGAATCCACCTTCCTCATCAAGGGCCTGTGCTGAACCATGAAGATTTGAGGATTCTGTGACTAAATTTGCTTCCCTTTCTTGATCTTGCATACAAAAAAAATGTATCCTTGGATGATTTAAGGAAATGTGGAGCTTATTCGGATACTTAATGGAAGAATCTATGGAAGTGACTTACCTGTCACTTTGTCGGAGTGGTCAGCATCATCAGAGCTAGACTGCGAGGAAAGATCCCCGTCATCTGATGAAAAATGTATCTTCTTATCCAAATTTGTCAGCCCACGTACAAGATGAGGATCTTGCCCTTGAAAAGCCTTCAGCGATCCGTTCTCAGCAGCCAGAATAGATGGTGACTGGCTTTGATAAAACACATTTTCAGCATTATTTTGCCCTTCCGTGGAGCTATAAGTTGGGCTCAGACATTCATATCTTTCAGTGTAAGAGGAGTGAGAGTCTGTATTCAAATCATTATAATCCTCGTCATCAATGTCACCTCCAGATTCCATAAAATCTTCTCCCGTCAGGACACCGTATTTTTCTCTATAAGCCACGAGCTCAGCCTCTAGAGTCTTGATTTGTTCCTCTCTCTGGGAAACTATATCCCTTGTCGCTTGCAGGGCCTCCTGGTCATACTCTTCCTGCTCCTCCATCATTCTCTGATACTGCAATGCCTCCATCTGAACAGCTGCCTTCTCTGCTTGCAGCCGGGTGATCATGGCCATTGCATTGTTAGCTGCCACGGCAGAAGCGCTTCTTTCTTCATCCAGTTCCATGTATAGATCCATCAGCGACTTGCGATCCAGACGAACCTGTTTCTTTAAATGCTGCAAAACTGAGGCGCCATCTACTTCATTTGATAGAGAGGTCCCTTCTATGGTCTCTGAAGAAAGTTCAGTTCTGTCGTGGAGTGATTTCCTTGGAAACCTGGTAAATGCCCTAGGACTAGCTGCGGCTGAATCTGTTAGTGGGATACCGAAAAACTTATTTCCTCTGGAAAATGTAGGGGTCCTTTCTTCGTTCATATTCTCAGATTCTGTCAGCAATGGCACCATAGCAGCTTTCACTTCTTCCCTAACTGGCCCAAAAAACCCACCCACCAAATTAATGAGGCTGCTAAGAACCGAGTGATCAAAACCAAGAAGGAACAACATGGAGTATTAACAATTCAAGCTCTGCATGCCATAACGTGGACAAGTTTGATTTACTTTCACTGAATTTACTATTCATGTAATTTTTGCATAATCAAAGAATCTTCAAGGGTTGGGAAAAACTATTTAACCTGGCCATATAAGAAGTGACAGAGAAAGCAAGAACAGAGTTAGATTTAAAACTAACATTGCTTATCTAGATGCGATGCATTCGAGCCATCTTCATCATCATGGAGCTCTGAGTAATTTTCTGAGAGCTTGAGCTCTGTGTATCGCACATGAGATAAATCCAACTTGCGAGGGCCCTCATTTCTCAGACTAACAAATGGCGCCCGGGGAGAAGGAGCAGGAGCCTGTGAGAGCGTGCCTGCGATCTTTCCCTTCGAGTAGGACTTCACCTTCAATGGCTCCCCACAGCATGAGCACTGATGGAGGCCGCTCTTCTCAGCCTGCACCGCGAAATCATTTCCTAAGGCAGGAAACCTCAGATGAATGTCACGATCATCGTCAGCAAACTGCTCCATGTCCTTCTGTAAAACCCCTGCATGAGACTTGTATAAATCGCAATCTGAATCTCTCTCCGTAGCAAAAGAAAGAAGACAGCCCTCACACATGTTCCGAATATCAGAAAGCTTCTTGTGGACATGACAGTAAGCCAGACATGAAACCTCCTTCTTGTGAGTTTCACATATGGATTCATTGTAATAAAAATCAGCATCTCTATGAACCAGAACATGATCGATCCTTGTGCAGAGCAAACAAGGGATTTTCAACTCGAAGAACTTGGCGAATTCGTTGGCGAAAAAAGCAAGAAACCCATCAATAAATAGCACGGCAATTAACACCCATTCGAGCACAGCATAGATCAGGAAGAGTGGGAGTTTTCCGAGTTCTTGCTCTACAAAACGTTTAAATGATCTCTTTGCCATAGCTATTTGATCCTGAAATCAAGGACCAAAATGAAGAACGTATGATAATAAGATCTTAACCTGTATTCAGATGGATGTAAGAAGATAGGAAGATGAATGAAATATGAGGTCTGAAAGGATGATAAAGATCATGACCAGGGAGTTGGTGAAGGAATTAACCAGACCGTGATCATGACCTTTCTTTCTGTATATGTGTGAGGAAGAACTGAGAGGAGGTGCTATGCTTTTAGCTTTCAAAATTTGGGTGGCCATTTTATCTTGGCTATAAATAGCAAAATTTTCGGGAGAATTGAGGTCTTCCATGCAGACCACATACCTGAATTAACGGTCTATCAAGCACTCTCCAACAAACTAAATCGAGGGTGGAAAAGCGATGAATGTTTCATGAAATGCAAAACGGAATCATAAGTCAGTCACCTGTAATTAAATAAATAAATAAATAAAAATTAATAATATTTGAAATAAACATTGAAAATACAAGAGACAAATATGAATCAAAATATTTAATCACGCAAGATAACATATTTATCTTGTTGTATTTGTTAAATTTATCTATTCAATTGATTGTTTATTGGATCAAATGATAATAGAAAACAAATAACTTTTAGGAGATGCACGGGAAAAGGGTTTTGTATAACCATAAAATTATGATTATAACTTTTAGGAGTCATCACCTACTATTAAGTTCATTAAGAAATTTAATGGTTTGCGAGAGTTTAAATAAAATGACTTGTTGTGTAAGGAAAAGACGCATCATTCCTACTACATCCTATCTAAGATAAGTTACATTGTTGTGTGATTGTTTTTCTAGGTCATATTTTATATGTTGACTTTTTCTAAGTTTTGAAGTAGATCTCTCTTCGTGAGAGAGTCTCTATCTTATTAGGTCAAAAACCTAACCCCTTTAAAGTTCAAATTTTAGCATTGTATTTATTATCTTTTTAATATCTAAGGGTGTACTTTACAATGTAATTTTACACCCTAGTAATTAAAGTTTACAATTACAAAAAACATGAAAAAAATGGTTGTTGAAAGATTTTTAATATATTGGTCGAACTCTAACAGATAATCCTAAATTAGTTGCAATATCCTATTTTTCATTTTAAAACATGAGAAAAGATATGATTTTTTTTTTGTTTTGTGAATAATATGCTTAGGAAATTTTTGAAAGGATATCAAATATGGCCTTCCCTAATTTCAAACACAAGTATTTGGGATCAGTAAGGTTTTGCTTTTTCCATGCAAAATGGTTTCTCATTATTTGTTTAGATAAGACTTTATCTTTATTATGTGGGTTTTAGTAGGTATGAGATCATCTTTCAAGAAAATTACATGAGTTCTCAGAACTTATTTGCTAAACAAACATCAATTTTAACCTTTTCTTTTAGACTCTTATTTGCCAAAATCTTAATGAAATCATGGGATCATGTATAATTTAGATTAAAGGATATAACATGTGCTTGTATTATTTAAATAAAAAGCAAGAACAAGTCATAAACACAAGAAAATACATGATTTTATTGAAAGAAAAACTTATTTAACAAAGACTTGTGGCATTATGAGCTAAAATGTCGACAAGACTAAAACAAGTTAAAACATGACAAAGTTGAAAAACATGTGTGACATGATCAGACGAAGAGCACCTATGGAAGCAGGCTTCATTTTCCAAATATGATGCACTTCTCCTTCCAAACCTTTTGCATGGCTTATTTTAATGGTGTGGACACTTGGTACACATTCTTGATTCGTCATTTTCAACAAGTGGTCATTCCATTTCATGAAGCATAATTGGTCGTAGGGTTTGGAGTTTCTTCAAATGTTACTCACTCAGCTTTAATCAATTGCATGAGTTTATTCTTGAAGGTATTGCAAGTATGAATGTTATATCCTTTAACACCAGCATGATACTCGCAGGTCTGATCAGGCTTATACCAATTGGGGTAAGGTGGTTGCAAAGGTGTCTGAGGTTTAAGAGCTATTTGGCTAGTGCTTAGTATATTTCATACATCTCATTTAGGGGTAGTGGAAATAAAGGTAGTTGTTCTTGCATTTTTTTATAGTGTTTCTTGGGGAAGTTCTCAGTTGGGTTTTGGGTTTGGAGATTTTAGGGTTTAGGTTTTCTACTAGAAAATGAGGAGTTAAAGTTATTGTTGTCTATTTAGGATGAAGAGGTGTGGTGGTTTTGGAATTGGTTTTTTCTATCCCTATAGTCATTTTTGACATGGTCGACCTCATTCCTTTGAAGCCCTTTTTCTCCACCATTTCTAACCCTCTGCTCTATGTGTTCAACTACAACAATAGCATCATTAAATTATCACATGCTCATAGTATGGTGTCTTGAGTGTGTTAGCAAATAAGCTCACCCATTTCTTTATCCAAAATCAGAGGATGCACTTGTGCAGCCAAATCTCTTCATCTCTTAACATATTCTCGATCTTTCTTCCTCCAAAGTTGTTGTTTGGGTTTGAACAAAGCGGCAAGTTGATTAAAAGGACCTTCTCTAGAAACATTTTAAGTGCTTACTCGAGTAAACTAGCGAGGCAAGCCACACTAGTTTCAAAGAATCAAGTTCTTCATGGAAATGAATGTTTCAGTAAGCACGTTCTTCGTCTTCCATATTTCTTTATTAAAGTCATGTGTTATGGACTTTCTAGGTGGGAGCTATTTAGGGACCTATATTTCAATATGTTAAATGTATGTTATATATAATGATGAATACATGTGAATGTATATACATACACATCAGGTGTGAATTATCATGGTTGGGGTATGGTGCAATCGTCATGAGCATAGTTGGATGTGTTCACGAATCTGAACTCTAACAAAAAGTTATGAGGTAGAACTCTACTCACCTAACCTAGAATTGGATTTATTTGCAAAATTGAAATACAAGATGACATTAACTCATATCTGATGTTTATGCGTGAATTAGAAGTAAAGATGCATGCTCAAACAGTAAAAATAGATGTTAAAATTGAATGACCAACAAAAATAATTAGACAAACAATCCAACAACCAAACAAGTTCTAGTAGAGTCACCATATGTCACGACAATGATTTTTATCTTCGCTCGTGGAAATCCCTAGAGACGATGGAAGGTGTATAAAAAAAGGGTTTTTAATACCATAAAATCATGATTATAATTTTTAGGAGTCACTACCTCGTATTAAGGTCACTAGAAAACCTAATGGTCTATAAGAGTATAAGTAAGGGACTTGTTGTGCAAAGGGAAGAGGCATCACCCCCCACACACACACACCACCACCACCACCACCACCACCACCACCCTAACCCATCTAAGGTAAGTTGCATTGAAGGAATCTCTACCATATTAGGTCGAAAACCCAACTACTTTAAAGTTGAAATTTAGCATTGTATTTATTGTCTTTTAATATTTAAGGTTTACTTTATAATTTAATTACTATTATTATTTGCATTGTTGTTATTATTATTGTTAATATTATTATTACACATTCACTCATGATATTACCATTATTTTTGTTTTTCTTATTATTATTATTACTGCTATAATCATTATTCTATTATAATAACAAACTATTAGTACTATTATTATTATTATTACCATCATTATTAACAGTATCATTATATTTATTAGTATTATTAATAAAATTATTATTATTATTATTATTATCTGTTGTTCACGGATTAAGGCAACTATGTGTAAATACAATAAATAATGTAATCTTAAAATTAATTACTTTAAAAGTAAAGAGATAAGAGAGAGAGAGATTGCTAACTTGGTTTTTAACGTGGTTCGGCAAGCCTACATCCACGACTCAAGTACCAACCCGTACTTGAGTATTGTACTCTCTTACTAGTTCAAGTAACAAGATTACAATTTTCGCTTGATGAATCCACACCAAGACTTTTACACCACTTGAAGATATGCCCTCTTCAAGATTTTCTTTTTCCCACTTGAAGATGTACCCTCTTCAAGATTTTTCCTTGGTGATGTTCCCTCACCAATACCAAGAGTTTTATACTCAACTCTCAAGAGTTTCACAATGGTTGTTTTTGTAAAACAACAATACACTCTTAATAGTGTAGATATTACAAATGAAGATCTATAATCTCTTTATCTCACTTAATAGCACTTAGAATATTTGAAGGTGTTTAAGTGTAGTGAGAATGAAAAATACTCTTTGTGTTAGAATATGAAGATTTAAACACAAATATGAATATTAATGAGGATTGATGATATGGTGTTTTTGCACTCTAATTTGCCTCAATATAAGATATGAAAGTTGTGTGTGCTTAGTTTTGCAATTAAGAGGTCTATTTATAAGTTTCTAAAAGAAACTAGCCGTTTATAGTTGTTTTAATGCAACTGTCATATCAAGCGGTCGACCGGTTCACAACGGACAAATCAAGTGGTCGATCGATTCAGTCCAAAAGACAATTTGTCTTCAAGCGATCGACCGGTTCACAACGGATAACCCAAGCGGTCGACCGGTTCACAACGGATATATATATTTGTGTCTTTTCAAGTAATTTCACAGGTTGACAGCAATATGAAAAGCATGATAACCAAACACACGAAACTGCTTTTTATAAACCTCAAACTCAACTATATTTTTAACCACGCACTGCAATTTCAATTATGAACCGCAGATAAAAGTATTTTTCATGAAACTGTTTTTTTTAAAACTCAACCACAAACAAAAACAATACAAAACACTCTTAAATCTAATTCAGTGTTCCTTTCCAGCTACCGCTAGTGCACTACTTTTAATTCAAATACAAGGATTTTGACATAAAAGTGTCTTTCCACTTCATAAGGATATAGATTCAGCCAGGTCCCCTTTCAGTATACCGAAGTGATCAAGCAAACATGATGATCCAAAATTGAGCCCGACAAGGGATCCGAATTTGTCGAAAATGAAGAGTAGCAAACTGCTCCTGCGTCACATTGAAGCGCCATGTACATTTAGCACTTAGCAAATCCAACGCAGCCCACCATATCTCAGCAGGATAGACTTTAAAGTTGTTAAATGGACAGCTAAGTCTGATCCAGAGTAGTTTGGTGTAGAAGCATAAATCTCAAATTCTCATTGATGTAGCAGCCTTCAGACTCTAGTTCAAACCGAGTATAACAATCACAAGTTCACAACTAACGAGTTCACATTGATGTAGCATCCATATGATATGAATGAAAGTAAAATATAAAAACTAACGAGTTTCAGGTTTGGTCAGTGAAGGAGTTAGCATGAAGCAACTAGCGAGTCAATGAACTCATATCAATTAGCTCGTAGCCAAAACATTCCCAGACATGTAAGGCGACATGCATCCCTGCACCTGAAATGAATTCCAGTATTTAGATAGGACCTAAAGTGGAGACTATATATAAAGCTGCCAATCATTAACCAAAGCACAATCACTACAATGATCGTTCCTGTCATTTGGATTACGTCTTCATTAGCATGGTGCAAATGGTGCTGGACCACTGTTTTCTTCATAACAATGCAGATAAGATAATTGAAGCATCACAGGCATCTGTCTAGAACCAAAAGCAACTATTACACACCACAAAGCAAATACAGCCTTATATTGCCATTTGGTTGCAGGAAAAACATTATGGACAGATGAACAAATATCATGACAGTGAGAGGAGGCTACTTCTTTTGGTTATAAAATGAATATGAAAGAATACATGTAACCTTTCTGAAGCTGGAAAATACAGCTCCTCAAGAAGATTCTTTTCAGGACGGGACACCATTTGGCATACGATATAATTGCTTAATCCTCCCCAGCATCTTCCCATTGTAGAGTTTTCATACATGCATAGTGTTTGACACTGTTTTAAAAGTGTTTTTGAAAAAAAAAATTAATTTCTACTTTAATTATTTTTTTTGTTTTTAGATCATTTTCATGTGTTGATGTTAAAAAATAATTAAAAAAAAAACATTTTAATGCATTTATAAACGAAATGCATTTTTAAAAGCAATCTCAACCGCACTCTCAAACATGCATTGCCTAGGTAAAACTTGCATTTGCCTTGCCTAACCAGACCTAGCATATGATGCTCCTATCATTGTCTACTGGTCTAGGCAAGGGCTGCAATGTCAAGCCAGAGGCATCAGCAGCCGTGTCATGTCCATGGCATAATTAGCCATGCCCACACTTAGGCATGCAGCAGCTGAAGAAAAGTATTCTGAAGTGAAGACAAAATCACACTGCAGCCAGCACAAGGCATTTTTTCAGCAAATGCAAGGCGAGGCAACAAAAAGTCAATATTTCAATCCAGCTATGCAATATGAATATCATCCCAAGCTGTGCATTCAAAATTAACAAGAATTTTTTTCTTGTTTGCAAAGCCATGTTAATGAGAGGAAGACATATGAACAAACTTCTGTTGATTTAAATCAGACAAGTAAACCACAAGAAAATAGATGAAGGGGGACAGAAAGTTGACAAAACTAAGAGACACGGTTACAAAACAAACCAATACAGTGTGAAAACATATAGTGAAGCTGAAAAGGGATCAATTACCTGCAATAAGCAAGTAGGAATATGGATAAATCCCTGCAGAAGAAGATCAACCTTCTCCAGAAGGATTAGCGGCACAGGTGAGATTAGGTAGAGCAAGCCTTTGAGTGTATCGATGCCCCTAACAATTCCTGGTTCAATAGAGGCATTCAATGAGGACAAAAACATGATATTTCTCAGGTAAGATAAATGTTAATTTCTGGCTTATGTTAGGACTCACTACAAAGAATAATGTAAGGAAAATAGAATTACGGAAAATCTTAAATGTAATTGACAAAATATGGCATTACAGCAAAGAAAAATGCCTACCAAGACCAACACACCATGGTATATTTTCGGGCTGTTTAGAACTAACTGCTAAGCCAACAATGGTTGCATTCAAACTGTAGAAGACTTCAGTATGTGGGACCTAGCACAAGAGATTTGAATTGTCAAAGAAATCAGGGTCATTTGACATTTTCACAAACACAAATACCAAAATTCAAATTTTGCAACCTACTAGTGCTGATTTACATCATGGGAAGTTGTCACAGTGCACATAATAAAATTAGAAAGGGGACAAAAATAAAGAGTATTGATAAAAGGTTTGCAGAAAGAGCAGTTCATATGCCATGAACCAACCTGAGAATGGAGATGTCTGATTTTGATGCTTGATATTGGGACTTGATAAGGAGGGTGAGAGGCAAGAGCATTTGCAAGTTCCTTGATTGTGGTGATATTCAGGTTACTTGGAAAACACTGTTTGAAGTAAGCCATTATTCGTAAATCCCGCAGAAGGCATCCATCCTTTTGTATTAGAACCCTGGCACAAAATGAAAATAAGTTGTCATAAAGAAAATAAATGTTACTTATCATTTAAAACAAACTACATAATAATGAAATTTAGCCGCAGCATTAATGCATTTTACGAAGTAGAATCTAAAAAAATGAGTGGAAGATAAAGAATCAAATATAAAACACCGGAGAAATTATTTCCAGATTATTGAGCAACCTATTGGAGAAATCTCTAGACAGCCACACACTGAAAATTCTACTGTGAACTTAGAAATAAAATATTTAATGAGAATGCTAAATTTAATGAGATTGCTAAATTTGCAGAGATCCAATTCTACAGGGACCAGCTAAGGGAAACAGCAATCTTTTTAAGCAAGTGAGATTGCAGTCAGAATAAGATAGTATAAGGGAAAACTTACGATCTATTGAAAGAGTCTTGACGAGCCGAATTGATCTCAATTAGATTAACCTGCCCACCATAACCATCATCTAACCAGAATTTCCCACCTGGCAGATTCTTTCTCTCAGAAGTTATGTTTATCTTAACCACATGGGTAGGAGCAATATGCCTCAACATATCCACCAATATATCATAGCCAACTCCTAAAACACAAGAGAAAAAGATCATATTTTTCTTATTTTGAAATGCACGAGTACTCGTGAAATAACATCAATGGTATAGAAATAACGTAAGATCTAGGTAATTGGGATAGAAAAGAATAAATGATGTAAAGAGGCACACCTTTTACCCAACCATGTGTGTTCACAACAAGAGGCATTTCATTCTTCACAGGACTATCACTCTTGCAGTACTCCTTCCGATAATAATCATATAGGGTAAATATACATTTCAGATAAGTCGTTGGATCTCTTTTGGAAGAAACATCACCAAAGAAAAAGCATCTAGGAAAAAAATTAAAACATAGAACCATAAACGACACATATAACAAATTTTTTCCACAAAATCATACTAAAAATGACAACTTCCATGGACCAGCCATTAATAGGTGATAATCAATTCCACCCTAGTAAAATCTTAGAATCTTCATGAAAGTTAAAGAAGTTTTTTTTTTTTATGACGGTTCGACACCACAACTAATCCTGACATCCCAGCCTGAGCATGTAGGCACGGGTGACATATGCATGGTAGACTTGAACCCGTGAGAGGAAACAGTCCTTCAACGTAGGCAAGACCCCTTGGTAAAGAAGTTAATCATATGGGAGATGTTCAAAATCAAACAATAGATCAGCATGCATAACTACACAATTATGCAACTGTAGATCCTCGAACCAACATCTCAAATACTCATATACTGAAAAGGAAAAGGATTGTAACTAACACAATAAGTTCAATAGTTGATACCTCTCTGGTGTCTTCAAGCATGGAGTTGTCAAATCTGATTTTGGGAAACGAAAGAAAACAGAAAAACTCAATCAGTTATAATGCAAAATGAGGTGAGATACATCTAGGAAAGAAACTTAATGAAAGTAAGGAATTCAAGGAACAAGACATACGGTAAGAAAGTAAAACCCTCAAATAAATACCTGGAGTTAGTTTGTCAACTACAGTGAGGGATAAAAAACCAGTAGTAGTAAACTCGGGCTGCCCTACATCTGTATCCAAATAACCTACCCTTTTATATCTGAAAAATAAGGGTACAGTTATCAATCACCTATAAACATCAAATTCAGTTCCAGACACGCTTTATTTACTCCAGCATTCAAAGAATAAGTATACGTGAGCAAACAAAAATTATCTTCAAGAAAGACAGGATCTTTGAGCAGCGAAGCACGCCCAATAGAAATTCAACAAAATACAAGACGAATTTGATGTATGTAAACAATACCCAACAGTCCAAAATAATCCAATTCAAGCCAAAAAGAAAAACGCAACAGCTTAAAAATCCAGAATTTTGACCATAAGTGCAACATGTTTAGCGCTTTCAACAGGCACCCAGTTCACAAAATCCAACTATTTGCTTCAAAAACCAAACAAGCAAACAAAATTCACAAAAGAAAAGGAAAAACATTGAGGAAAATAACCTTTGGAGAAGAATATTGAGAAGGTAACGAGAGAAGGTGGTTTTGCCACAGTTTTTGGGGCCACAGACAATGGCAATAGGAGGTGGTGAAGTGGCGGAATCGTAGGCTACTGAGTCAGCAGCCTCTGACCATTCATCTGATATGTGTATGCTTGGCGATGCCTCTTCCATTTCTGTTATCGAAGTCGTAGCCTCAGCTCTCTTGTTTTAGTTTTTCACCTGGGAATTATTTATTTTGCTTCTGGTAATCTCTAACGGGTGCTTGCTTTATCTGCTTTCCAAGTAGAGAAGTAATGATCTATATAGTTACGATTTTTGTTTGAGGCTGCTGCCAAATGCTAACTTTGTGAGCAGACTTTCTTCACAATGTGAGCAACCAAGATACCGAAACAAGAAGAATAACAGAAAGAGCCTTGGGCGAATTCAGTTTTAACCCTAAACTAAACGAAACCCATTGTCAGGGTTTTTTGTTTTTCATGGATCCCTAATTTTCTCCTACGGCCACCCCCTGTCCCCTTTTTTTTTATTTTTTATAGTCGTTTAGAATTGTGATAAATAAATGTTTTTTTTAAATATATATTATTTTAATTTTAATTTTTTTAAATCTAAGTATCAAAAATAATTTAAAAAAATTAATATATTTTTAAACAAAAAAATACTTTTAAAAATAAAATCAATCACACTCTTAAACAGTTTTCTTCTAAGAGCATCTCCAGTAGGGAGTGTCATTTTGGAGAGGCAAATCTCCAAAATGGCACTTTGAATAGTGTAAAAATGATATTTTTGTTGACGTATACTCCAGTGGTAAAAGTCATTTTGGAGAACCATTTATTTTTATATTATTTTAAATATAGTGCAATTATTTTGTATGTAGTTTAATCATGCAATTAATTATACAATTAATAAGAGTAAATTATATAATTAAATATTGCTTTTAAAAAACCCTCTAACAATATAATTATTAATTTTATATATTTCTTGTTAAGGTATTTGTAAATAAAAATAAATATTTTTGATGATAATTATATTGTTTTATAGTATATATATTACATTGATTATATGATTAATAGGAGTAAGTTATATAATTAAATAATTATTTTTAAAAAACCCTCCAACAATATAATTATTAATTTTATATATTTCTTGTTAAGGTATTTGTAAATAAAAATAAATATTTTTGATATAATTATATTATTTTATAATATATATTACATTAATAGGAGTAAGTTATATAATTAAATAATTGTTTTAAAAAAACCCTCCAGCACTATAATTATTAATTTTATATATAAATTTTTACTCTCTTGTTAAGGTATTTGTAAATAAAAATAAATATTTTTGATATAATTATATTATTTTCTAATATATATATATATATATATATAATGTAATATATATATGTATTATAATATATATATATATATAAAAGGTGGCCCCAAGGTGGGGCCACCTTTTTTAGCTCCATGTCCTCGACTCCCAAAAGTACTCAAAATTGCCAAAATATTATTTTTTTATTTTTGCCTCCTCAATTTGGCATGCCCGCTCGAGATGCCCTAAACTCTCTCACAACTTGGGATGGAAGTGGATATACATGAGTTGGATTTTGATATGTTAATATTAAAAATATTTTCTAAAAAAAATATATTATTTTAATGTATTTCTGAACGAAAAAAAATTAAAAGTAACATCAACTAGCGTGATTGGTTGTTATTGTTCAAAAACTCTAATTATTATTCATAGTATCGGTGACACCATCATTATTGTTAGAAAAAAATAATTTTTTTTATTTTATAATATTTATTCTTAATATTATTATAATAAAAGTATTTCAAAACACTAACATTAAATTAATTTGAGTTTTTCAAAAAAACAAACTTAGGTCATATAGATATATTAAGCCATTAATATTAAATAAATATCAAAATATATAATTAGTATCACATATTATAAGAAAAAAACCTTACAAATAATCATTATCATTAATTTTAATGCCTTATCTATAGTAATTACAAATTTTTAACACCTAAAAATATTAACCAAAAAGCAATTAAAAAATAAAATCAATGATAGAACAAAATAAATATTATTAGCTTGAAAAACATTATTTGACTTTAAAAATAAATAAAAATAAAAAAAGAACAAAGGGAAAAATAATAAATATCAATTTTCAAATTATCACCAAAAAAAATTAAAATTTAAGAATTAAATTTAAAAAACTAAAACCTTAACAAAATAGGAAATAATAAAAATTAAGAGCATTTACATATAAACATGGACAAAAATAGAAACTATTTCATAAATATATAAAAAAAAAATCAAAGATTAAAAGTATAAGGGTAGAAATGAAAAACAAATATATAATAAATTTCATCCAAATGACAAAATTGAAAAAAAAAATCTAAACTTTGATACCGAAAAATATTACAGGATTTAACACCAATCTGGAAATTAAAAGACTGGAGACCAAAATAAAACCAAAATATATAATCAATTTCAATTGAAGGAAAAAATTGAAACAAATCAAAACTTTTATAATATAAATAAGGACCATACAATACAATCAAACGATCAGGGACTACAATGAAACCCAATGAACAACGGGGTTTGACGTGTATTGTTGCATGCAGGAGAGAGAAAAGAGAGGAAAACAATTCAACTGACCACCGTCACGTCTCTGGACACCTTGGAATGCCACGCGCCACAATAGGGGGGAAATCAAATAGCAGTGAATTATTCTAGATGTCGAATGAACATTTTTACTCATCGGAATACACAACACGCGCCGTCTAAAAGTTGTATGAGCTAAGAAACTAATGGCGCATACGCTGACACGCACATAGTGCCTCGACAGAAAATATAATAAAAAAATGATAAATTATCACAACACCCCTACATCCAACTCTTAGATTTTGTCTTATATAAGGGTATATCTATATTTGTATATTTTTCAAAAAACTGTGTAATTTTCTTAATACCTCGGAGGTAACTGTTTTGTTTTGTTTTATATAAGGGTATATTTGTATTTACACATGGTAAAAAAATACAATATCCTTAATACTCCCGGCGGAAACTGTTGATTTTTGTCTTATTAGAGGGTATTATAATTATTTTACTGTACATGGAAATGTAAAAATCAAAAGTACCATGAACCCAAGGCTAAAATTATTGTGTACCAAGGGATAAAATCATAATTTCAATATTACAATTCACAGTAATCTATGTCTAACGCTATAGTAAATTTGAATAGTGAAACCATGATTTAATTTAGTTGTATATATAATATGGAAATTAGACTTGTTACAAGTGGTATCAAATAATAGATCTTTAGATTTAAGCTATGGCATAGAGGTAATGCATTTGTTAAAAGGATATGAACAAAAAATGCATTAAATCAATTTGTAAGGTTGAGTTTAGGGAGCTAAAAGATCTCATCAATTACTTATCCTACCAACAAAACTTAATTATACAAAACCCCACTTAGATGCAATAAAATTGAGTGCTTCTAAGGATCTATGAAGTTTTTCATAACAATGAAAATACTTTCAAAAGTTGTTGGACTTGTAAAAGTGGCCATCACAACTACGAGGCATACAAGCTCAAACATGACTTTTTTATTTTGATAGTGATGACATGTATACAAATGGATTTATAGGAGCAATCAATGTTTTAAGATTGAAGAAATGCATGATTTTGATAAACTAAAATTAGTTTTATATTATCTGGATGGAATAACACTTTATTGCACCAAAACTTCATGACAAACATTGGAGATTAAAGAGTTACGTGGAATGAGTATGTGAAGGCACTATCTTAGAGGTTTAAGAAGAGGCAAAATGATAATTTAGAAGAACACGAGAATCTTTAAATGGACGATGATTTAGAAACTTACATCCAAGATTTTGATATTTTATGAAACATAACAAATATTATTGATTAGCAAGCCTTGGTTTTTTTCTTATAAGGGCATCTCCAGCGAGAGGAGCCATCCGGGAAGCCAAAGCCAAAGCCAAAAATTCAAATATTTGGCTTTTTTAGGTTAATTTTCGTCTCCAGCGGGAGGAGCAAAATGAAGAGCCAAAATGGCTTCTTCATTTTCGGGAGCCATTCCTACAGATGGTTTTTGTAGAGGCAAATAAAAATGTTATCGTTGAAATAGATCCGTTGGCCATGCTACAATAAAAAACCCAGTAAGAAAGAAATTGAAACACACAATTCATTCAACAAAGCAACATCAACCCACAACAAAGCAACACCCATCAACACAACAACCAACGAATTCAACAATTGAACACCCATCAACACAGCAACCCACAGAATTAAAAAAATTGAAAAAACACAGAATACTTTGCATCCAATCCGAAGAAGAAAAGTTGGCGAGAAAATACCTTCATCAAAGTTCAAAATCCATGAGCAGATTGCATCTTCGGTTCCTGTCAAACCTTCTGCCCCAGAATCTTCGGTTTGTTTTCTTAACTTGATATATTTTTGTCTGTACAATTAAGTTTGTTGATCAAAAAATAGAACCCATATAATAAAAAATTGACAGAGGGGGAGAGTAGAGTGAGAGGGAGTCGAGGGAGAGGAGGAAAAAGAGTAGACGGAGAAGGAGAGATGGCCATAAGAGAGGCGTGAGGTGAGCTAGGATTTCGGGGGGGGGGGGGGGAGGGGGGGGCGCAAATGAGAAGTGAAAGAGGTAGGGTTGCGAGAGGCGTGAGGTGAGCTGGGATTTGTGGGGGGCGACGCAAATGAGAAGTGAAAGAGGTAGGGTTTCAGGGGGTAATATTTAGGAATAAATAATAATAATAATAATAATAATAATAATAATAATAATAATAATAATAATAATAATAATAATAATTAGGAGGAAAAAAAGTGTAATTAATAATAATATTTAGTAAAAAAAATAATTATGAGAAATTGAAAATTTATGATTTTGTTAATCAATTAGCTTAATTACATGTTTAGATTTACAGTTAGATTTAAGAATTGTGTAAATGTAGTTTTTTGAACTGTTGTGGAGGTGATTAATAATAATATTTAGGAGGAAAACAAAAGTAATTAATAATAATATTTAGTTAAAAAATAATTATGCGAAATTGAAAATTTACGATGTTGTTGATCAATTAGCTTAATTTATACAATGTATTTTTTATGCAGATGGACTTAGATTTGCCAAATTCATTCGCTGGCTTTCTTATAAGTGAGTCTGAATAGAATGTTACTCAACAAAGTGATCATATTGTTCATACAACTAAAAAATCCCAAGGAAGTAAAAACTTCTCGCCAGAAGAAGATTGTTTACTTGTATCTGCGTGGTTAAATAATAGCAAAGATCCAATCACGAGAGTTAATCAACAAACAAGACAATTTTGGGCTCGAGTACATGCTTACTTTGTCGAGAATGGAGCAAACCTGAATAATCGTTCTCAGATAAACATCTCAAATAAATGACAAGAAATAAATAGAGAAGTTGGAAAATTTGTTGGTTTTGTTACCCAAATTGAAAACCGTCAACAAAGTGGAACGATTGAAGAATCAAAGGTAATGTTTTTTTTTTATCATTTTCATATTAAATTATTTGTTTAACATATTTATTATATAACATATTTTTATTTATTGAAATTGATTTACCAAATTAATGATGCTCGGCAAATGTATGTTTCAGTCGTTGGCAAACGATTTCAACTGGAGCATTGTTGGGTTATCTTAAAAAATGAACTCAAGTGGCAATTTGAACGTGCGAGTCTTCATAAGAAGTCAAACAAGAAACAAAAAAATCATGGAAATGCAAGTCCAGCTTCTTCAAATCCATCAACCGCTGATTCTGTTAGTTTAGGAGAAGACAATGACGCATTTATTTACCAAAATAGACCAATTGGTCAGAAAACTGCAAAGGAACGACTTGCACGGAGACAAGGAAAAGAAAAAGTTGACGAGATTTATGTATCAAATCTCTTAGACAAATTCACAAATAGTATCAAGAAAATTGAGGATAAAAAATATCACCATAGAGTAACAATGTTAGAGCAACAAGCCAAATTAATTCAACAAAATGAAGAGAGACAAGAGGATGAAATCATGAAGCTGGATACTTTTGGTATGGATCCAATGTCTGCAGCCTATTTTGAAAATAGAAAACGGGGAATTATGGCAAAGAGAGGTTTTAATTTGTAATTGATTTGATTGAATTATTTGTAATGGAATGTATGTTTAATTAATTATTTTTAATTTTCTTTAAATATTTTGTATCGTGTTATGAAATTGATAGCAATTAAGTTTGTTTTAATATTTTAGAATTTCAAATTTAAATTATTGTGGGGTTTTTAATTTTAAATTAATTTTTTCTATTTCATATTAAATCTGAAAAATTAATAATTATATTGTTGGAGGGTTTTTTAAAAGTAATTATTTAATTATATAACTTACTCTTATTAATTATATAATTAATTGCATAATTAAATTATATACAAAATAATTGCATTACATTAAAATAATAATATAAAAAAATAGCTCTCCAAAATGTCTTTTACCATTAAAGTGCACATCATTAAAAAAATCCATATATACACTATTTAAACATCCATTTTAAAGATTTGGCTCTCCAAAATACCTACTCCCATTGGAGATGCTCTAGAGGCTTAAAAACTGGAGATCAAGAACTTTATTAAACTGTCTGTGTAACATCGCCTATTTTATGAGACCAACACATCACAACACTCATGTGTCAGGTACTCGAAAAGACAATCATTTTTTGTGGTCCACTCAATTAATATCAACTTACATATAGTCAATTAATGATCATAAAATAATGTAATACTTAACTACATTTATTTAATAATATTATGATTGGATAAATATTTGAGAAAAGAAATGGTAATAATATGCTTAAATGCAACTACATATTCTTAAACATCATGATCAATTAAAAAATACGTTCATGCTATGACTTAAAATTTAAAATATAGTTTATAGGTTATAACACTTTATTTCAATTTCTTGGGGAAAATCACTTGAATAACAAGCACATAAATACTAAATTAAAGTAAATAGATAGTCCTCTAGTCATGGTAGGTATGAGAGCATCCTAGAAGAAACATAATGTATACAAAGATAATTAATTAAGAATAAAGAAGATATATGTAGTTCACTATTAATTTAATTATTATTTAAATTAAACCAATAACATCCACCATTACAATACCAAGTGTTGAAAATATTAATTTCTTATATTCAATTTATCATTCTTTTCTAACATGTTAAACTCTCACCCCCCCCCCCCCCCCGCCCCTCACTCCTCGAGTCGGCTTCAATTCCATTACCTCTATTCATATGGTCAATTAGCAACCTTATTGCCCCTATTATTATGGTCAACTACTATCTTTGTGCCCTCGCCCTTGTGGTTGACTATATTTATGTTTCCCCCCACTTATGTGGTTGACTATTTAATCTTTAGAATTATCTTTTATCCAACTTGATAATAATGATATCTTTCTCATAAAATTTTATCATATAATCCTATAACACCAACGATCATGGTAATCATTGTTCAAATCTAATGAATAATTTAATATTGTCTTTTGTATATCATATAATAATAATAAAAAGTTTTATAAGATAAATAAACTTTTAAATTATAAGATAAGGTGGTAGACACCTACCTACTCTATTTAGTGGTTACTAGTCAAATGCCCGCATTACATTGCGGGCATAGTACTGGACGGAAAAAATAATTTTTATCATTATTGAAATTAAAATATAATATTTAAATATGTAAAATTTGATATAATGAAAAAGATCAACATACTTGTATCATAACAACAAGTAACATTGGAGTCTTAACTTCTAAAATTATCGTCACTATTATCTGTCAAAACAATAAACATTATTAAACAAACATGAGAAAAAAATTAATAAAAACATGTAAGAACAAAAACTAAAATTATTCTTCTTATTATTATTAATATTAATATCATTATTGCTTTTAATAAACATGAAAAAACGAAATTAAATCAAAGGCTGAAAAGAAGCCTAAAAACATTAAAAAAGAGCAAATAAAAAAATAAAATAAATGATAAATACAAAAAAAATTATTGATTGAAAAAAAAATATACCTGGGAAGAAAAAATCGTGGTGTGCGTAAACTGACCCGAACACCTCGGTTAAGAAAAAAATATAAGTGGCAAAACAAAATAGGAAAAAAATGTAAAAAAAATGGATCTGGAGATTAGTCGTGGTGCGCTAGAATTGACCCGGACACCTCGGTTAAGAAAAAAAATATAAGCGGCAAAAAAATAGGGAATTTTTTTTTAAAAAAAAAATGGATCCGGAGATTAGTCGTGGTGCGCGTAAGTTGGCCCGGACAACTCATTTATTATTTTTTTTTGTAAGAAAAACAACAACCAATTATTTTTTTTTAAAAAAAACCATTTATTTTTTTAAAAGAAAATGATTCTTCAAAGAAAAAACTACAAAAGAAAGTAAAAATCATGAATTAAAAAATCAAAATCAATAAAAAAATAAAAAAACAATCAAAATAATAATAAAAAAACATAAGTAAAAAAAACAAAACAAAACGTCAAAATCCAAAAAAAAAAACAATCAAAATAAAAAATTAAAAAATAGGAAAATGAAAAAATAAAAATAAGAGAAAAATGAAAAGAAACAAAAGCTAGGCGGTGGCAAGGCTCAAACCGCTGCCTAGCCTTCTCGCCCACCAAATGGTCATGTGTCCGCTAATAAGCTACATCATCGTTATTGTTTCTTTGTGTGACAAAATATATAAATAGTATTAGTTACTGTTCAAATGCGAAAAATAAAACATCTGTTGAAATCCACAGTGATTTCACTCACAATACACAAGAATCGATCGACCTTTTTAGTATATAGGATAATAATATAAAAAATATTACACTACTTTGTGGGCCGAGTAAAAGTTTGTATAACTATTAAAAGAATAAAAATTATCAAATTATCCCTAGAGAAAAAACCTAAAAACATTAACATAAAATTAAGTAAGAGAAAACATTAAATAATAATAATTATTATTATTCTAATAATAACAAAATGAAAGAATAAATTGTTTTTTAAAAACAAAACGAAATAAAAAATCAAAATAAAAAATGAAAAAAGCAAAGTGAAAAAGAAAAAAAGCAAAGTGAAAAAAATATAAATAAATAATAATAATAATAATAATATAAGTGAAAAATCAAAAAAATAAAACATAAAGAGGCGCTGGCAAGGGTCGAACCCTGCCAGCGCTCTCCCACTGGTAAGTCTTACCAGTGGGCTAGAATTGTTTTTTGATTTTGTTGTTGAAACAATATATATATAGTATAAAACACTATTCCAATCCACAAGTAACCACCTGATCTCTTTTAGTATATAGGATAATGTCCCATTAGCTTGTAGTCCTGTCTACGCATCTCTTGTTTCATCCAAATTCATCATTAAATATCATTCTGTAATTTAAAAAATTATATTCCATAATTCATTGCTTACTTATTGTTTTCTTTTTCAATGTCTCTTATCAACTTAAAAGCATCATCATACAATTGTATGCAAAATCTCCATATTTAAATTGTATCATTATTTTATGCTCACATGACTACCCATTGGCCTAAATCTTGTAGACTCTTCTAGGCTAATATCTTAAGTCAAACTTAACTCACCTTAATTATTATTATATATGAGACCATAAATGCATATTATTTATGTTTCCAAGGTCTCCAAACTTAGTCTTTTCTCAAACCATAACATAGGTTGTTACCTTGCTTTAATCATTTAGAGACACCTTTGGTCCATAATCACCTTTGCACTTAAGTTTGTCAATACAATCTTCGTTTTCTTTTATCATTTTAGAGGGGTAATTATCCCTTTAAACACAGATTTTTAGGGTTACAACAACTCTAAAATCTCTTAAAAATTAGGTTCCTCTAATTATAAAATTAAATTACCTTCTAGACTAAAACAAATGAAAGCAACTTCATGAATATAAAGTTGCTCCTTTAGTTTTTTTTTTAATTTCATCTTGATTTTTTTCTTCATATGACCTTAAAATTTAAAGCTGCCCTTCTTCTTCTTCTTCTTCTTCGTTTTAATTTTTTGTCCTTATTTTTTTAATTTAATTCCTCTGCAACCTTATCACATGATATATAATTGTAAAATATGGTAAAAGAATACAATATGATTTTTCTCTATTTTTTCAAAGCCAATTTACACTTTGGATTGTTTATGGACTACTAAATTGATTGAGTTATATAAAAAAAATTAGCATATAATTTATTTCTAAATTAAATCTAGACAAATAACCAAGTTAAAAAGTTTCAAAGTTAATTCACTAACATTATTCAATAATAATAGAAAATAATTTCCCATGGCCTAAACGTTTTTCCAAGGTTATAAGAATATTTTTCGGGTTAATAAACTAGTAACATAAAAAATGAAAAATCTAATAAATAAGATTAAATTAAAAAAATACCGTGGAAGATATAGATCTTCTTCACTAAAATTGTACATATACTTTTAAAAAATATATTTTAACCTTTTTATATCAATAATATATATTTTTTTATCTTTTTTATTCCAATAGTATTTTTAAGAAATAAACAATTTAATGCAAAATCAAACCCTCCCTAATCATTTTTTGAATCTATTTGGTATTGTGTAAGTGATTAATCTAATAAAATAATATATTTGAAATTTTACTAAAAATTAAAAAATTAAAAATATTCAATTATTCGAACCAAACGTGTCCTTGGATCCGGAGAGTACAGCCACTGCATAGCAGATGTAAGATGTATTAACGTGTCCGTCGCCCATGTCTATCCGCTCAAGCTTTTCCCCCATTTGACAATCTGTGCTGTGGGTCCCAAAGGATGGCAATCCGTATAATAACTTGCCACGTAGATCATTCATTCATCATCGTTGATAGCTCATTGACCGAGTTTTGAAATGGCAGCAAGTAAATCAGGCGGCCCCAAAACACCAACCCTACTCTGATAAAAATTCCCAAAACCCCCAAAATCTTCGATTGACGGGGGCGCCAAAACCCCCCATTATATATATCTATATATATATATAAAAGAAAATCATACTCCAACAAAAAACTCTCTCTAATAAGTAATATTATCTTTTATAATATTATTATAATCATAAATCAAACGCTTTCTTTTTGAAGTTCGATTAGGGATTTTTTGTGTGTTGAGAAATGGAGCTTCAAAATTCAGTGAAGGAAGCTCTAAACGCGCTGTACCATCATCCAGACGATGCGTTTCGTATGGAAGCCGATCGATGGCTACAAAACTTTCAGCGCACAATCGATGCCTGGCAGGTACTCTATGTTCATTCAATTTCTTTTTCTTTTTTGCCAGATTCAATTTTTATTAATGGATTTATTAGCTAGGTGAGTGAAGTAGTTTCCAAATTCATAGTGCTGGATTTATCTTCAATATTTTTTAGCTCCATTATTACAATTTATTGTCTTTTGAGTGTTGAGTTTGTTTGGAATTTGAGTTTCGTGTATGCTTTAGTTGTTTCGTGCACATTGGAAGTAGCTGATTGTAACATTAGGGTTTTGTTTGGTGGTGGAGCGTTATTTTATCATCGAGAAGACTTGGATTTTGGGATATTAGAATTATAACATTTAATTTTTGGGTGTTATTGATAATTGATCACCTTTTCTTTTCACTTCCCGACATGATGAAGTTAAGAGTTATCTACTTGTTCCTTTCAAGAAGAAATCTATTTTTTTTTTCAGCATCAGAGCTGAAAATCAGATAGGAATGTTTCTAACATGGAAGGGGGATTAGTGGATGTGTACCATGACACATGGCGTCAGCTATGGATTTTAGATTTTGCACACGAACTTAGTTTGGGTAGAGGTTGTTGCCATAAATTTTTGTTGAGCATGGGCAAAATCATCTTGGTCTGGCTCTTCTTTCATCCTATTTCAAAACTTGTATCTTTTTGCTCATGCAAATTTCTGCCACGAGGATAAGAGATTAGGGCTTTGTTTTGAGGTTCTGGCCTATTGGCTGGCTGGCTGGCTTTGCGGTTGTCTTGATTCGGTACACAGTACTGTTTAGTTCAGTTTTCTTGGAGGAAGTCCAAATATATCAAAGATAAGTTCTATAAAAACAGAAAATGTCACTTTACATGAATATTATTTTTATAGATGCTCAAATATTATAATAGCAAGTTCACTCTTGGCTTAACCAGTGTTTTTATAAACACTGCAATAGTCTCTATCCTAATTTATTTTCAATACTTTTACCAGCTGTCCAGCTTCCTCTTTCTATTTTAGTTTGAAAGCTTTCTGTACTTTCATTATAATTTATTTATTTTTTGCACTTAGGTTGCTGATAATTTGCTTCATGATGCCACGAGCAATCTGGAAACCTTAATATTCTGTTCTCAAACTCTAAGAAGCAAGGTAACTTCGATATTCATTTAATCTACAAAGTTTAAGTATATGCTTGTGAATATTAATTTTTATTTGATTGCTCCTTTAACATCAGGGGCTTCATTCCTTTCTGCTTTTAAGTTTCCCCCCTTAATTCATGGATGATAAAATATTTTATCCATTTTGTATTCGATCTTAGGTACAACGAGATTTTGAGGAACTGCCCTCTGAAGCCTTTCGACCATTGCGTAGTTCCTTAAATGTGAGTGGACTTTTGTTTATACTTGTCATCTTTGTTGAACCTTGGTTTTGATTTCTTATGAATTATTAATTCACTGTTGTATAAATTTAGATCTCTTCTATCTAATAGCCAAGCCTTTGAAACTAATTATGATAGTTTCTCAACAGTAGGAATGCAACCGCTCTTTTTGAATATTGCCATGTTCTGATATTGATACTGTAATGCCTTTTAAAGATAATTTTAACTCTAGCTGTGCAAGTGGTGTGGATAGCTAGTCAAATTTGCTTCAAAGTTAGTATTCTTATTTGTTTAAACCACCTTTTTGGATTCCCAGCATGCTTTTGTTTTGCCTCTTCTTGCATTAAGTACTTATCAAGAAGTGAGCGAAGATGACTTGAGATGATCATCAGTGCCCACAATCTTAAGCAAACTATAATTAGTTTAATGAAAGCCAAATTAATAGATAGATTTGTCACCTCTATCAGTCGGTTAGCTTGAAAGTTGCATTTTTCCAAGGGGAAACTTGGTTTTGTTCACATGCACAGGAAGACATTGAGTTCAATTTGCTTGTTAGAGAAGTAATTGGATATAACTGTGTATTTTTGTGGTTTGTAATCTGACTGTTTCTCTTCTTTAAGTCTCGGATTCAAATTTTTGTCTTTTGACTTCAGTAATAGGTATTTTAGTATTTAAGTTTTATGTTTAATGTGAAATGATTCTCGATGTTTTGTGCATGATGCACATGCTTGCCAACATAGTTTTAACTATTTACTTATACTGTCTCTGGAATTTAATTGCAGACCTTGTTAAAAAAATTTCATAGAGGCCCCCCTAAAGTCAGAACTCAGGTATTACTAAGAAAATTCTACATAAGCCCTTGTAATGTCACATTTTGATGCCAAGATGATATGGAGTTCATTTATTTGGCTTGTAGATTAGCATTGCTGTGGCTGCCTTGGCTGTACAAGTTCCTCCTGAAGATTGGGGGGATGGCGGTATCGTAAATTGGCTCAAGGACGAGATGACCTCACATCCAGAATATATACCAGGATTTCTGGAGCTGCTTACAGTTTTACCAGAGGTACACCAGTTACAATTTTGCATTTTCTGATTTACTTTATATTCTTATCTGTGTTTTAGGGATGCATAGTAAGCTTATTTGCAGAGGCTTTGGATTTTACCCCTAAATACCCTTATTAACATGTGACACAACATGAGAGAGAGAGAGAGAGAATCTAAGCACTCACAATCAATTCTTTGCCAGAGAGAGCGAGAGCGAGAGCGAGATGATTCTGGAGTTCTTGATCTATGGCAGCCTCTCCTACCCATAACAATTTGGGTTAAGCTCAAGAATAGATACAAGATAAAGGATATGTGTCTGTCTTCATTTCCCTTACCTCCTATTGAACTTAAAAAAATATCAAGAGACAAAAAAGGTAGATTTGCTAGGTAACACTTTGCAGTCTGCATGCCTCCAGGATTCTCCCTCTCATCATAACTATCAAGGTCCACATTCTTTTAAGAAGATCCATGTATTTAACTGATAAACTCCACATGTATTCAAGTTAAAGGTCACATTCTAAAATGAACACCTATCTACACTTAAAAATAGATACTCATTCACTTAAGGAAGACTTTGAGAATAGTTAGGACTTCATTTAGTAACTGCAACAAGGAAATGAGGAGGGGGGAGAAGCTTAAATTATTACTCCTGAATTTTTTATTATAAATATTACATCTGAAGTATGTCTATTTCTAAAGTACTTACGTATCTAGTCCAAAACTTGGGACACTTTTAAGCAGAGTATCTCTATTCTAAAATTTTAAATTAATTGTCTTTTTCCTCTGCCCTCACCCATGCCTGGCACACTCACTTAAGTCTGTAAAAAAAACTCTGGATATGTTGTCTGCACAAACCATAATTGCAGTTATCAGTGCCAAGTGAAATGTGATTCGCTGAAAATCACTATTCACAAAAGGGTTAATATTCTAAGGTCCACATATAGGCATTTCAAGGGAGTGGGGTATTATCCTTTTATATTTCTTTTTTAATGCAAAATGCTTTCATGCATTTGTTATCAAAGAACAGGTAAAGGAATGCTCTTGTCATAAAACATTATTATCGACTTTCTCTCACATGCATTCTTTTTGTTGTTTTGTGAACCTTTACTCTTTCCTGTTGTCATTGTTAGAGAGATGCTGTATCAGTATTACAAAATATTAAAAAATTTCAATCACCCACATCTTTTGTGAATGTTTATAATCACCTGGTTTGTGAGAAATAGGTCTTGCTATTCATCACATTGCTGATGCCTCTTCTTTCCTGTTATTGTTTTCATTCATTTCAGGAAGTATTCAACTACAAGATAGCTGCTCGTCCAGAAAGACGCCGCCAATTTGAGAAAGAGCTCACTTCTCAAATAGAAGTTGCTCTTAATATTTTGACAGCTTGCTTGAAAATAAATGAGCTAAAGGAGCAGGTGAAATTTTTTCTTATGTTGCATTTTTCCCTTTCTAGTGCTACTAAGCATAACATATTTTATTATGCAAACTCACCATTAATAGATATTGTTTTGAAATGGTCATTTCTCACTTATGGTTCCACTTAACAGCATAATTTGTTAACAGGCATGCTCTCAAATTCTTTTGGGATTTATCAATCATTGTTCAATCAAAACAAGGCCTATCTTTTATCATCTTTCATTTTTTTGGATTTCTGGTGATGAGTGATGATATAAAGTTTCTGCTGATGTGCATGTGCAAAAGTATTTAAACATAGTTTGCCTATAAATGCACTAGTTGGGCAGAGTGATTAATTTAATGTACTGAGAGAGGAGGGGGAGAGGTAAACTAAAAGAGATTTCACATCCTCAATAGGTGCTGCTTTCATGTTCCCATAATGTACTTGCCTGAACATATCCCATTCCTGTATTAAACGCATCCATCTTAAAACCCTTATCTCAAATATGTTCATCTTATGTATATGTTATTTCTTAACCATCCAGTGCTGACTACCACGACGAATAGTTTGTCTACTTGTAATTTATATTCCTTCGGTCCATAATTTATTTTTAAAATTAATTATATTTTCCCATTCAAATAGTAGATTTTTTAATGTTCTAGAAGTTTAGTACGAAGTATATTCCTTTTCTAAATTTCAGATTATAATTAAATTAAAATTTGGTTTAACACTAAGGACACTTAATATGGTACTGTGGGAGTAAACTTACTCTTCAGCTTAATATTTATTATTAAACTTTGTGCTTCTCTATTTAAACATACATGCATTGGTGCAGATAAGATGTCTCATTTTTTTTTTTAAATTTAAACTACTTTAGCTTATTTCTGATATTTTCTTGAAGACTGGATATACAATGGGTGAGATATAAATGGTTTTTTGTCCATGATTGATCTTGTTGGAATAAGTATATGATTATTAATATGGGGAGCATTATTGCAATAGTTTTGCATCCCATGGATCTGGAAACATCAACTTTTTGAAATCCGTTCTCATTTATTACACCATGCAGAACCTCATTTCTGATCAGATGGTTGCATTATCTCTGAGCCTTGTCAATGTGATTTTCCATTATTCATTCGGTAAAATCTTCGAGGTCATTCCATCTTGTCATTCTTTGTTTCGGGCCATATTATTTTTTTGTTCCTTGTAGAAGCTGCCTGACAAGCTTCTAAAAGCAGGCCTAAAAGAGCAGAATAAAAGCTTTTCTCCCCTTGCATTTTGTTATTAGCATGTTTCTTATCTAGTTTTTTCTTATTTTTTTTATGTAAATTAGTGGCATATAAAATATCTGCTCTCAATGGTGTCTTAATTGGGGCCATTTTGTCCTTTCTTCAGGTTCTTGAGGCATTTGCTTCTTGGCTTCGACTGAGGCATGGGTATGCATTTTTCTTATATATATATTTTTTCCTGGGGCATGCATATGGTTGGTTAAAGTAATGTTGTTATTGATTTTGAAGCAGTATGGACTTGTATTATGAAATCTGAGTAGTAGTCTAAAATGGTGCTTTGGTAAGAGAATATGATATTAGAGAATTCTAGCAAGAGTTGGATCGAGTAGTCAAATTATTTAATTTCTATAATGTCATATTGTTCACCTGAAAAGGCATCCCTATTGTTTTATCATGAGAAAAGATCAGAACATTCTCATATGTCCAAGAAAACTGTCATGATATGCCATGTTGCTTTAATGTGAGATCATAATTTGTGAGTAGCCTGCAAAATAACTATGTTTGAAGTGAGGGAAGTGAGAGCGGATAAAAGAGAAAGTGAGAGAGGAATCCTATATTCTTTATCTCAGAGAGGAGGTGAAAATCTTAGCCCAGGGCCACTTAAATAACTTCTTACAAAATGAGAAGAAAGTGGAGTTTATGCAGATTGATTTTTTTTTTGTTATGCATACCTTCAAAAAAGTTGCAGAGTTATGTTATCACATACTACTAAGTCATCTTTAAAATAACTGCTAACGTTCCTTTTGTTCCAATGTTGTTTATTTGATGATACTGATTTATCACTAAGTTTGTGCTTGTTGACACAACCTTGCTGTCAGTATTACCAACCTGTTCCACAACTTGCCCTCAGAGAGCACTAAATTTTTTATGGTTATTTTAACTTCTGTTGGGTTCAGGATCCCTGGTTCCTTGCTTGCATGTCATCCATTGGTGCATACAGCTCTATCAAGTTTGAATTCTGAGATACTTTCAGAGGCAGCTGTAAATGGTATTGCAGTTGAAACCAGCTATATTTGTTTTTTTTTTTTGTTAGTTTATGTAATTTCATATTGATGACAATTCATCATTTTATTTATTTATTATTTTAAAATTTTAGGAACATAATTGATGTTATTCTACTCTTGAGCCATAGCAAGGGAATGACTGTATTTACCCTGTTGCACCTGTGCCTCCTATAGCCTATTTGTTTCTTGGAAACTGTATCTACAACACTCATGTGTTGAATTTGTATCTCTTTATCTATCCAACCCCTGTCTTCCCCTCTTGAAGCTGGATGGTTTACATGTTTAATGACCTTTATAAATAATTTTCCCAGCATTTCAGGAAGACGTTATTATTTAAATGAAATCTTTTGATTGTCAATCATACATCTTTTCTTCATCTTCACAAATGTGGTTGGCAGTCCAGCACAGTTGTAATCTGTAGAGGACTAAAGGATCTGTTGGTGTGTTTGGAGTCCTGGACTCAGTCTTCTACTTTCCCTGATTTGTGCAGTCATATCAGAATTAATACATTACACAACAGCTGGAAACTCTGGTGGTATTCCTGTACAGATGCCTTTAATTCAAGTGATTGTGCCTCAAGTCATGAGTCTAAAGGAGCAACTCAGAGATCCTTCAAAGGTATTGCATTCATAAAGTTTCTTGTGGCTGTTGCGGGTCTTTATCCCATTGAGTGATGATATTGTATCATAATACATCTGCTAAACCAGTAAATTAAAAACAATGCTATCCTATTAAGGTCGTTTGTGGTTCATTCGAATCCATTCTCTTTCCTTGCTGGGGTGCATAGGCCTTGAATTGTAGCAAGTTGGCGTCTATTTATTTACTTGTGAATTTTATTGAAATGCTTTTGAATACATTTCTCAAAATTAATAATCTTAGGATATTGATGGTTTGCTGGTTATTGAGTAGTTATTCATATTCTTTTATGCAGTTTTTAAAGAAAAACTTGTTCTTCAAATGCATTCAATTTATCAAACAAATTTGGATTTATGAGAAATGGTGGATGTTTTGTTCAATGGTGTACTATGGGAGGGGGATTAGAGATAATTGTTAATATTCAGCTAAGCAAGAGAAATGATATAAAGGAAATTTTCCGGTAATACATGAACTGATATGCATGTGTGCGTGCATGTTTGTTTGTTTGTTTATTTATATGCACACTTTATTTTATAATCATGCTTTTAATGTGTTTTTTCCAAAATGATTAGTTTCTTACTATAAGCTGGCGGGATTTTCCACAGATCTGAATGAGTCATGTTCTATTCAAATGATGCATCATAAGATTAAGATAATTAGCAATTGTTCGTCCCCAACATGCATAACATTTTGTTTGGAATAATATGAAGATGATGATCAAAATTATTTATATTTGCTAATTGATAAATGGCTTACATCCATTGGATGGGAATTCTATATGAGTTGGCATGAGTCAATCATTTGCTGACATGGTCTTTGCCTTTGGAGGAAGTTGGCTCCTGAAAATCTCATATTACAAGGAGTTGCATGCTTGTGCCAGCAATTCTGGGATAATATTCATACTTGCATTTTATTTGATGGAGATGCTCCACCACCCAATGCACCATGAAGGTGCTCTGGGCTCATATTTTTATGTTCCTTTCAGTAGTGGATTTTTAAGTGCAGTTTCTCTTTCAAAATGTTTGCAGAAATGGTCTTGGTGAGAACAATGTAGCAAATTGTATATTGTTATTTAAACATGGTTTTCTTTTAGGATGAAGAAGATGTGAAGGCCATTGCTCGATTATTTGCAGACATGGGTGATTCATATGTCGAGCTGATTGCTACTGGTATAACTTATCCTATCAATACTGACTATGTCAGTTTTTGTTTGTTCTTTTATTGTAAGGTGTAGCTATCTTTGCTTCCTTTTGTTCACTCTTCTTTGAAGAAATACAGAGTGCTTTTGGTTGACTAACAAAGCCTGTTCTGTATGTTATCTTTCTCTTTTTCTGTTGATTAGCGTTTTGGAACTTTCCCCTCATTTGCAGGTTCTAATGAGTCAATGATGATCGTAAATTCATTGTTAGAAGTTGCTTCACACCCAGAATATGACATTGCTTCAATGACATTTAATTTCTGGCACAGTCTTCAGCATATCTTGACTAAAAGGTTAATCCTTATGGAGTTCTATTGAATTAGCTGCATCCCTTTCTAAAGGAAGCTGGAATATGACGATTCTAATCTACCAGGGATTCCTATACTTCATTTGGTAACGAAGCATCCATTGAAGCTGAGAGTAGGAGGAGGCTGCAAGTTTTTCAGTCAGCCTATGAGTCCCTTGTGTCCCTGGTGAGTTTTCTGGTTTAGATTTTCAGAGCCTCAATATAGTGCTATTAACTGTGATAACTTGGTAGTAGTGTATGTTTACGTACTATAAGAAGCTTCTATCCCTAGAATGTTACACGAAGTGGAAATGATTTTAGGGATCAGTGTGTGATTTTGTACCCTAAGAAGATTCTATCTCCAAAAAATGCTTTGTTACTTTGGATGGTACTGCTGATGTATGCTCTCCTCCTTTATCATTATTGCTAATCAACTTGGTGGGATTGTTAACAGCATGCAACAAAATGTTTTTCTAATGTAGTTATGTCTAATGAAGAGAAGCACATGTTTGACCAAAGCATGGTCATAGAAATTTATTATATGCAGTATTGGAGCTGTACTGCTCATACCTTAGCTATCAATGTAGTATGTGACACAGTAGCTCCATTACTAGCAGTATTTAGTCTAGCTGGGTTCAGTCTTTTAGTTTTTTGTGTTCTCGCCCATCTTATGCTGTGAATACACTGCCTATTACTGTATTAATCAAGAGTCACAATTTGATATTAGCATATAGGTTTTGCTTCTTAAAAATGGATGCTGCAGCAAAACAATAATGAAAATACATTCATTTTGTTACTCATTCCTAGTCCTTTTGAGAACTTAGAGTTGCATCATTAACAAACTTAAAGGGACCATTTCTTTGTTTCTTGCTTATTCAGCACTTGCAATTTCCTTAATGCTTTGGTTGTCAAGTTTGGTTTTGTCTTGGTCAATAAATTTTTACTTCTGAATAGCGGAAAACTTATAGGTCTGCATTTGTTCTCTCAAGTTTTCATAGCTCTTTGAAAGGAAAGAAAATTTGATTATGGTTTTCTTAAGTGAAAGCATGCATATGAATAAATAATCATTTTCCTTGTTTGTTGTTTCATAAAAATCTTAAAGAGCTATGGCTTATCATCACAGGTTAGCTCTCGAGTTCAATATCCTACAGATTATCAAACCCTGTCAGTTGAAGATCTCAAGGAATTCAAACAGACTAGATATGGTAATGATCGGCTGCTTGATATTGGACATTCTTTTGCTTTTCCTTTCATCAGCATTCTGGAGAATATATTAGTGCTGTTTTAGTTTTTTTCAAAACTCATCAAGCATACAAAAGGCATGCGAAGGTAATTTAATTGTTATTGTATATCACTGCAATGTGAGCATTTCCCGAAAACATTACTGAAGACATTTTAAACTTGAAACCAGTGTCTTGTACCTCTTTGGTTACTAAAACATAAAACTGTAAAACTCTCATCATTCCTTTTGCTTTCTGACTAGGTTATGCTGTCAGGTGTTTGATAGCTGAGTCTTAGATGACTAAGAAGATCAGTAATAAATGATTATTTTGGAAGAACTGTTAAAACTCTGGTTAACTTCGTACTATGTTGGTAATCTTGAGGCGTTGGATTTTTGTATTTGGAAAAACATGTAGTTTTGGATTGTTTGTTCTTAAGGAAAATAGATTGATGAGGGGAATAATTTATACAATTAGTTTGAGTTCAGAAACTCTGGTAATTTTAGAAATCAGACCAAAAACAAATTGATGACCTGTCTGGTTTTTATAGCTGATTCCAATGAGTTTGGTAGAGGGATTTGCATGAGTTCTTTGATAGAAATCTTGAAAAACAAATTGATGACCTGTCTGGTTTTTATAGCTGATTCCAATGAGTTTGGTAGAGGGATTTGCATGAGTTCTTTGATAGAAATCTTGAGTTTTCCAGAAATGTTTTCTTCAAAACTGGAAACTTATGAATATGCCTTTGCTAAATGAAAATAAAAATTAATTTCTTGGAATACATGCTTTTTAATTATCTAAAACTGGAATACACCGAATTAGTTGTATTCCGAATTCTGCTCTATATAAATAAGGGCCTTGTTTGGTTCATATAATGGTTTATGGTCATTTGTTTTATTATTTTCAATTTAAATCGAACAAGGCACTTGATTTCTGTTTTGGAAAATTCACATATAATAAACATGTTTATTTTTCCATGGAAAAACTTTTTAGAATGAATAAGAAAACTAGAGATGGAAACAAAAAACTATTTTTTGAAAGTAAACACAACCTTAACCCCTTAATGTTTTTGTATCAAATTCTCTGATTTTCCGTATATATATATATATATTTCATTTATGTTTCTGTCAAATTTATCTGTTACGAATATTGGATCCATGGTTTGTACTAGCATGCTATGCATCATGAGAATAAGAGGTAATAAAAGCAGCATAAATTCTTAATGATGGTAATATAAAAGTTAATTGAATCGTAGTTCTTGCTTGGGTGTGGGGGCAGATTTTGTGCAGTGATTACCTTTGTGGACTGGCACAAATAATGCAGTGAAGGGAAAAGTAGTATAGGAAAATGTGAAGGGCCCTATATGTACATGATGTGGAAATTGTTTGCATATATTATTGTGAGTAATTGACTGGTACACTGGCTCATGTATCTCTTTCCTTTCTGACAGTAATTTGTCTGTTGTTGGTGTTTTTATCCTTAACCATTAAATTGTCTTTTAACTTTTGATCAGTCTCTTTCACTTTTTTCGATCAAACAAACAGTTTTTGGCACAATCCAATGGTTGCTTTTAGTTTCAGGCAACAATGTAAATCAAAATATTGGTTGTACATCATTTGCATGTCCATCACTCAATTTGATAAATGTTTTCCTTCTGTTGCTATAGTTTTGATCTTGTTCGTTGATTGCACTATTGTTGTTAGTATCCGATTTGTTATTTGTCTCTCACTCTCTCTCTCCTGTTTTCAATTTGCCTGTTTTATTTGTGTTTATGAGACCCAGATACCCTTCTACAACACTAACAAAATCTGTCACCATGCTAGCTGTTGCGGATGTGTTAATTGACGCAGCATCAGTTTTAGGCGGTGATGCAACTTTGAGAATTCTTTACGTAAAACTTGCTGAGGTGTGTATTCTATTTTGCCATAACAGCTCTTTTATTTTTGTAAAAAGATTTTTGAGAACTGGAAACTAAGGTTTAAGTATTCATTGAAACTAGTGCAACATTGCGATTGCAAGCTATATCCTTTCTTGAGGCTTTAGTGGGATCCAGGAATTGTATATAAAATATTTTCGTGAATTAATTTTCAAATAAGCCCAACCTCTTATTGTTACCAGTTTTTGAGTAGTAATTTGGTGGTTCAGCAATTGATTCAATCTTCTTCAGAAGTATTCAAGTAGCTTTGATCTGTAAAAGGCAATTGATGCGAGAGAGAACTATAATGACACCTTTTGATATTCTATCCTCTAGTCCTTGCAACCAAGTTCTATATTTTTTTCTTGCAAGGCAAAGGATTATTTAATCTACCAGAGGAAAGTCATTTAGGTTGGATAAGGGCTACCCTCCATTTTGTAGTCCAATTTAGCCATTCAATATGGAAATAACACTGATTTTACAGAATACTTGTGAAAAGCCATTTGGTGATAATTTTTTCCAACATCATTTCTTCAATAACCATGCCTCATTTTGCTGCGTGTGATTAAGCTTTGGAGCCTCATTTATAGAGATCTTGTGCTGCAATGCTGTCATAAATGTCTTGTTTTCCTAAGAAGGGAACATTTCCTGATTTGGATTAATATTTTTAGGGGGTTATACGAGAACTTTTTTACATGCCACACTCAAGGAGTATTTCTATGATCCTTTTTAATTATGTTTGTTTGTCTGAATTATGTGAAATCTTTTTATACTTTGGAAGGCCCGAACTTGCTTGGGGAACAACCTCAATCAATGGCATCCAGCAGAAGCTGCTTTGTTTTGCATCAGGGCCATATCAAATTATGTTTCAACAGTTGAAGCTGATGTAATGCCCAAGGTAAAACATTTCTGAAGTTCTTTTTTTTCTTGATTTCATTTTTTACTCTCAGTTATTATGTTGAGGGCTTCTATTTTATGGGTGTGGTTTTGTTTCTGTGCTCTGTTATGTTGGGAAACCATTTAGTTCCTTGAACATTTAAGATTTTATTATACCCCCTCATTTTTATAGGACTACAGTTGCATAGCTTGTCCTATGGTCCTTAATTTTAGCATGTCTTGAGTTTTGTGATCAGTGCATCTATTGTTTGTGCTGTTGTGAATTTGAAATCTGAAAAAAAGAAACCAGCATTTGCTTTTGCATGTGGTTGACAGATAATGTATATATTATTATAAGATTGGATAAAACCTATTACTCCTGTAGTCTTATAACAAGAAATTGACTCCTTGTTTATATCTATATTTTGAATTCAGTAGTTTATGGATTGAAAATGGTTTACTTGTTTTCAGATTGTTTTAGTTCAGAGCTCTCAGAAACATAAATTTTTTTGCTGGTTGATTCTCTATAAACAGATTATGTCTTTGCTTCTGGAACTTCCTCATGAGCCCCAGCTGCTCCAGACAGGTAAAGAATTCTCATGATGGCTGGATGCTATTTTATATATTTTTATGCTTGCCACCAAGGGGTTGTGGATTTTAGTGTGGAACGGAGATGGTGAACCGTCACTGTCCAAGTTGCAGATTCACTTATTTTGACTTCCAAACTCCTCGGGCATTGGTCTCACCAAGGAAGGTGTTTCTAATTGTGAAATCTGAAGTTATTAACTTAAGGAAAAAAATTTCAGTGTGCTTAACCATTGGAGCATATTCAAAATGGCTTGATGCTGCCTTGGATGGATTTCCTCAACTGTCTTCAGTCATAAAAATTCTCCTTAGTGGCATGGGTAAATCAGAAGATTCTGCAGCAGCTGCGGCAGTGGCATTCAGACACATCTGTGATGGTACAATCTCTTTAGTCGTGTAATTTTGTTCACCACTATGTTATTTGGTGTTAGAAGCATTTGAATTTAAAGAAGTCTATAAGTTTGCAACATTCTAGTTATCAAGTTTCCTGTGCATATATCAACAATTATGAACACTATGCCTTCTAATTTTTGCGGAGCACATTCTGATCCTTGCTCCTTTACATAACTAAGCATTGTGTTTTATGTCTTCGTCTTCAATGGGTTTTAGTTGTAATTCTGAAGAATGTTAATGGCATTGCAATTGAAACCCTCCACTTGATGAACAAATGCCAATTGTTTGCTTGGAGTTTGTTAACCATATAGTGAAAGATGGTGATGAAGGAATATGAATTTTGATTCTGCATGTTTAAAGGGTTCTATCTTGTTTTGAGGGTTTTATAAAGGGTTTTTTGTTCCTATATTTAATTGTTTTGTTTTCTTCATAATTTTCTGCTTTTGGGGATTTTAGAGACGTTAAATTAACCAATATTCAAAAGGAATTAGAAAACCATTGCAGGAGGATTTCTTGTAATTGCTTGTTTTTCTCTGTTAATAGTACATTCATTTTCTATCCTTAAAAAGGAAAAGAAAAAAAAAGAAAAAAGGGGAGATGGGGGCATTCCCATCTGGTATATGATAGGTAAATCCACTTTCAAGAAAACTTAATGAAAAAAAAAAGCGGTTGATTATGGTTGCATATGATGAATGCAAATTGTTTGAGGCACCAATTTCAAACTTAAAGGAGTTGATCCAATCTATTTTTTGCTGGTTATCACTTGTGAATGATTCTCTTATTTTTAAACTAGATATTTTAGTGTCAAGCCTGTGATTTGAGAGAATCTATTTATGCTTCAAGAGTTGTTTTCTTAGAGCATCAGAGTTATGATTTTAATACAATCATGTTCAGCTTTTTTAGCGTATCAACAGCTAAAATGCTAAATGAAGTTGGGAAAACCACTAAGATGAAGAAGATAAAAGTTTTGGTATATGCGTTATCACCTTCAAAATCATGAAAGATTATTATTCTTCCTTGGGGGTATTCAGTTTTAGTTCTATTAGTGGTTTTGCCCTTTACTCCTTAGAAGAGACACGCTCTCACACACATTCACACTACTTCCCTCTACTCTATTGTATCATCGCTACTGCATTATGTGATTTATTGTTGTATTTTGAAAACCTTCTCTCAAGCATGGATCAAATGTTGACTGTAGATTGCCGGAGAAAGCTTTGTGGATATTTTGACGAACTCTTTTCCATATATAACAGTACTGTGATTGGGGAAGGTAGTTTTAAAGTTTCTGCTGAGGACTCTTTGCATGTGGTTGAAGCCTTCAGGTATATTGGTTACTTGAGAATCCTGGAGATCACTGCATTATCTGATGAAATTCCACTCAGAGCACTTGATTTAGATATTTATGCATTGTTTTGCAGCATGGTCATTACAGAACTTCCAGCTGATCAGGCTAAGCAGGCTTTGGAGAAATTATGCTTGCCAGTTGTTACTCCTCTACAGGTGAGGATGTTTTGTTACTGGAGGATCTGTTTTTTCCTTTCAGAATTGTTCTTGTTTCATAATACTAAGCAAGTTTTTAATGTGAACAACCAGGAAATTATTAGTCAAGGCCCAGATGTATTGGAGAAGAAACCTGTTCGCGAATTAACAGTTCATATTGATCAACTTGCATACATCTTTAGGTTTGATTGACATTCTCTGTTTATTTTTTAATTTACCCGATTGATATTCTTAAGTTTCAAATAAAAAAATTCAGGTATGTAAATCATCCAGAAGCTGTGGCAGATGCAATTCAAAGACTTTGGCCAATCTTGAAAGCAATCTTTGACGTGTAAGTACATGCTGGATGCTATAAGAAAAGCAGTAATCATGTTTAGATTTTCCTTGGTTTTTTGTTCTTATTTGATCTGTGCTTTCTGTAGTCGTGCTTGGGATATGCGGACAATGGAGTCTCTTTGCCGAGCTTGTAAATATGCTGTGAGTTTCCTTAGCTGTATTCACTTCTTTTACTCATGAGCTTCAGAAAACTAGATATGATAGAGGTGGTCTTTAGTAGGTCAGTATTACTGATTTAACTGTCAAAATAATCCTTGCCAAGAGTGTTCATAGGATTTTTTTTTTCCAAACCATCTCAACAACAGCTTCACTCAGTGAATTGATGTACACGTGACACCTTTCTATTTCTTACAACACCTTTCTATTTTGTTGGTGATCTTGCTTGGTTAAAAAATCAAAGTTTCTTGAAATATTAATGAGGTTGAGTTTTCTTCAGGTGAGAACATCTGGAAGATTCATGGGAATCACAATTGGAGCAATGCTAGAAGAGATTCAAGGCCTGTACCAACAGCACCACCAGCCATGCTTCCTTTATCTCTCCAGTGAAGTCATAAAGGCATGTCTTTCTTCCTAGCATGTACACAATTTTTTCATGTTTAATTCTGAAGTCAGCTTTCATCTTGGGATGCAGATATTTGGCTCTGACCCATCTTGTGCGTGCTACCTGAAAAATTTGATTGAAACCCTCTTCAATTGCACAACATGTCGCCTCACCAATATAAAGGTTCCACAGCGTTGCATTACCTTCTGTTGGTTTGATTTGCTAATAGCGCATAGCACTTGTAGCATTCAGTCATTTTTTGGATTTATTTTGCAGGATTTTACTGCCAGGCCAGACATAGCAGATGATTGTTTTCTGTTGGCATCGAGGTGCATCCGCTATTGCCCTCAACTCTTTATTCCATCTGCAGTGTTCCCATCATTAGTGGATTGCTCAATGATTGGTGTCACTGTACAACACAGGTATAAATCTGTATTTTTGTGAGAACACCCGGCCAATGAAAATAACATTTCATCCTAGCACATGAAGAAATGCATGAGATGTTGATCATTTGATTCACTGTATGAAAAATAAATGATTGCATGACATATAAGGTAGGGTGAATATGGGTAAGATATAGAACTAGTATGTTGATGCATGAATGATTGAAAATTGGGACATGGTAGAGCAGTGAAATGCTGGTAAATGAACAGGTCCGTACTATAATGTGTAAATTCTATCACCTTTTGATATGCAAGTGCCGGGGGGGAGGTTTCGTAAGATGGATGAATGAAATCTATTAAATGCTTGACAACACAGTTGCACGTTGAATACAAACTGATCTGCATTTCACCTGTTGCATTAAAAAGTGAAAAGGAGTTATTTATTCTACATGCGTGTCCAAAACCATGTATACAATGTATTCATGTTTTTCTTTCTCACATCTCAAGTGTATTCTTTGGGTATCATATAGTCATTTTATTATTCCTTATTCCTCAAATTCTTGTCCTTTTGTATTGGGCAACCACCAAATACTGGATCCAGGTTTGATGCGGTTTTTATTTTATTTTATTTTATTTGGGTAGGTTTTTTGAAATATATATTTTTCCTCAGTAGCTTGTAGTTGTGATGCTATTGAAACTCCTTGCTTCCAAAATGAACTGTGGTTTTTCCCATCACTTACCATATTTTTTCCAATCTTTGCAGAGAGGCCTCGAATTCCATATTAACTTTCTTGTCAGATACCTTTGATCTTGCAAAGTCTAGCATGGGAGAACAATATTTAACTATCAGAGACAGTGTCATTATTCCCCGGGGCACCAGCATAACCAGAATTCTGGTTGCCTCTTTAACTGGAGCACTCCCAAGTTCTCGATTAGAAACGGTAGCTCATATTCTCTACCAGAACTTTTATTGGCTGGCCACAATTGTTTGAGTAAATTACCGTTGGACATTAATTAAGAATTGAAGGAAGCTTCGTGTTTTCCCCAGGTAACATATGCTTTACTAGCACTCACCCGTGCATATGGAGCAAGAGCGTTGGAGTGGGCCAGGGAGAGTATTTCATTAATTCCATCAACCGCAGTCACAGAAGTGGAACGAGCAAAATTTTTTCAAGCATTGACTGATGCAGCAGCATCTGGGGTTGACATCAAAACCCTGACGGGTCCGGTCGAGGAGCTTTCTGATGTTTGCCGGAGAAATAGAACAGTTCAGGAGATTGTTCAAGGAGCTCTAAGGCCGCTTGAGTTGAATTTGGTCTCTGTATCATAGGGGAGGGAGAGTAACACAAAGGCACCATTTTGATTAGGCTTCATTTGTTGGTCGCTTGAATTGCTCATGTAATAGCCTTTCTCATATTCATTCATCATTGACCGTTCTCCAATTTTTTCAGGAGAATCGTTACCACCTCATAGTGATTGGGAGAGAATGGGTGAATCTTTGTTTCTTTATTCTTGTGATTTGAGATCTCGAGTGGTTTGGACCGCATCGGTTTTCTTTTTTGGGGTCAAAAGTTTTTGGTATCAAAATGTAATTTTTAGTGTGGAATGGTTGGTGGAAAAAGAAATTGTCTCCCTTGCTGTGTTTGGTACTTTTAAAATCTTTCGGTATCCTGTAAAAATGTAATTTTTGCAAGTGTGATATGCGTTTTAATTTATGGTTCTATTACATGTCTAGTAACTAATTGCAATGCTGTGACCAGTCAGTTAAGGTCTTTACTGGCTCTTAGAACTGAGGAGAGGTTAAGTGTTCTTTAATAACCTTCTCTCTCTCTATATATATATATATATATATATATATATATATATATATATATATATATAATTTTTCATGATATCAAAAATAAATTTTAAAAATTTTAAAAATATTATTTTAATATATTTTCAAACAAAAAAATTATAAAATAAACTAAAAGAGATCAGGCATTCACTAAGACTGTGAGACAAAACATAGTGGATTGTAATAGTGTATTTGTGGGTTGGTTCAGTTTTTGGGTTAGTTCACCGATTTATTCATTTTTTTATATTTATTTGCACAGTAAAATAACTATTTTATTCCTCGAAAAAGACAAAAACCGTTAATGCCGGGAGGGGTTTCATAAAATTTCATATTTTTTGAAAATGACTAGATATTAATCTGCCACCATATAAGACAAAAAAATTTTTTGGCTAGGAGAGGTACCACGAAAATTTCATATTTTTTAAAAATAGTTAAACACTAAAGATTTGACTGTAGGGGTGTTTCGAAAATTGACCATATTTTTTATTATTATATGTCGAATATTGTGCACGCGTGTGCCATAAGCGCCCAACAATATTCGACTTCACACCCGTTTCGAGTGGAGGATCCCAGTGTTGGAAAATTCCCAACCGGTGTTTCACCCGATGCGCTGTCGTGTCCTAGTGGTTTCATTTCAGTCCTTAACTTTTAATTGTTTTGCATTGTCCTGATTTCTGTTATATAATTTTTAATTTGTTTCAATTGGGTCGTTCAATTGAAATTGATTATATATTTAGGTTTTAATTCGATCATCATTCTTTTAATTTCTGGATTGGTTTTAAGTCCCTTAATATAATCGGTAAAAAGGTTTTGATTTCTTTTTTTAATTTTGTCATTTGATTAAAATTGATAATATATTTGGTTTTCATTTTGGCTCTTATACTTTTAATTTTTATATTTTTTTTATATTTCTGAAATAGTCTATATTTTTGTCCATGTTTATATATATGTGTTCTTAACTTTAGTTTTTATTTTTTGTTATTTTATTATTTATTGAGGTGGTATTTTTTGGAAAGATTTTGCTCTTAAATTTTAGTTTGTGTTTGTGATAATTTGAAAATTCAAATATTTGTTTTTTTCTCTTTGTTCTTTCTTGTATTTTTTTTATTTTCAAGTCAATTGATTTTTCTCAGCTAATAATGTTTTTTTGTTTTATCATTTATTTTATTTTTCTGTTTGCTCTTTTGTTAAAGTTTTTATGCGTTTTTTAGTCTTTGATTTAATATTTTTCTTTCATTAATAATAATAATAATAATAATAATAATAATTTTAGTTTTTGTTCTTACTTACTTTTTTGTTTATTTTTTTGAGTGTTTTATTTCTCTGGAAAATTTAATATTCTTTATTTTTTTGCAGTAATAATAGTGATAATTTTATATGTTAAGACTTTGATATTTTTAATGTTGTTATTATTATAATAAAGTGTGTTGATCTATTTTATTATATTAAATTATATATATATAAATACTTTTTTTTAAACTATAAAATTTTATTAATTATTTTAATCTCAATAATTATAAAAATTATTTATTTTCCCGCAACGGTCAATTCAATTTAAGTAGTTATACACTATATTATTACAACATCCGGTGACTGGTGCTGTGTTGTGTTCAATGAACCGAGTCCCTCTTCTTCCTCCCCTCTCCCCTTAATAAATCATATTAGCTTTTATTATTTCCACTTTGCAATGATTCTTTCTCTGATAACTGATTTTCAATCTTCGTTGCCAATCGAAATGCTTGCCTTCCTTTCCCTCTCCTCTCTTATTGATTGATTTCCCTAGCCAGCCAAGAGTTGCCGATTTGTTGTAAAAATTATGGAGAGAAGAAAATTGGTTTCCACATCTCAGAAGAAAACCCTTCTCTCTCTTTTATCCATCAACTTAAAGAAACTCACAATCACACCTCCAAATGATTTTGAGTTCTCTGATGTCTTTGGCCCATCATCAACCCCGCATGACCCTAACCATTCACACTCACCTACCACGTCATCTTCTGTCCTGGACCCACTTGTCATCCACAACAGGTCCCACTCCTTCGTGGGTCCTTCCCCTCGCTACCCTCTTCCCTCTTCTTCTCTCCCCTTCCACCATATCCAAGAAGATGATGAAGCTTTATTAGAAAATGAAAGTTGTGACAATGAAAAGGGAAAGAGCGAGGATGATGACGGTCAAGTGGGCAATTGTGGTCATAATAATAAATTTGGGCCTGCTGATTTTGAGATATTGAGAGTGGTTGGAAAGGGAGCATTTGGTAAGGTGTTTCAAGTAAGAAAGAAGAATAGTGATGGTAAAGAAAAAGGAGGAGGAGGAGAGTGTAGTGGAGATGGGATTTATGCAATGAAAGTAATGAAGAAGGATACAATTATTAAAAAGAAACATGTTGATTACATGAAGGCTGAGAGGGATATCCTCACAAAAGTGGTGCATCCATTTATTGTTCAGCTTCGCTACTCCTTTCAGGTTCTATTTCATCATTCTTTTTTCTGATTTCTTCCTTCTTATACGTGGAGATTGTTCAAGTTGTTCTCTTAAAGATTGTAACTTTTGGATGCTGCACTGTACACATCTTTAATTCTTGTATGTGAGAGTGCTTGTTCTGGTCTAATATAGCAAAGCAGTTGCTCTTTTTTTTTTTTTTTTAATATAGTGGGATTTTATTCGAGTTGAATTCACATGAAAAATTTTTAGGGAAGAAAAGAAAAAAAAAAGAGCAATACTTTATGTCATGCAATAGAGACCAGCAAATATGCTGATGCTATGTAGTGCTGCAATGCGGATAATAATAGCTGCTTTGCTCTAAATGAATAATGTTTGTGTTTTCTTTTCTTTTTGGAAGTAAAGTGAAGAAAGCATTAGAAATAGCAATACTGCATTGAGAATTTAGTTTCATGCCGGTATAGTAGCAAATGTTTTGCCTATAATGGATGTTAAGGCCCTTTTCACCATGGTTTCATTTCATACAAGGAGAAAAATTGATAAAGTTAATAAAACTATTCCATTTCTTTATTTTTCAGATTCATTACCCATTTGGGAGTTTAGAATATATACAAACTACAAATGCTCGTTATCTTTATATACTAGCTCAGTAGGTAATGCATTTTGTGGAATTATTCCGTGTAACACCGGTCCATTCTATACAATGACAGTTTTAGCTGGTTTCGATGTTATTGGGGTAACAAATTGTAAAATAAAAGCCCATGTTACCCTAATCCTATTCAATTGAAAATGTATTCATTGTGAATTTGTAATTGCGTTGCTCAATTATAACATTAGCAAGTCAATGGTACAAAGTTTGAAAATTGTCGCCAGAATCTTAATGGTACTTTAGTTGTTACCTTTTCATTGAACATGATTGTAAGTTTCAAGGGTGATAAAGTAGTCAGATTTTAGAATTATTGTTTTTAGCGTTATTGGTTTTCATATTTACTTTTGACCTGTTTTAACTATTACAAGACCCTAATCTTTGTATGGGTTATATAATCCTCTATTTATTATTATTATTATTTTATAATCTTATGTTCATCAAGAAGGATTAAAATAGACTCTGGAATGTTTTCAAATCCTTTGCAATGGACAAGTCTGAATGAATAATATTTATAATCCTCTGTGTACTTAATTCTCTTTTCCTCATTGCTCTTCAGACCAAGTCTAAGCTTTACTTAATCCTTGATTTTATGAATGGAGGTCATCTCTTCTTTCATCTTTATCGGCAAGGAATCTTCAGGTATCTTATGTTTTGTACTTTTAAATTTCTTTCATGACTTGTATTTGCATGTTTTAATTTTTTGGTCCTTGGTATGTTGCACAGTGAGGATCAGGCAAGGTTTTATACTGCTGAGATAGTATCTGCTGTTGCTCATCTTCACAAGTGTGGGATTGTGCATCGGGATCTTAAACCTGAAAATATCCTCTTGGATGCTGATGGGCATGTAATGGCATTACCCATGCACTCTATTCTGTGGAAGGATTCGTGGAACTTTTAAGTTGGATAGTTTCTTTTTTTTTAGAGAATAAAATTGAACCAGTCTTTCCTGAAACTGATTGTTTTCACCCAGGTTCTACTGACTGATTTTGGAATGGCAAAGGAAATTGATGAATCATGCAGATCCAATTCAATGTGCGGGACCACTGAATACATGGCTCCGGAAATTTTACTGTCCAAGGGCCACAATAAAGATGCAGATTGGTGGAGTGTTGGAATACTTCTGTATGAAATGCTATCTGGGCAGGTAACACATTGGATTAACAAGGACTTTATTTTTATTTTTTTTTCTGTGTAAAGAAAAATAAAGAGAGGAAACTATTCTAAAATCTGGTTACTATTAAGGCATTGAGCTTTGCATAAGTCCTCAACAATCCCCTCTCCCCTCTTCAAAGAGTCGTCAAGAGGAGTGTCGTTTGCACTGATTCTGGATGTTGTTGATAATGCTCTCTAAAATCTCTTCTCTCAGCCACCGTTTACCCACACAAATAGAAAGAAGCTCCAGGAGAGAATTATCAAAGAGAAAGTCAAACTTCCACCATACCTTAGTAGTGAAGCTCACTCTTTGCTGAAAGGAGTAAGTATACACTTATTGTGATATATCCTCTCTTCAATAGATTGTTGAATTTCCTTTTTTCAATTAAGAGCTCATAATTATTGTCTTTTGTTGTAGTTGCTTCAAAAAGAACCATCAAGAAGGTTAGGCAGTGGTCTTGATGGTGGGGACGAGATCAAAAGCCATAAATGGTTGCGGTCAATCAACTGGAAAAAATTAGAGGCGAGGGAACTGCAGCCAAAGTACGTACCAGATGTGAGTGGCAAAGACTGTACAGCCAACTTTGACAAATGTTGGACAACAATGCCCCCTGATGACTCACCAGCTCCCACACCAACTGCTGGTGAACATTTTCAAGGGTATACTTATGTTGCGCCTAACCCTTGGCTTTCATCTGGATGAATTAAATGATTATGAAGCAGGTTAGCCAACATAATCGAATTTGAGTAAGTTCACCTTTCTTTCTACAGACCTTTTTTTTTAACATAAAATAAATAGGCACTCATCTCTCATGTCTAATCATGCATTGGTTTTTGAATTAGTATATAAACTATACCTTGTAAGAAAAGATGTGAGATCTAATTATTATTTTTTAGCTTAGGACATGATCGTTTTTAGAAGTATATTGCAAACAAGAATCAGTGTGCTCTGTCCCGACTAGCTAAGTTAGCTATTAGAAAAAAAGTGTATCATTTATTAACCTGTGAGAAAGAAGCATCAATGTGACGAGTTTTCCCATTTTTCATTCATTTTCCCTTCGGATTTGGTATTTGGTGAAACAGAACAGTATTGGGTTTGTTGCAATGGTTCCGTGCCTTTCTTATGCTAGTTGAGAGCTGATCAAATTTAAGAATGTGAGATGAATGAAGTCGCTAATTAGAAGCATGCCAAAAATATCCAATCCAAAGCACAAAGACCATTTGGATGGCATAGCAAGAGAGAGAAAAGATTCTGTTTAGGACTTCCTCATGAAGGTGATACAAAGCATTGGCGAATTAGTAAAGAGAAGCTTTCTTAAAGTACAAAGAGGAAGGTAGCATTGAAGAATCTTGTTTTTTTCACTCAAGAGTCCGGTGACATATTTAGTACTCCTTAGAAACTTCACTAGGGACCTCACTAAAATGTGTTTAGCTTCAATGGCATATCTGTGACCTAGCATCATATTTTTTATTTTGTGGAAGAATTTGAATGGACTGGCTTAAAGTTATCATGGAACTAACATGTTTTTGGTGTGTATTAAAAAATATAGAATAAATTATCAAAAAATATATTTTCCCTTTGTTTGGATTATTTAATCCATAAAGATCAAATTTTGATGGGCATATGGAGGAAAATATATGCAAACCAATCACTAGATTTTCACTGTAGGTCATGAGTAGATCAGCAGGGAGGACATATTCTTCTCACTTTCTTTCTCATTGGTATCATCTTTTAGAAAAAGACTTCTATCAGCTATCTGATGGAATGAGAAAGGAATCTCTGCCCCCAAAGGAAGCTTGTATTTATATGGTTGTAACTAAGAGTAGTCACAGGCTGAGAGGAACCTGAATAACAAGCGGGCTGTTTATCCTCCACTATTTTGAAAGCAAGTTTCAGAAGCTTATTAATTGGTCCACTTGGTTAATCCAGATATCGCCTTATTTGTCCAAAAAGAGTGGCTATAGTTGAAAGTCCGTAAAGTAGCCATGAGTAGCAAACATAGGAACAGCAATTCCCTCTGTGAGAAGTCAATGAAGGTGGTGTTGAATATAATAAATTTATCTTCATTTTCTATTGCTAAGATGAGTCAGGGAACACACGGTCCTCCAGTTGTCATCAACTGCCAAAGCCCTATGACAGGTTCGGTCATGGTTGCTAATGAACCTTTGCTGTCTCATATTCCAGGAAGTTGAAGGTCACAGGGAGCTCAAAGCCAATATCGATGCATCCAGATGAAGGTAATGGTTCAACACATGCTTTCCACAAGGATAACAGTGTTATAGATGGGAGGGCCTCTGATTATATCAGAAAGGGTACATGAGAAAAACCACAATGATGTTTGTGAGATATCAAAACACTCGTATATACCACCTCCTCCGCGAGCAGTGAAGTAAGCTACTTTGACAAGTGATTTTTTAGCATTTCTTGTTACCCATTTAATGTTTGGCTGAAATAACCTGATAAATAAGATCACTGAAAAAGTTTTGGATCTTTCATATTACTTGCTTGTATTAGTGATTATCATCTGCTTGTCGTGCACTTACCTTCTCTCTCGAGGGAAAGGGACCATGGTCCTGAACAGAGGTTATCCCCTAATGGCCTAAAACTGTGTGCCTGTGTGCTGTATAGCATACATTTCTATTTATGGCTTTTCCAGATCCTGTAAAGAAACTTGGGTGCCTGTAAAATATGCTTTTATATATGCTCGCTGATGTTTACGAATTATGGATCCTTTATCAGTGTGCTATCTGGTTAGTTTGTAAGCATGCACTATATATAGATAAAAAAGAATGCTGTTTGTCATGAAAGAAAACTAAGCAGCAACTTTTATGGGGTGAAGCATGCCAGTTCTTTGAATAAAAGTGGATAGATGGAGAAGCTGTTAATATGATGACCACTTCGGCTGTTGTTCACTGAGGATAACAATCTTTCATGTTATGCCATAATTGTCGACAAATATATATATTCAAAAACCGCACAATCAATTTGGATATCAATAATTAAAGTAGAAAAAGCTGAGAAGATAATTGGAATTCTTGATGGAATATGAACAGTTGGAATAGTAAATGGTTGTGCATGTCAGAGCGGGAGGGGGAATCACTCCAAGTTTATTAGGTGGTTGTAATTACCGTCATGAACTCGCGATTAATTTCTGGAAGATGATTATTTTCTTAATAAAGCTCGACAATGTTTGATTGATAGCTTAACTCTACCACCATTAATAGTCGATGTAGTATTCTTCGCATTATTTATAGCTTAACTCTACCAACACTCAATTTCTTATTGTCAACACATCCCAATTTTTTCTAATGTAATTTAATAAAGTGAACAAAAATAATAAGAACAAAAAATAATAATTTATGGCCAAGATTTTAAAAAAAAATGGAAGCATGAAAACTATTTCCAATTTTCATAATTTACTTTCTTTTTTCAGTACCATGTTTAAACATGACAAAACAAAAATGATTTTTTTTTCATGTTGTAGCATTGTTAAAGAGTATTTTTTGGCATTTAAAAAAAATTATTTTTGTTGTATGTATTTTGGGCTTGATAACAGATTTATCAAGCCCATTAAAACATGGTACTGTTAAAATGACCCTTGAATCTTCATATCAAAAAAATTCTCTCTTAAATAGTTTTGAATAAAAGTGCTCATCATGTGATTACAAACATAAATGCACAATGATTTGATATTAGAAAGGAAAATGAATCAAAAATTGTTTTTCTTACATTAATTTGTTTTAAAATTCAAATATAAGTTAATTTAAAGAAATTATAAGTGTATGCAAGTTAGTTGATTACCAAAATAACATGTTAATTAACATAAAAAGATTAAGAATTTTCTTAAATAAAATAATATTTAAATAAATACTAATAATGGTTTTCTAAAAATAACTATATATATTCATTATATTAAAAACAAAAAAATCAAACTTGGGTTAAAATATATGTTATAATCCACACTTTAAACATTATAAAAGACATAAGTATTATTTTATTACAATATGTTGTTCTATATTGTTTATCACAAAATAAGATAAATTATTCAGTCCACTCGAATGCATATCAAACACAAAAAATGATAAATATTTATCCAGTCCAATCTAATCCATTCTTGTTTAGTCCAATCCAATCAATATTGTATAATACACCAAACACTATCTAACTGCAATATGAAGTTTAAGGCTTTTTTTTTATCTTATCTATTCATAAATGATTGATTATGCATGTAGGTCATCAAGCTTGCTTATATCCAAATTCATTGTAATCCAATATGTGGAACAAGGACATCATACAATCTTTTACCGAAGAGGTTAGATAATACAAATATATTACTTAATAAAAAAATATATTATGAATTACCAAGTTTTCTAATTTTTTTAACATCATTAATTAAAATATTGACATAATAACATAATTTAATAAATAAATAAAAATAATACGGTTCTACTTGTCATTATGTAAAAAACATTACATATCATGGATGTCATGGTTTTCAAATGCAATAACTTAATATGTCATTATAATTCAAGGATTAAGGCAACTATGCACCTAAGAGGGGGGGATTAGGTGTAAATACAATAAATAATACAATTTTAAAATTAATTACTTTAAAGTAAAGAGATAAGAGAGAGAGATTGCTAACTCGGTTTTTTACGTGGTTCGGCAAACCTACATCCACAGCTCAAGTATCAACCCGTACTTGAGTATTGTATTCTCTTACTAGTCCAAGTAACAAGATTACAATTCCCGCTTGATGAATCCACACCAAGACTTTTACACCACTTGAAGATATGCCCTCTTCAAGATTTTCCTTTTTCCCACTTGAAGATGTACCCTCTTCAAGATTTTTCCTTGGTGATGTTCCCTCACCAATTACAAGAGTTTTATACTCAACTCTCAAGAGTTTTACAAGGATTGTTTTTGTAATACAAACAATACACTCTCAATAATGTGGATATTACAAATCAAGATCTATGATCTCTTTATCTCACTTAATAGCCCTTAGAATATTTGAAGGTGTTTAAGTGTAGTGAGAATGAGATTTAATACTCTTTGTGTTAGGATATGAAGATTTAAACACAAATATGAGTATTAATGAGGATTGATGATATGAAAGTGTTTATGCACTACTAATTGCCTCAATATCAGATATAAACAATGTGTGTCCTTAATTTTGCAATTAAGAGGCCTATTTATAAGTTTCAAAGAGAAACTAGCCGTTTTAGTGCAACTGTCATATCAAGCGGTCGACCGATTCACAACGAATAAATCAAGTGGTCGATCGGTTCAGTTCGAAAGGCAATTTGTCTTCAAGCGGTCGTCCCGGTTCACAACGGATAACCCAAGCGGTCGACCGGTTCAGCTCGAAAGGCAATTTGTCTTCCAAGCAATCGACCGGTTCACTTGGTAACCCAAGCGGTCGACCGGTTCATGCAGAAAGGCAATTTGTCTACCAAGCGGTCGACCGGTTCACTTGGTAACCCAAGCGGTCGACCGGTTCATGCAGAAAGGCAATTTTGATAAATTATCTTTTCTGAATTTCTTGAACCGATTGATTATGACTTAATCCTATAATCATTAAAACCCTTTTAATGCATGCAATGTGAAGTGTGTGAGTTCATTTTAATTTATTCTATCAAGTTAGAAATTGAGATTTACATAAAGCACTAAAATGAAAATTTCTTCTATGTCTTCACTTGCTTGCATCTTGGACTTCTTGGAGTGATTTCTTCGTGTAATCCATTATGCTTGTTGATGTATTTTTTGTATAATACCTGTTTATAATTTAATCTCATCCAAGCATATTATTAGTCCATTTTCTTTTTATTGTTATCATCAAAATATATTAAAGCATACAAATATGACATTATATGTCAACAGTCATGACTCAGAATGTTGATGTTATGAAATTTAAGCCTAGCATCTCTTATTCTTTCCTATAGAAACCCATTGTCCCTCTAAAAAAACATGATTAATAATATCCTCTATCTTTATCCTAGCCTTGAAATGTCTTTTATTTTTCCATAAAACACCTAAAAATGCATCATTGTTCATCTTCAAGCCTCCAACCAACTTTTTTCCCCTCATAACCCCCTCGCCCCTAACACAACAAAAAATTAATATGTTGGGTTAGTAACATGATCAATAATCATTAAAAAAAAGTGCCAAAAAAAAGTAGAAAAAACCGTAGGTCCTTGCATTTCACCTTAAATTAAAAAAAAATGATTCTAATATGGTTGATAAAATATATTACAAGAAATGAAAAAAAAGGGAAATGTATTTATTGTACAATTCACAAAAAAAAAAACATAATGTTTTTTACTATAAGATGCTTAAATTTCATTCCTAAACAAGGTTAACAATATTTAATTTCACACAGACAAGAGATTTCATATTCTAGGCTCAGATGATTTAATTTTTTTATTTATCGTTAATTTAGTTTTTAAGGTTGATGATTTGTAATTTGTATTTTAGGATCAGTGTTTAATGTTTGGATTACAACAAGTGTTTAACTTTTGATGTTTGGTTTAAGCTGAGGATTAGTTGTTAATGTTAGATTTTTTTGGTTGAGGTCTAGTGTTTTTGATGTTTGGTTTAAGTTGAGGATTAGTTGTTAATGTTAGATTTTTTTGGTTGAGGTCTAGTGTTATGGGTTTAGATTACATTTAGTTTTTGTGGTAGATGGCTTAGGCTTATGGATTAGTTAGGATCATGGTTTGAAGTAATGTTGAAGTTTAAGGTCTGAATTTGGGTTAGTTTTTTGAATTATTAAAGATGTAGTTAGGGTTTTAGGTTTAAAGTAAGGCTAATTAGTGTTTATGGTTTGGAGTAAAATAAAGTTAGGTTAGTTTTTCTCTCTCTCTTTTATCATTATAGGTTAATTCGAGTTAATAGTTAACAAGTTTAGACATTAGTTATGATTTGACAGATAGTTAAGAGTTTAGTTTAGAGTTGCAATTTAGGGGTAATTTGTGGATGTCATGATTCCTACTAAACATGACATCTACCAAATGTTGTTGTTTTATTTTGATTTTTCTACATGTCTCGTTACAGAATAATGACAAGTATATAATTATGTTATTTCATCAATATTTTTTCACTTGTATTGCTCTGCTAATTTTGTTTTTGATTTTATGTGTTAATAGGTGAAAATACCCACTTTACCATGGTCTTTTTCTCCTTTATTATTATTTGGCGGGGACACCAGACCCGCACTGCAAACTACAGGAGTATATGGACGAAGACGACATAGGATGACCTAGCTTGTCACGCTTTGGCTGGGAGACTAAGCCCATCTAGGCTCATATCATTATTATTTTATTTATTTAAAATTATTTATGTTAAACATTTGGATTTGATGGGCCGAGCCCAATAGCGAGATGTTTAGGGTTTATTATTTATATGTTCCTCTGTCATGTTGAGAAGTAGCTTTTAATGAATATTGATAATTTTACATATTATGCATATTTCAAATCCCCTCTTTCCTCTTCTTTAGCTTTTTCTCTCTAAAGATTTTTTCTTTTCTTGCTTTAATACTTATTGTTTATTGTTCCGCATCAAATTTGGTATCAGAGCATTTTTAATTGTTCTTACAATTAAACAATCTAGAATCCTAGATCTAGTTTGATCTAAAAAAATAAAATTGAACTGTTCTGATTAAAAAAAAACTTGTCCTATTTAGATTAAAAAAAAGTGTTGTTTATTAACATTGTTCATTGCATTGCTCACCAACATCAATTTTCAGCAGCAGCGCCCCCCCATTAGTGGCACCTCAACCAATCACAACCATAACCACAACAAGTCTTTATCCTTAGCAACCCATCCGCCATAACCACCACTGGTCGCACCCCCAACAACCACACTCGTCACAACGACACCATTCACAACGCCCTCACCTTCAGTAGCGACAATGAAACAACGCACCAATAGGCCCCCTTCCAGCAATGATGCCACACCACAACCCTTCCCTTGCATCGCCAACCCCATCATTGAAGCCCCACGGAAGAGGCAGGGAAGAAGAAAGCAAAAGCTTTTAAAATAAGTAACCCTACCACGTTAGCCCTAGGCAAGATTTGCGTCATCAACCACGTTAGCCCACATCACCTACCACGTCATCTTGAGATAGTATCTAAGCCAGCATCATGTCAATGCTAGACAACATTGTGTCATCTGCCACGTCAAAGCTAGACAACATTGTGTCATCTGCCACGTCAACGCTTAACCATCACATCACTTGGTCAGAAATTCTCATCTGCCACGTCAACGCTTAACCATCACATCACTTGGTCAGAAATTCTTTTACCCATTGAATATCATCGTTCCTGATATGCTTTTACTCTTATTGATCAAGATTTAGCATTAATATTATTCTTTGTGCTTGCCCATAAACAAGTTGCATAATACGCCTCACAAATTTAATTACCTTAAATTTTGAGCCTATTTATTAACGTTGAGTATTTGATTCTCTTAATTAATTGTGGAGCTTGGTTAAATTAGTTGGAAAATTGAAACATTCTGTTTGAATTACTTGTGTGCATTTGAGGACTTACATGGCGTGCTTGTGAATTTTTCTAGTTTAATCTGTCATTACTTAGTCTCCAAGAGTAAAAATTATAAAAAAAAATTCTTTAAAAAAATAGCTAAATTTTATTTTGTGTTCTTACTTGTAAGTGTTATTTGTGATCTCAGTCTCAGGATTAGTTTTGCATGCAACTATGTAGTGGTCATCTAGTAAACAAAAATTAAAAACATAGATGCATAAATATGGGTAAAAAATAAATATTGTCCAAGGACGACCAAAAAAATCAAAGGAATTAATACCAAATAAAAAATTCAAAGAATAAGAGATGAAATAAAAAATAAAATATATACTTAATTATAATCAAAGGAAAAAATTTGAAACAAATAAAAATCTTGGAATTGAACAAATCAAGATATTTTTTTTAAAAAAAATACAGTGTAATTCTGTTAAAAAAATTAAAAAAAATAAGGACTGAAATGAAAACCAATATATATAATCAATTTCAATTAAAAGGCACAATTGGAAATAATCAAAATTTTCTTGGCAGAAATCAGGAATAAAATCAAAATCAAAATAACATGGAGCAAAATTAAATAATTACAAACATGAAAGAGTGACATGTATTTTCCAGCGACAGAGAGAAATGAGAGAGAAAACTAAAAACCATCTACCGATGATTCACTGACCACCGTCACACGACATGAGCCATGTCGGGAGGCCAAAGACATGACGGCGCATCCGGTGACATGATGACCAGACAGTTTCCACGACAAAATGACGTCACTCGCGTCACCTGAAAGGAGCGTGCGCATAAAACAATGTTAGCGCGTCCGTACGACGCACGTGCAATGTTTATGAAAATAATAATAATAAAATGTCAAGTTACACCTAGAAAAAAAAAAAAGGATGAAAGTACCACAATAACCCAAGCTCTCAACCTTTGTTTTTGTCTTTTCTAGTGTATATGTATAGTTTTAGTGTGTATGAATATGTGAAAAACCGAAAACATCTCCACTGTTCCGCGTCTTTTTGTCAATTTCCAAGGATAAAATGATAGTTTCAATATATAATACAATTTAAAAATACCAGACATGTCTTCTAAAAATATCCAAAATATCCCCGGTTATGAATTAAATTTTTTAGCCCAAGAGATAAATAATAATTTTACTGTTTAAATCTATAATACAGTGAAACACCTGTACCTTTTAGTTGTTTCAAAATATATATATATAAAACAATAATTTTATATATTGTTTTAGCCCGAGGTAAGATAATAATTTGTTTTGTTGGAATCTATAGTGTGTGTATATATATATGGTCACACAAAGGGTGGCCCATCTCGTCCTAGCATCAAATTCGACAGCCACTAGTAAGGACCACATTCATACACATTCATAGAACGATTGTGTCCGTTCACAGAAAACAAAAACAATAAAAAAAATGCATCCCTCCCACTAACGCAACTTGATTTTTTTTTTGTTTCACAAAACGATGAACACTACTTGAGGTTGAGGCTAAGGGCAGTTTTAGTAATAATAAAAAAAAGCGGCTGGCTCATGTCCAGCAGTCATATCAAACAAGGAGCAAAAAACAGTGACAAAATAAAAAAGGAATCTATCTAAAGATAATAGCAGCGAGAACAAACCAATCAGCAGTCGATGGCTATTCCTTTTCCGGCCAGCTCTGTACATCAGCGAAAGATAAAATTCCAGACACCTGATTTAGCCTTATCTTATCTACCCCTATTTCTTCTAATTAATTACCACACCTGCTACCCTTTCTCAAGCAACAATGATGATGTTATCGCCATTCTTCAAACTTGCCATCGTCTGCAAAGTCGAATGCCTGGACGACGATCCCCCCTGATCAGATGATGACAATGGATATGAATCTGCAATTGGCTTCAAATTTAAGTTCAGATCAGGCAGTGCCGAGGTGCAGGGAGCTGTGAGGACTAGATTTGTTGAGTAATTAAGGGACTGTTTGCCTTGTCCAAGTGATCGGTTTTCCATTGCTGGACTCTCAATTTGGAGAGGCAACACCGCAGGACTGGCATTTCTCACCGGGAAACTGGTGGTTCTGTTGGCTTGCAGCGGCGGATTTGACTGGGGTGCCTGGTTGCTGCTCTTGCTGTCTTGGCATGGAGCCTGCTGCTCTTCCATGGGAGTTTCGGTCACCTGGTAAAAATAAGATGAAGACGATGCTCAAATTGCAGGATTGTAAATGAAAAAACTGCTGGCACAGCTGCTCAGTGAGTTCAAGTCAATAGTTTCAGTTCTAAGAGAACAAATAAAACTTTTATATAAGTATTGCTTTTCCTTGCTGCTCTAAGAACCCAGGAAACGGTTTTATAAGGATTATATAATAATAAAAGAGTGCTTAGCAATCCTTGAGATCATTTGTGTAAAATTTTACACAAATGATCTCAAGGATTGCTAAGCACTCTTTTTTTTAATTATTATTATTATTATTTTGGTGCTGACGATGTCCGCAGCTGACTTACTTAGATTAAGACACTCAATCAACCAAAATCAATACACAAAGCGTAAAACAACTCAGCTAATCAAAATCCCATTTGAGAAAAGAAAAAATAAGAAGTTAAAATTATGATTAAAATCAAATTTCTCTGTTTTACTAGTCAAGCACAAAGCAAATCAATCAACATTCAAGGCTTCAAAACAATTACTATAGGGTTAAGTAAGAAGCCTGGTAGCACTGATGAGATCTGGTGTTGAAAATACCATGTCGGTGGTGATATCAAAGAGGCTAGATCGGCGGCGACGGCGATTCAAACTACTGTTTCGGTTAAAATGCTTCTGAGCATGACTAGCAACCTGAGTTGGTGTTCGGGTCTTGACAAAATTGCGAGAAATTCCTCTCCAATCTCCTTTGCCCATTTTCTGCAATCCTACAAGGAATTTCTTGTGTTCCTCCTCTGTCCATGGCAATCCTGTCTCATGCAACAAAGATAAGATGATCATGAACCAAAAGAAGCAATTTAGTTCTATCCAAGCTAACAAAAACAAAATACCATTTGTATCCAAGGGCATCGAAATAATATCAAAATAAATATTCAGAAAAGCCCAGTTAATTAGACATCCACCACAAATCAACGATTAATTCATTTCAGATGAATAAGAACCTCTCTTTCGTTGGCTACGCCTTTCAGAGGCTGAAGAAGAGTGGTGAACGGTGTCATCTGCAGACTTATAGCCAGAAACAGCAGCAGAAGCACCGGCAGCGGCATCTTCATCTTCCTCGTTATCATTCAAGTGCTCATACTCATTCATATTATTCAAACTCACAATTTTCCTCATGTTATCAACCACCACTCTGACTCCAAACAGCACGATCTCCTTCGGCTTCGTCTCTGCCGCGCCATCACCACCGCTACCTGTGGAGCTACTACCGGCCACCATCTCTAAATCTCTAAGCAAAAGAAAGGAAACGTGAATAAATTATCTTCTGGGAGCCCAAGGGAGCAGCACTAGCTGATGGCTATAGACAAGTAATTTCAAGTGGTGGAGGGTTGAAAAGCAGAAACATGTGTGCGCTTATATTCAGACAAGGGGTGGGGTAAGGGTATCGTGCCAGTTGCCACTTGTCTCTCTCTCTCTCTCTCTCTCCCCTCCTTTTTTTTTTACCTGTTTTATTATAATATATAATATAAAGTCGGCGTAGTTTTATCTGTACGGATATATATATTTTTATGATGATGATGTGTTATTTTATTGTATTAACGTCAGATTTGTATGAATTGTAGGCGAGTTTTTTGGTGTATTTAAGGAATCCGACTTTATTTTGTTTTTTAATTTATATTTAATGTCAGTTTCCTATTTTAGTTTTATTATTGTTGTTGTTTTTCCCCGGTCTTACTAGGAGATGCTAATTACGAAGTTGCAAGAACTAATTAGCAGCTCTCTGACGCCGAGAAATTGACTATAAGAATTTCTTATAAATAAATGTCTCTCCATTTATCATCATAATTCTGACGTCATAATTTGTCTCCTACCCTCGTTTCCCTTAATAAACTATTATTAGGTTAGATATTATATTATAAAAATAATAAAGGAAAACAAATATATTGTTTTGGGATTTCCTATTTTTCAAGTTGCTCGGCAAGATTGAGATGGAATTAGTCTATTGACCTGCCGGTTCAAATTATTACCAACCACACACATAAATCCAGCACACATACTGCCAAAAACAACAACAACAACATTACCTCAACAATTCGTCTTAACCCTATTTTGAGTTTTCTAAAAAACAATCCTTTTCCTTTTAAATATAAAAATAAAAAAATATTAAAGACCTGCAATTCAGCAAAAATAGGTTAACAAGGGTTTTGAACATATGAAGAAACCAAGCTAAGATTTTGGACAAAACTAAGAACCCAATTGTACCCATGATTGAAAGACAATACATATTCATGGCTAAATTAAATAATTATCAGATGGGTTTGCATAAAACTTAAGTATGAAGACTTAATTAGATTTTAAATAGGCTAATTTGATTTAATTACAAACCAAATTAAAATTTTAAGTAAGTTCAGAAAAATATTTTTGTTTCAAATTGAAAGAATTGATTGAGTACAGAGATTTAATTGGACTTTTAATAGGATAAATTAATTTTATTAGGGATTTAATTGGTCAAATAATAAATTCCAAAATTTCTCATTTGAGCTTGATTGGGAAGACTGAAATTTTAGAAGAGTGAATTTAATTTTTTTTCAAACTCAAGTCAGGTGAAATCATGGATAAAATTGCAATAAAATCAAAATTTAAGGGTAAATTAAAAGCCAAATTGAAGAGACTCAAAACCAAAGATTTCTTTGCAAAAGGTGCTTGAATTTAGGGATCAAATTTGATTGAAAATATATTTGAAATTAAAGAATTTAAAAGTTTGAAGTTCAATTGATAATTGAAAGTAAATTCCAAACTTTCTCGTTTGAGCTTAAATGGGAAGGTTGAAATTTTAAAATAGGATATTTAATTTCTTTAAACTCAAATCGGGTGAAATCATGGATAGAACTGCAAGAAAAATCATAGTTTAAGGAAAAAATAAAAGCCAAATTGAAGAAATTCAAGATCAAGCATTTCTTTGCAAAAGGTCTGTGAATTTAGGGACCAAATTGATTGAAAATATAGTTGAAATTAAAGAAACTAGAAGTTTGAAGTTCAATTAAGAACTAAATTGAAAATATACAAAACCAAGAACCAAGTTGAAAAGAAAAAACAAGTTGAAAAGATTGCTAAAATCAAAGGTTTCTTTTTTAAAAATCATGTAGGGGAAAAATTGAAATATAACTTAGAATTAGAGTTCAATTGAGGACTTAGTCGAACAATTTGAAAGATTAAGAGCTAAAATTAAAAAAAAAAAGGAATTCATAATCAAATATAGGTCAAAACAACAATATTATGCAAACAAACAAAATGTAGTGCTTTGGCCTTGTTTAATCATAATAATGATTTTAAGTTCAAAACAATGTTATTTTGGTCAATGCTTTTATAAAAAAACTAAAGTTAGACAACATGTTATTTGATACTGTCCATCGCCTTATCTTTTGGTCAGTGTTTTTTAGGACAAAAAAAGTGACCAAAAGACCATTTTCAAAGCAATTTAATGCATTTCCCACACTCAAACTACGACAACAAACACACTTTACGGTAGCCCTGAACCTATACTACATTGCTATCAATTTTCCAAAAAAAGCCTGGAATTAGTAATATCCAATTGTTATTTGCTAGCAAATAGTAAGGACCATTTTCAAGCATATCAAGGCCCAAGATTCATGATTGGAAGGGACTCCATGTTTTATATATATAAGGGTGAACTCATGAAGAAATGAGGGAGAAAGATGAAGAAAACTATCTGCACTTTTTACCCAACACACCTCAACCAATAACTAAAGAAACAACACCACCACTTTAAAAATATCCCATATCAACCATAAGCCTTGGTAACAAACGAGAACATGAAAAATCCATTTTCTAGCCCAAACCCCTACTACATCCCTTTCTTCCTTCTTCCTCTCGGCAACACCACCATGAGAGCATCTTTACCAATATGTACTTTCCTAGTTTAAGTAATCTTTCCTCTTATTTCTGTAAAATATGAAGTAATTCATGTTCTATTGTTGATATTTATCAATAAAGATAATGTCATTAAGTCAAGTTACTGACAAAGGCGAATAAAAGGAACCTAAGACCAACTCATACGAATGAGTTAGGTCTAGAACACTCTCTCTCTCACACACACACAGATATATATATATATATATATATATATATATATATATATATATATATATATATTAAAAAGTTAGGAGTCTTACTGGGTCATCTACCAACTCAACAAAATCGGGTTGGGTTTGGCCCTTTTTGTGTACAAATATATTTGGTTTTCTTTCCATACAAATATATATTTATAAAAACATATTATACGCTTAAGAAATTTCAGAAATTCTGAAAGTGAATCTTCCACCAAATCATGAACCCACTACTCTAAGAATAATTGGTTAAACCTTGAAAACCTAATTATAAAAGGTGATGAAGAATAGGGAAAAAAAAGACCTAAAAGAGTTTACCAAGTTAGTTGAGAAATTATGCAAACTTGCTACGGAAGAACTAAATGTAATAATTTAGGTGCCAAACAAGATAAAAAAAAATTGAAGATTGCTATTGTTATTATGAATAAGGAAAGTATATGAACATATTTGATTGGATTTATACAAATATGCCTAGATTGGATATTCATAATATTGTCATCATCTCCCATTAATTTACCAAAAACATAACCCCGCACATATGTTATTAAATCATGATTTGGTTAAAAAACTCACCTCTCCAATTATATTTGTTTTCTCGATAAACAAGATTGAATAAAATAACATTGGGAATATATTTTTGGTGCTCATATGAAGAAATTGAATAGAGCAATCATGTTTAGGAGAAAGAAGAGGTTTGTGTGGAAATCATTCAAATTTACATTATTATATACAAGGGCAAACATGTCTTTTCACCTGAATTATTTGTATTTTTACTAGGAAGAAAAACATAATTTCTCAAACCAAAGATTGAAAATAAAAAATGAATCAAACTATAGGAGATTTGATTTCGTAATTATCCCTAAAAGAAATGTCAAGATTGGGAAGTGTTATTAAACATGGCAAAGTGAACGACTGATAATAATGCGGTTTGGGGAGAAAAATGATAAAATAGGCTATATAAAAAGAAAATTAAAATCAATTAATCCTATAAAAACCAAAAGACACATAATAAAGATGAACTTGAAATAAACCAAATGCCTATAATTTTTTTTCAATAAAGCATATTTGTTTTAAAAAAATAAGACGATAATATATTTGAACGACTATGACTTTATGTCCTAATTTTCCAAGCTTAGAATTTGTGTCATGGCATCTAATGAGTTTCTTCTTCTTCTAATTAATATGTTACCTAATTATCGGGAAAACATCATTATAAAAAAATAAAAGGGATGAAACTAGAAAAAAACAAATTAAAGGGAAGATATCTATAAAATGATTTTTTAAAGAGAAAAATATATTGACATACTGACACATCAAAGTGACGCCTTAGGTCAACCCATGTCAACCGACTATACCCATAACTTGGATAAAAACTATGACAATTATATAAAATTTAAATTTGAATAGATTAATTGAACATAAAAAAATTACCTCAAAAGAAAATTTTACAGGAAGTTAAATGCTTAAAAAAACATTTAGATTACAAAATATTAGATTAATTTGGACTTTGCTAATTAACTTGTCAAATTTATAACCTAATTCATTGACTTAACTAGGTTCAATGATTTTTTTTATCCAAATATAAATGTAAACAAAATATTTTTTTAAATAAAGAAAAATAATCCTTGAACTTCCCGAGTCCTCTCAAAAAAGAGCTCAAGCCATTTGACGATGCGTTGTTTATCTTTCGAAGAATCTGACTACTACATGTCATTGAGAATTTAATTGTTTTTTCTCTAAAAAATATATTTTTGACTCAAAAAATACATAGAAAACACCCTAGACATCTTGATAAATTTATTCATGGACTTAAACAACCTAAAAAATGAGTGTAGATAAATTTATTATTCAAATAGGGAGGATAGAACTGGATTATTTGCATGCATGCATGCAGTTCAAAGTTGCCATCTATTTTCTCTGTGCTTTCTCTGGTTATTTATCTCTCAACTCTATCATTTCTTAAAAAAAAGAAAAGAAGAAGAAACCACTCTCTCCCTGCAATTTCCATTTGAGACCATCTGGGTGTCAGCAGGGGGTAGCCCAAGTTGAGGAACGCACATGGAAGTGGTTGGGGAATTTCGAGGAGGAAATGATATCTTATCGTAAAAATTAATTTATTATCTAAAATGCATCTGGTCAACGTAAACATTGTCTGCCCCACTTGACTCTGAGCCGTATCTTATCTTGATAAGATCCAAATCCAGAAACAGTGTGTGTTTTCAGTTCTTAATTAGCCAGATTTCCCATGTAAAACAAAATGCCAGCCCTTCCTTTTCCTTTACAATTTCTTGCCAAATCAAATCCAAGTCAACATTGGCAAGGTTACGTGTGATGTTTTTTTTTTTTAATCTTACCGTTCCCGGTGAGAGACAGAGACGATGGGGGTGTGTGGGCCATGAGGCATCGCATATTCGCTTTCATCCATCCAATTTGAGAGAAAAAGAGGGAGATCTTCTTCTTATTTTACTGGTAGCATGGGGTCTCTCTTTTGCATAAACACCCTCCATGGTGGGCTTTGTCGATACGCCAAGATAACGTTTTTGTGGTGTTCCACTATCACTTCTGTGTGTCCATCCCTCATCCATTTTGACTTCCTGGGCCCACCCGTGTTTATTTTCTTAATTTTTTAAATATTGTTTTACCATCCCATCAAAATAATTTAGATACACTAAAAATGCTTTAATTTAAAACACAAAATGACAATTCAAACTCAATAACTGTTGTTTGTTTATTTGTTTGACAGTGTGGTTGTAGTTGTTGAAAAGACAAAGACTAGCCTAGACTTGCAAAAGATAATCTGCAGAAGTTGAAGATTATCTGCAGCCAAAGTCAATCCACTGCTGATCTCTATCCTCTGTAAAATAGGAAATATAGCCTCTGCAAAATAGGAAATATAAGATGGCATAATTGAGTCCTACTCAATTACTTCCAACTCCTACATTATAGTTAAATCAATTGTATATAAATAGTCATTGTAATTCTGCAGATTAATACACACAGAATAACATCCTTCTGTCAAATACTCTTTCTCTCTATCTATACACTTTTATATTTCATGGTATCAGAGCATAAAAAACCATATACATATTAAACAAAACTTCCGCAAAAACTTCAATGGAGAACAATTCAACCAGCATTAACCAAAATACACCCTAAACACTACTCTTAAAAACACATCCACTTTAACCATAGATCCTTCTTATCCTCTTTTTATTCACACATCAGATCACCCTAGCATAAATCTTGTGCCAAAAGTTCTTGATGGAACCAATTATGTCATGTGGAGACGTTCCATGCTAATAAGTCTCAGTGCCAAAAACAAGTTGGGATTCATCAATGGAACCATACTTACACCTGTTGAAACTGATCCTAAATACATGTTATGCCAACAACGCAATGATATGGTTCTATCTTGGATCCTTAACTCCTTAAATCAAGAAATTGCCAACAACGTTCTTTATGTTGAAACTCCTTCAGAGATTTGGTTGGATCTACAAGAATGATTCTCACAAGGTAATTTTTCTCATCACTATCAAGTTCAACGTTCCATTGTAGAACTGGAGCAGAATTAAGATTCAATCTTTACATATTATACCAAAATAAAGACTTTGTGGGATGAATTAAAGATGAGCAGCCCAACCATTCAGTGCACGTGTGGTGGAATGAAACAGTTGTCAAACAATGAAGAAAAGATGAGAATGAGTCAATTTCTTATGGGATTAAATGAGAGCTATTCAGCTATGAGGGGTCAGATCATGCTCATGCAATCTTTACCAATTGTTAAGAAAGCATATTCACTTCTGTGTGAAGAAGAAAAGCAAAGAGGACTGGTTGAGCATAAAATCAATGAGCAGGTCCATGCCATGAACGTAAAAGACCAGGTTCTGTTTCACAAAAACAAGATCTCTCTCAAAATTGGATGCCTAGCTCATCAACAATGCAAGGATCAAGAAAATGGCTTCACTGCACTTACTGTGATGGAACTACACTAACAATAGAAGATGCTTCTATTTAATTGGATTTCCCATCGGTCATGCTCTTCATGGTATGAATATCCAGCCTCACAATCGAACTCAGAAAATAACTTCAAACCAAACAGGAACAGAGTCATTACACAACAAGCCTGGTCAAACCCCCGCTCAACCTCTGCAACTCATGACTGAAGAATTGTCACAAATCGAAGCCTTTCTACAATAAAAATCCATTGTATCTGCAAATTTAGCAGGTAATAATATCTCTCGTTGCTCATCTACTACAACTCAAAATGCCGAGTTTTTACAATGGATCATTGACAGTGGTGCCACCAACCATATAGCCACCTTAGTTACTGATGAAGATACCACTCCTATATCCTCCCAAGTCACTTTACCAAATTGTTCCCATGCAAAAATTACAAGTGCTGGTTCTGCACATATCTCTACATGTCCACGGTGTTCTTTGTGCACCCTCATTCCATATGAATTTACTTTCAGTGAGTAAACTCACAACTGCCCTTAATTGTTTTGTTCACTTCTTTCCAACCTTTTGTATATTGTAGGACCTAGCTACGAAGAGAATGATTGGCTTGGGGAAGCAGAGTGAAGGACTATACTACCTTATGTCACAATCAGAATCATGTTCATCTACACCTATCTCCTATCAAGTTTCTTTTCCATCAACAACTGTGTGGCACAATCGATTAGAACATCCATCAAAACTACCCTCTCAGTTTTTGTCAAAATTAATTCACTCTTTTGTTTATGATTCACAACATTCATGCAAAGTGTGTCCTTTGGAAAAACAAACAAGGTTATCCTTTCCTATAACTTCTATTCAAAGCATTAAATTGTTTGAGCTCATACATTGTGATATTTGGGGTCCACATAAGATCGAAACACATTCGGGTGCACATTATTTTTTAACCATTGTGGATGATTACACTTTTTTTACATGGATTTTTCTTATGAAATTCAAATTTGAAACACAAAGGTTGTTAAAATTATTCATCGCTTTTGTCCATACTCAATTCATTTGTCAAGTCAAAAGCATACGAAGTGATAATGGGATGGAATTTATCTCTTTAATGACATACCTTTCTTTCCACTCCTGGAATTTTACTCCAAAATTCATGTTCATACACATCTCTCAACAAAATGGTGTTGTTGAACAAAAACATAGACAATGTTGGTCGTGCATTAAGATTCCAAGCAAATTTACCATTAAAATTTTAGAGAGAGAGCTTACTCACTGCCACTTATCTCATAAACCATCTTCCCACCCCAATTTTGAATCACAAATCACCATATGAACTCTTGTATGGAAAACCACCCACCTATAATCATCTTCGTGCTTTTGGATGTCTTTGTTATGCCACCACCTTACAACCTTTGACCAAATTTTCATCTCGAGCTCGTCGTTGTATTTTTGCTGGATATCCTTCCAACCAAAAAGCATATCGTGTTTATGATCTTATCACTTGACAATTTTTCACTAGTCGAGATGTTGTTTTTCATGAAAATACATTTCCATTTTCCAATCCCACTATAGTAGATTCACCTTCTCAAACATCTTTGCCTATCATGCCTCCTAAGTCTCATGACAACCCCAATCCACCACCATTAATTCTTGCTCCCTCATCACTCAAGAACCCTGTCACTTCATCCTCTGACTCTCCCACTGCAAAAACTCTTTCATCACCTATACCATTTTCTACACCACCATTCTCAGCTACTCCTGTTCTACATCGCAATTATAGGCCATGAAAAATCTTTGTTCTTCTCCGTGATTTTCATTGTGGACAGGTTGGTACATCAACTCACTCTGCTTCCACGACCAAGTCATCTCCTTCACGGTCAGGTACTCAATATCCATTATCCAGTTTTATCTCTTATCGGTCCTTATCTCTTGCTCATCAAATATTTGTTAACAACATTAATAGCACTGTTGAGCCAAAAACATATGAGCAAACACTTAATGATCCCAGGTGGTGTGAAGCAATGCAGACTGAGCTCACTGCACTTGAGAATTAGAAGACATGGTCCCTCGTTTCACTTCCACCTCATTGTCGTCCTATTGGCAGCAAATGGGTCTTCAGAATCAAATACAATTCTGATGGCTATGTAGAACGATATAAAACACGTATAGTAGCCTAGGGATTTTATCAACAAGAGGGCTTGGATTATCATGACACCTTTGCTCCAGTTGCAAAGTTAACTATTGTGCGTTGTCTTCTTGCTTTGGCAGCAGTCTGCAATTGGCCACTATTCCATATGGACGTCAATAATGTCTTCCTTTATGGTGATTTACATGAGAAAGTCTATATGACTCCACCTCCAGGTCCTTGCCAACAGGGGGAGAAGTTTGTATGTCGACTTCATAAATCCTTGTATGGACTTAAACAAGCACCCAGAAACTGGTTTGCAAAATTCTCAGATTCTATCAAAACGGCTAGATTCTTTCAATTGCACTCAAACCATTCCCTCTTTGTGCAAGAAAAAGGTGATGCTCTAAGCATTGTCTTTATCTATGTAGATGATATAATCATCACTAGGAACAATGACAAAGTTATTCAAGATGTTAAGTTGTTCCTTCAAAAATAATTTCACATAAAAGATCTAGGTAAGCTGAAGTTTTTCCTCGGAATGGAAGTGGCAAGATCAAAGGCTGGAATAGTTATTTCTCAGCGAAATTACATGCTGGAAATACTTGACGATGTTGGATTTCTTGGAGCTAAACTAGTTGATTTTCCTATGGAACAAAATCTGAAGCTCACAAATGATCAAGCGAGATGTTGAATGATGCTGCAAACTACAAAAGATTGGTAGGGAAATTAATATACCTTACAATCACTAGGCCAGACATCACATATTCTGTCAACATTTTAAGCCAATTTATGCACGCACCAAGAAAACCTCACCAAGCCAACTAGTAAGATACTTAAAGAACAATCCAGGTAACAGTTTATTATTTTCAGCCAACAGCTCTTTGCAACTGAAAGCTTACTGCGATGCCATGGCGGTCGCTGCAATGTGTGAACTCACATGGCTTTAAAGCATATTTAAAGACATACAAGTGCACTTAAAACCAATGGAATTATTCTGCGACAATCAAGCAACACTTCATATTGCCGCAAATCCAATATATCATGAACATACAAAGCATATCGAAATTGATTGTCATGTTGTGCGAGAAAAGATTCAAGCAGGACAAATTGTTACGAAATTCATTCTATCATATCTTCAGTTGACAGACATATTCTCTAAGGCCTTAGGGGGAGTCAATTTTAAGAATTTAAAAAGCAAGTTGAACATTCTCGACATCCATGCTCTAACTTGAAGGGGAGTGTTGAAAAGACAAAGTTAAAGACTGGCCTAGACTTGCTAAAGATAATCTGTAGAAGTTGAAGATTATCTGCAGCTGAAGTCAATCCACTGCTAATCTCTATCCTCTGTAAAATAGGAAATATAACCTCTGCAAAATAAGAAATATAACCTCTGCAAAATAAGAAATATAAGATGGCCTAATTGAGTCGTACTCAATTGCTTCTAGCTCCTACATTATAGTTAAAGCAATTGTATATAAATAGTCATTGTAATTCTGAAGATTAATACACATAGAATGACATCCTTATGTCAAATACCATCTCTCTCGATACACTTTTATTTTTCATTAGTTATCTTTGAAAATATCTCCCGTCTAAAATTATGTTAAAATGATTTTTTAAATTATTTTTTTAACATATAAAAATAATCAGTAAACACCAAAAATATTTAATTTAAAATAAAAACTAAAAATAATTTTTTTTAAAAAAAAACTTTTTTTAACTCACCGGATAAATATCCTTAACTTGGAAATCTTGGGTGTCATGCAGTCATTTCATTTATCATCATTAGCCCAATCTAAAATATACAGTCGTGTCATGTTAATCAGTTTGTAAAAAAAGAATGATGCACTCATCACCGTGTCAAAGATGCCCCTTGTTTTGGATTTTCTCTTAAAAAAATCACAATAATCGAAAAGTTTTAGAATATAATAATAACATTTAAAAAAAAACAATGGGTGAGATAATACAACTTTATTTATCTGTATCTTCAAGGCCTGACATGTTCTGAAATATAATAATAGTACTTGTTTTATTTTAAAATATATATATTTAAAAATCAAACTCAGTTTATCCTCCGATTATAGTAGAATAAATCATAATCGTTAATACCGTTCCGGTCGTCGTTCGGTTTTCAATTGAAATGGAACGTTCGGTTTCAAAACATTCCGGTGTGTCGCTTTACGTATTGCATCTTGTTTATATATATATATATGAAAAAAATAAAATATTAATTTAACAGGTATAATTAAAATTTGTATTCTTTTTTATTTTTAAAAAAAGTGTTTTTAAATTATTTTGATATATAGATGTCAAAAATAATTTTAAAAAAATTAAAAAAATAGATTTTGAACCCGGACGACACGCTCGAAACGGAACTGAGGCGTTCCGATCGGAATTTGGACGGAATTTTCAAAACGGACCGGAATTAAAATCGAGACGAAAACGATATCGTTTTGTCTCGGTTTTTTGAATGGAACGGAACATTGCGGTCATTCCGGGCGGAACGGATGAAAATTAACAGCTATGGAATAAAGATACATTTGTGTGTCTCCGCAATTCAATGTCTATTATAATAAATTTATATCTTTACAAATAAATTAATTAATTTTTAATGATATCATGACAAAAAACAAAATTACTTAGACGAGAATAGAAGATGGATGCAGTGTGATTTGATGAGCTCTAATCACCAAGTAAATGATATAAGTATAAATATATTTATATTTATGAATTTTAATTACTAAAATGTTGTATTATTTAAGTATCTGAGATTCTTTTGCATGTATATATGTTTTTATTTGTCTTATTTGAGTTTACCTATGATTATGAAATGTGAGATTTTATTTACACATAAAATAAATATTTTTTATTTTTTAAAAATCATTTTTAATATTTACACATAAAATGATTTAAAAATTTTAATTTTTTAAAAAAATCATTTTTTAAGAAAACATTTTTAAAAATATAGTGTCAAAAATACTGAAAGACGCGTCATACAGCGGTACCATTGCCGAAACCCGAAAGTCTTCAGAAGAAGACCACCTTTTGTGTGCGTGTGTGTACTTTTGCATTATGAGATGTCATCCTAAAATTACTATTTCCTCATTGGCTGAATCTTTACCCCAAAAGTGTTTTCTTCGTTTCAAAGCAAATTTAAACGAGCCCTCGTGTTAATGTATTTGAAAAAGTGATTTTGAAAAAAAAATTATTTTTTATTTTAAATAATTTATTTAGTGTTTTTAAATTATTTTTATGTACTGATATCAAAAATAATTTTTAAAAAATAAATTCAACCACTAGACAACCATTTAGCGGTGCATGACTTCTCGTAATGAATTTCATATTAAGTTCGTTCAGATAAGTTAATTTGTTTATTCTTTCGAACAAAAAAAATTATAACTAAGAACTTAATTCTAATTACAAACAAATAATAACGTCGCATATCAAATGAAATGTTGATGCCTAATTTTTTGATATTACTTAACTATCTCATCTAAAAATTTAAATTGTTAGGTGAAGTTTTAAAATTTAATTTATATTATTATTTAACACCCCTCTCAAGTGAAAGTCTTTTAGGCATCCACTATTTTATATTTGATTTTTATCAAATAAAATAGAAGTGGTGACATTCAAACTCGTAACCGCTGGATCAACAAGGTTCTGATACTATATTAAGGAACTATTTCACCTAAAAACTTAAACTATTATGTGAGTCCCCATAATATGATTTATAATATTCTCTAACATCGTATATCTAGGTTTATCACATTCCAGGAGAGGAGATATCTGTTAAAAACTAATATAAATTATATCTGGAGTCTATCTAAAAACTTATATTTTTCGGTGAGATATTTTCTTAATATTAATTTTAAATTTCATATAAAGATTTTGCATATCTTTTTCGGTAAGTAGATGGCCAATTAATATTAGTGCAATGTTAGAGTCCTTGAATGCCAAAAGGGTCATCGATAGAATCTTTAGTTTTAACGAGTTGGCTAGCCTGCGCGGTGTGTTGGGCTTTTTTGATGTAGCAAACTGATTAATTATTCGGACTGCAAAGAATTATTTAGTTGGTAGATAGCAAATTGTAATCGTTAAATTCTGTTGTATTTTCTTTTTGTCTGTATCAAATTAGTTGGTTGTTGTTATCAGTTTAAGTGCTCGGATAATAATTTAGTTGACAACTCTCAAAATTATAGTCGATAAAATCTATTAAAGATGAGTGGATTGTATTTTATAGCCAATTCAATAATGGGTGAACTTGATTAAATATTTTATCAATTTATGTAATTTGCATATTGAAAAACTATAATTGATTAATTGGTAGGTGTGTTGTAATTGTTCTGACAGTTATTTAATTGGTGAACATAAATTTGAAATTAATAAAATGAATAAAAGATGAATTAGTTTTTTTCTTGTATCGAACTTGTTAATGATTGGGTTTATTTTAACGACAACAACGATTTTACCAGTAGATAGCAAAATTGCTACCACTAAAATCTATCAGAGATGGATTATTTCTGGTTGATTGCTATTTTGTGTCGATTTATTTAACTTATAGATTGCAAAACTGCAATTGATTGATTATTTGGTGTGTCTTAATTGTTTTGACAGTTATATAATTGGTTGATGAAAAAAATACAATCAATGAAATCAATTAGAGATGAACAACTTTATTTTTTGTGGTCAATTGGGCATTCATTGGCGGGTGGGTGTTACATAATGGTTCGGCTTATTATTCTCTTTTTCTTTTTATTTATTCTTCAAGTCAAATAATTTTTAAAATCTAATAATTTTTTTGTTTTTTTCATTTATTTTATATTTTAATGTTTTTTAAAATATTATTAGGTGTTGAAATTTCTCATCATGGTAGATAAGGCATTCAGAATAATGACAATAATTATTTATAACTTTTTATTTATAAATATGTTAGACTAATTATACATTTTGCTATTTATTTCATATTAGCACTTTAAAAATAATGATAATAACTATTTGTGATTTTTCTCTAATAAATATATTAGACTAATTATATACTTTAGGTATTCTATAAAATAATAATAGTCGTAGTGCGTGTAAGCTAATCTGGACACCCCGATTATATAAAAAATATAAGTGGGAAAAAATAGGAAAATGTTAAGAAAAATGTTAAAGAAAACGAGTCCAGGGATTATTCGTGGCGCTTCAGTTGACCAGGAACAAAAATATATATACTGGAAGAAAACATTTGGTGTGCATTAGTCGACCCTAACACCTTGGTTGGAGAAATAAACAGAAAAAATTACAAGTGGCAAAAAAAAACAGGGATAAAATGTATAAAAAAATGAATATGGAGATTAGTCGTGGCGCGCGTAACCTTGGCCGAACACCTTAGTTATTAAAAAAATCCATTTTTTTTAAAAAGGAAAAAAAGAAAACCAAAATTAGTTTTATTGTCTGAGCGGCTCAAACTCTCGCTACGAATCTACCAAAGCACGGATAACAACTTCGGTCACAGCTACTCCTTTGTCATTCTCATGTAGACGCCAAGCAGCAGCCCAATTGTCCAGCCCATTGTAATAAATAGTGATCGACCGATCTCCTTTAGCTCTTTAGCAAACAAACTTGCCCGCACGTTGTGCTGGGTTCTATTTACGTAGAAAACTGTTTGATTTTATGTGTGTTATAATTGGTGATTTTAATATTTAATTAGTAAAATTATTGTATCGAACATGTTGATGGTTGAGTTTATTTTAATGACAACAAATTATTTAACTAGCAAATAGCAAAATTGCAACCACTAAAATCTATTAAAGATTATTTCTAGTTAATTGCTCTTGTGTATAGATTTATTTAATTCATAGATTGCAAAATTGCAATTGATTGATTGTTTGGTATGTCTTAATTGTTTTGAAAATTATATAATCGATTAATTAAAGAAATGCAATCGAATAAATCAAATGAGAGATGAATTACCTTTTTTTGTAGTTAATTGGGCATTCGATGGCGGTTGGTAGTCTTATTATTCTTTTTTTCTTTTTATTTATTTTTCAAGTCAAATATTTTTTTTAAGATCTAATAATTTTTTTTGTTTTGTCATTTATTTATATTTTAATTTATTTTTTAAAAAAAATATTATACAAATCATATTTGTTGTCTAAACGGTTTGAACGCTGAAGCGCCGATGGTGGCAGTACATGCAGACAACCGCTTCGGCCATAACCATTACTTTGTCATTTTTACCATAAAATTACAAAAAGCATCAACGGGAGCAAAACAAAGGAGCACATACGGCGTCGCGGCGAGGAGGAAATGGTCAATCCACAATGCACATGAGTGTGCGTGAACAGTGGTTGACCGAGCTACTTTAGGGCATTTGTAATTTTATGAACAAGTCTTTCATTAATGATTTGGACGTTATTGAATTGTAAATAGACAGATTACAGATAGTTGACAATAGGGATCATCATTATTGCTACGGTTTTCATTTATAAAAATGATCAAATCAAAATTACAAAAGAAAATCAAAACTAAATTGAAACCAGTTTAAATTGCTTGGTTTTGATTTGGTTTTTATGTAAAAACTAATTCTATGTAGATTTTTTTACTTTAATCAAGTTTTTCTTCTTCTATTTCACTAAAATGAACCAAACCGGTAGAATATAAAGTTTTTTCTAGTATATTTTTTAACTTGAATTGATTTGTTTTGGTTTTGGTTTACTGGCTTTAAACCGAACCCAAACTCGGATCAGAAATTTTTAAAAATATTATAAGCGGTTTTTGAATGGTTCATTTTTCTCAATTGTTTTTAATTTTTCGGTTTAATTAATTTTTCATTTTTTCTTTTCCCTAAATAACATGTAAACAAAGAGTTAAATTCAATGAAAAGTAAGTCATTTGATTATCTGGATGATAGTAAAATTTGTTTTTTAAAATATTTTTTATTTAAAAATTGTATTAATATAATATTTATTTTATTTTTAAAAAATTATTTTTAAAATCAACACATTAAAATAATATAAAAATAATTAAAAAAAAAACATTCTTAAATCACGTTCCTCGAGCAAACTGTAAATTGACAAATATCAATCCTCTCTCAGCTTCTTTTCCTCTTCCTTCTTCCTTCTTCCTCATCGTCGACCTTCAGTAATGATGAGGGCACAAAATCGACAAAGGAAAAGCCAATCAAGATGATTTAGTCAAAAATGGCGAGCAATGAATTCAACATAACCAATGAAGGATTATTCAAGATCTTTTGTTAGAGAATAATATAAATTATATTATGGGGCATCACTTACAAGTTTAAACTTTTAGGTGAGATGGTTCTTTAATATGATATCAGAGTCTTGTTAACCCAACAGTTATGAGTTCAAATCTCATCACCACCATTCTATCTGATAAAAACTAAGCACAAGGTGGTGTGGATCTGTGCAAGTTTCAAGTCTAAATGGTTTTCACTTGAGGGTGTGTGTTAGAGAATAATATAAATCATATTATGGGGTCTCACTTACAAGGATAAGTTTTTAGATGAGATGGTTCTTTAAAAAAAATTTTGCCCTAGCAATGAGGCCCAATGGATCTTCACAAACAAAATATATCCGGTTGACCTCAAACAATAATGAAAAGCCATACATGGATTTTTAAAACTCGGAGAGGTCGATGTGACAGTGATGTTGCTAAGAAATCAGCTGGGCTAAAAGCGATCTTCATTGCACCAGTCAACCTCTCTCTCCATCTCGTTAGTGTTTCATCTTCAATGAATGTTCAGTACATATTCTTCCATTCATGTTTGAACTCAAGTAAATTTGATTGGACACCGACCTAGGACAACACTCGTTTACGTAATCATATGATCATAGATAAAAAGGATAGCTCAACCCATGACACTATTTATATAATCATATAATCATAGACGAAAGAGATAACCTGCACCATTAAGAGGTTGTCCTTTAGCTAATGTTTTGGTTTCATTTAGTATAATTTTTAACCGAGGTTTATCAATTAAGATATGCGAAGTTGCTCTGTCTGCGCGTTGCGCTCGACTTTTTAATATAGCAAATTAATTAAAAATATATTTAGTGAAATGATCATCGATCAAAACAGTTTTAAATTACTAATTTATTGTATTTATCGAACTGGTTGATTGTTTTATCGCCTGAACTGTTGGGATGATAATCGAATCGATATCTCGTAAAATTGCAATCAATAAAATCCATTGGATTTTTTTCTTAAAGAACCAAAATATTGAAAGCGTACAATTGTTATGTGATAAAACAGTTATATGATTAGAGTCTCTAAACTAGTAAATTTATTAGCTTACCGATTCAAGAGCTGAAAGCTCAACAAAAGAAACATATTAATTTATTATAACAAAATGATGCCAAAACAATGTCATAAAGTATCATTGTGTTTTAAGAGAGGATAGTGACCTTGAAATAGCAAATGAAGGCATGCAAAATGAGCAGAGACGGTGCTCATCAGGAGTTCCTGTCAATAAAATAATAATTGACATTGATAGTGATGCTTATAAAAAAAGGCATGATATCCACAAAATGTAAATGTATTTTGTTAGCATATGAATTGATTTGATGATCTTTAACACCTTGTTTTTTTTTGTGTACCCCGAAATAAAGTTTTTGGTTTCAAAGTTATAATAAATTTAGGAATAGAGATGTCTAGTTTATTATATATGAAGCGTCTGGTGAAAAAACTATAAACGACGTTGAGTGAAACAATATATAGTATTTTTTTTTTGTTCAGGGGTGGAAAATGGTCTTCTAAAGAAATGCTATAGATTGTGAAATGACATAATCAAAGAGTTACTTAAAATCACCTAATCATGTTTTGATTTAGATCGGCATTGGTGTTTTTTGGTGGATCTTTTTCCTTAGACATGCCTGATGCATTGTCATCGAGTAATGACAATATAGTTGGAGGTTTGACTATAGCATCTGTAGCAGAGCTGTGAATTTAAAAAGAACCATCAAATTGGGTATCTAGTATTAATAAAGCAATAGGTATGAAGAAAGGAAGGAATATGTTGCCTTTTAAGAGATGTCTCATCTTTAAATAGTAGATGCTTGGCAGTTTGTGACTGCGAAGGAGTATCAGCGTGAGCTCTAGACGGTGGAATATGTGCTGGAGTTATTGGGTCTAATAGAAGAGGTTTTTTAGAGGCAGATGCAACAACTTTTTTGATGAAAGGAACATGTTGTCTGTGGAGGCTCAACATCTATAATGTCATCAAAAACATTGGCAACAATGATATCACAACAATTCATAATTGAGCGAAAAATTCCAAATCTGAATTGGAAAACTTTTGTTTTCTGTAATTTGTCAATCATTGGAGGTGGAATGGAATCCATAAACCCTTTATCATAGACATAATTGTGGGCAGAGGAGCCGAAGAAGTTTTCAGCAGTTTTTTCAACCATCAGAAATGTTGTTACATCAGTACCATCAGTTACAATGCAATCAACTTTAAACCTAAGAAAACATCAGAAATGAGATAATTAAATATAAGGCACAATATAAAAAAACATGAGTTATATAATGAAAAACAATTAAATTAATATTTGTTGACCATGGAATCGACATTACTTCATTGTGTTCAATGCATCTAAAACTCGTGCCTTTGTCAAAAAATGACTTTGTGCATAATGGGCAACTATTATACCACTAACCCTGATGAAGATCATAGTCAGCTATTGAGGCCTTACATGTAAATCTTTGGCTCTGCAAAATTTTAAATTAGAATACAAAAATAATATATTTGTTTTAACGTTTGGCAGAGCAACAAATCAAAGGTAATGTGCTAAAAGAAAGGTGGAGATCATGGTTGACATACTTTATATTGGTATGGATCCATGCAAAGGATTTATTTGATTGTTTTTCTATTTTTTTTATCTGCTGATCAATGATTTGAGCATTTGTTGAAGAAAAGAGTTGATAGACCTCAACAGGAATATCTTTATAATTGATTATAAAAGTTTTTTTTGGTATTAATAGCTAAAAAATAACATTTAATATAAGAGAAGTAAAAAAAGAAGAAGCTCACAAATGTTTATATGGAAGAACTTTTGGAATGTTGAAATACCATAATGAAACAACAATGTTGGAAAGGTTTGGTTTTCCTAACACCAAAAAGAAATATATATATATATATATATATATATATATATATATATATATATAGAGAGAGAGAGAGAGAGAGAGAGAGAGAGAGAGAGAGAGAGAGAGAGAGAGAGAGAGAGATTATTCTAGATTGAGTTGAATGAAACATAAAATGTATAAAAGCATAAAAATAAATGAACGATCAAAATTAATATGTGCAACAATTTGGTTAATGGTAATAAGAAGATAGAGAAATGAAGGTGATATATATGGAAGGTGTAAACAACAATCATTACAAATTAAAGAGAAATGTTTGAAAAGAATAACCTTTGAACTCAGTGATTCGAAATCAAGCAAAAACAATTATAAATGGATTTGTTTGACCATTTAGATCAGTGTCATCAAAGCTTTTTGTAACATCACCCCAAAGAGTTACCCTGAGTTCATCACCCCTGCATATCAGATTTATTTTAAAATGATAAGGCATCTAGATCAATTAAAAATATATGAGATTAAGATAACCAACCTAATATTTTCAATTATAAACTATTTTTTATCTATCATATCTTGACTCCTAACCATAATTTGTTCAAGTGGTTGAATAATTTTTAATCGACCAAGCACATCTAATATAATTTTATTTTTGAAAAAATAGCAGGGAAAATAAATTTACAAAAACAACAAAAAAGCATGAAGAATGGTACTTTCTGATAAAACCTGTCAGCACTCCTGATCTTTTTCCTGTAGTCAACATATGTGCAAAGTCGATGAAGTTAAAGTGATGACGCGGTACAGGGGGTGTTAGTGGATCAAGCCTTGTTACTTTCGTGTCAAACTTTAGATCAATAATTGCTTCGTGGGCAACAATGGAGTTCGTATATCTGTTTTCAAAGGTATAAAACCCACTAATCTAGTAATAATCACCTTCAATAATAGAAGCAACAAATGATTGTATGCTTTTGCCTTTAGCAAAGGCTTGAATTGCATTACGCTGTTAGGCAAAAGAGAGGAACATTAATAATGAGATTAAAAACATTTAGTTAAGATAAACAGAGCATAATGCAAGAAAAAATAGATGGGAAAAAATTGTAGTGCAATATAAGTTTACTTTGCCATCAACCAAAAGGCAATTGAAACTGCTTGTTTGTCCATTGATCTTAGGAATCCAAACATGACAAACTCTTCCATTCAAGGATGTGTAGAAGTTGTATTTCTTATGCTTTCGATAGATAACGCCATGACCTTGATAGGAAAGATATAAGCAAAAAAATAAGAATCACTAATTATAAATATAAATAAAGTGCAAGTGAAAAATACAAACATTTATAAAATGTTAGAACTATATATAATATAAAGTTGATTAACATCTTATAAAATAATAAATTAGGTTGATTAACAGGGTAACATATAAAGGGAATCCAAGAAAGACTTTCCAGTACAAAAGTTAAATTTTGATGATTTGCAAAATATTCATGAGCAAACAATGCGTGAACTTTTATTTTAAAAACATGTAAGAGATGTAGAGATAGTGATGTTGCATATCATATTTTTTGTACATACCAGGAAAGCAAGCAAACCGAAATTGAACCTAGCTAGAAATTGAACCAGCAAAAAGGCAGCAACAACTGATAATGCAGTAACAACAAAGCAAAATTGCTATTAAAATCATAATTTTTTTTTGTTGGCAGTGTAAGAATTTAAAAAACAATCACACATTGCAAAGGAAAAAATGAACGTTAGAGTTCAAGAAATTGGCAAGAGACAAAGAAAGTAAATTGAGCAAACCTTAATTTCAACAAAGCAGTAACCCAACCTAACCAGCAAAGAAATAAGCAACACCAAGCAGAAACTAATGATGAATAAATGATCTGTCATAAGAACACGAAACAGAACTAAGATAGAGACATAAGGATAAATGTAGCAATGAAAGCAGCAACAACAATAAAACAATTAACACAATCTTGTTATAATAATATAAAAATAGAATAAAAGCAAAATGGCTGGAGTTTCAAGCGTCATGCATATATATAACAATCATTTTAGATTAGCTTAGAATGAAAAAACAACAAAATAATTAACGCAAATTTTCTAGAATTATATAAAAGTAGAATAAAAGCAAAATGTTTGGATTTTCAAGCGTCATGTATATATATATATATATATATATATATAACAATCATTTTCGACAAGCTTGCAATGGCAGCAATAACAATAAACAATTGATGCAACAATGACCTACAGAATAATTAACGCGAATCGGTTAGAATAATATGACAAGTAAAATAAAAGCAAAATGAATTGAATTTAAAGTGTCATATATATATATATATATATATATATATATATAACAATTAATTCTACGTAAGCTTGCAACAATCGTAATAACAACAAAACAATTAACACAATCTTGCCAAAATAATATCGAATTAAAAAAAGAGCAAAATGCTTGGAATTTAATGATTCATTCATAACTATAACAATCAATTAAGAGAAGCTCGCAATGGCAACAACAACAAGTCAATTAGCACAGCAACAACAACAAAACAATTAAGGCAATCTTGGTAGAATAATACAACGTTAAAAAAAAGCAGAATGTTTGGAATTCAAATTGTCATGCATATATATAACATTCAATTCAGAAAAGCTCGCAATGGAAGCAACCATAATAAAACATTTAACGCAAAACCAAAAACAAAACAATCAATGCAATCTTGCTATAATAATATCATAGTGAAATAAAAAATAAAATGTTTGGAATTTGAAGTGTCATTTATATATATAACAATTATCTGAGAGGATTTGCAATGGGAGCAATAACAACCAAACAATTAACACAAAAGCAGTAGCAAAATAATGAGCGCAGCAACAACAAAATTATTAACACAATCTTGTCATAATAATACCACGTCAAGAAAGAAGCAGAATGGTTGAATTGCAAGTGACATGCATATATATATAACAATCAATTTAGAAAAACATGCAACAACAGCAGCCATAATAAAACATTTAGAGCAAAACCAAACACAAAATAATGAACGCAATCTCGTCGTAATAATACCGATGAAAGAAATGGTTGAAATTTGCAACCCGTGTATATATATATATAAAGAAACTCGCAATGGAAACAATAATAAAATAATTAATGGAAAAGCAGTATCAAAACAATTAATGAAGAAGCAACAACAAAACAATTAACGCAATATTTGTAGAATAATGTAATTTGAAACTAAAAGCAAAATGGTTGGAATATCAAGCATCATATATAATATATATGATGCTCAATATATAAATATATAACAATCAATTTAGAAAAGTTTGGGATGTTAGTGAGAACAATAATACAATTAACGTAATAAGTAATAACGTAAATAATTAACACAATCTTGCAATAATAAGACAATAGCAAAATTAAAGATAAATGGTTTGAATCTCAAGTGTGTTATGTATATATAACAATCAATTTAGAGAAGCTCTGGATGGCACTAACATCAATCAACACATCATAAACATTGATACAATGAACACAATCTTATCAAAGCAATACAACGCCAAAATAAAAACAAATTCTTTGTAATTTGAAGCACCATATATATATATATATAACAATCAATTTCTAGAAGCTCGCAACAACAACAACAACAAAACAATCAACGCAAGCAACAATGATAAATGAATTAATGTAATCTTGTTAGAACAATAAAATGTAGAAATAAAAGCAAAATATTTAAAAATTCAAGGCTCATGTATATATAAAACAATCATTTTAGAAAACCTTTTAAAGTTAAAAACAAAAATAAAAAATAACGCAACAACAACAACAAAATAATCAATGCAATGTCATCAGAATAATATAATGGCAAAAAAAACTAAATGCTTATAATCTAAAGTGTCATGTGTATATATATATATATATATATATATATATATATAACAATCATTTAAAAAAGATCGCAATGGCATTAGAACAAAAGTGATTAACTCAACAACAACAAAATGAACGCAATTTTGGCAGAATAACATTACAACTCAATAAAAATGGAATGGTTGGATTTTAAAGCAAAATTTATATATATATATATATATATATATATATATATATATATATATATATATATATATATATTAATCAATTTAGAAAAATCACAATGCAGCAGACAACAACTAAATAATTAATGCAACAGCAACAACAAAACAATTAACGCAATATTTTTAGAATAATAATACAACAAAATAAGAGCATCATACGCAATGTATATAAATAAGAATCAATTTTAAGAAGCTCGCAACTGCAGCAACAATAAAATAATAAACGCAATAACAAGAACAAAACAATTAACACAATCTTGTTAGAATAATACTTTGGCAAAATAAAAGCGAAATTCTTGGAATTTGAAGAGCCATGCTTATATATAATATTCAATTTCCAGAATCTCACAACGATAGCATCAATAGTAAAATAATTAATGCAGCTGACCATAAAACAATTAACACAATCTTGTTAGATTAGTAAAATATTAAAATGAAATAAAAATATTTGGAATTTCAAGGCTCATGTATATATAGAAAAATCATTTTAGAGAATCTCGCTAAAGCAACAACAACAAAAAATTAACGCAACAACAAAACAATTAACGCAATAACGGCAGGAAAAACAAAATGTTTGGAATCTAAAGCATTGTGTGTGTGTGTGTGTGTGTGTATAACAATCATTGTAAGTAGATCGCAGTGGCATTAGAACAATAAAGCAATTAATTAAACAATAACAAAACAATCAACACAATTTTGGCAGAATAACATTACAGTTAAATAAAAGCGAGAATGGTTGGAATTTCAAGCGTCATGTATATATATAATAAAAGCGGAATGGTTGGAATTTCAAGCGTCATGTATATATATATATATATATATATGTCAATCATTGAAGAGAAAATCACAATGTCAGTAGCAACAACTAAACAATTCATGATCAAGAACAATAAAATAATTGACTGAATAAAAAGGAAAATGCAATTGTAATCTTAATCAAGATAAGAAGCGATTTTGACGAGTAGCATAAGATTTTTTTACAAAACCTAAGCAAGAGAAACGGAGACAGTTGATGTTGCATATCATATATTTTTGCACATACCAGAAAGCAAGTCGAGTGAATTTGAACCCGGTCGAAATCAAACCAAGAAGAAGACAACATCAGATGACAATGCACTAACAAAAACCAAAAGTGCAATTAACATCAACGTATTTTTGTTGGTAGGTAAGAAGTTAAAAACAATCATATATTGCAATGGGAAAAAATGAACGTTAGAGTTTAAGAAACTTGCAAGTGACAAAGAAAGTAAATTGAGCAAACCTTAATTCCAACAACGTAGCAACCTAATTTAACCAACCTCATATAACATTCATGCGCTATGTATATAGATAACAATCATTTTAAAACGCTCGCAACGACGAGAACAACAATTAATCAATGAATGCAAGCAAGCATCAACAACTGGAGGTGATAATACCATAGGGGCAACGTCAATAGCAACATAGAAACACTTAACAAATAAAATCAAAAATCATTTAAGAGAACATAATAGCCACAACAACGAACAACCGAATTATAACTACATCAACAATAATAAGTGGACCAAACACCAACGAACAAAAAAGAGCAACTGCCTTAGAGTTACAGAACACTAAGAAAATTTGTGACATGCATATTCAGAATATGCAAATATGACCTTTCTATTTTTTATGGATTAGACTTTAAAGTTGTGGAAGATTATGTTAACCTCAAGGCAGAATTTATTATTTAAGTTAACAATCTAGGATTTCCTGCAACATTTTGTCCCAATAATATAATAGCAAAACATAAAACAAATGGTTTAATTTCAGCGCCATGTATATATAAACAACAACCATTTTCAATGAATTGAAAAGAAGATAAAAGTAATAACAGAACCACAATCGGCAAAAAGATAGTGAACATAAGGACAAAGAATAAGGAGGCAACTAGTGAATGATGGAATCTAAAATGCAAAGGTGAAACAAACAGAGAGCAAAGAAAAAGCCCTGAAAGTAAAGGCACGAAGTGAATTGCAAAGAAACACAGTCGTGAGGACAAAAAGAGGAGTAAATGGTGAGTCCCCTTGAGAATGAATAGCCTTAACCTTTTGAAAAAGAAGACTGTGAAGCATCTGGATGAAATTTGTTTTTGATAAAGCCTTTGCGCCGTTGATTTAATGACAACAATGCTTCAAAATTGACAACCTCATCCCGCGCAAGCTTTTGACTGAACGAAGGTTCCTAAATTTCCATCAGAGATATTTGTATTTGTAGCAGGGTGGATTTGCGGTTATACGATGACAAAACTATTTAATTACATGTACGACTACATTAATTAGATGCAGATGTTCAATTAATTTTTGGAGAGTTGATAGTGGCATTGCGTAACACGATGAGGTTTCTTAGTAGCTTTAATAACGACAAATTCTAATTAGATGGGAGGCATGAACAGATGCAGTGACTCACTGATTTTGCATTCGGGCAGTAGGCATAATCAACATTTCGGGCAGAGCAAATGAGGTTGCAATGTTAGGATAATTTATTGGTCTTAATTTAATTATTGTTGAGTACTTTATTAAGTGGGCTATAAGAGCAATTGCTTGGTTTAGTTAGGGTTTTATTATTTATATTATACTTTTCTACATATTAGATGGTTGTTGATGAATTGAATAAAAATTGCAAAGCTTTCGAATTTTCAAACCCTAATTCATCTCTCCTTCAACTTTTTTATTTAGTTTTTTCTCCTTTTTATTTTATTTGAAGAAGGATGATAATAATAATAATAATAATAATAATAATAAAGGATAATAAAAAAAATATAAACAAGAATAGCCTGATCCATATTAATCTCTCCATGTTTTTTTTACATTGTTTCTAAAAGATTAAGCAAACCTTTCTATAAAAATTAATGGTTGCATTGGTGCTTAAAATGAGATCAATGGGTAGTTTATTTTTGAATTATTTTTATTTTATTTTAAGAAAAATGAGCTAACAACATGGCATGGACATGAGATATGTTTGTGTTACATGTTTGTTATGCATCCTCAGTCAAAGTAGTTTAATTGAAAAACTATATCATGACAAAAATAAAAAATAAAATAGCTTAGAATAAGGTATAGATCAAGGTATAGATTTAAAAAAATTATTTTTGACATCTATACATCAAAATAATTTAAAAACATCAAAATATTTTAAATAAAAAAAATTCAAATTTTAATTATTATTGTTAAATTAATATTTTATTTTTTTCATATATATATATATAAAATTAATTATATATGAACAAAGATAACATCGAAACTGAGCACTGTAACGCTCCGAACCGTAACGTTCCGTTCCAATCAAAAACCGTAATGGCGATCGAAACGGTATTGACAACTATGCTTAAATCTGATTATTGAATTTTTTATATCTTTAATTCTATTTTTCCCATAAGATTCTAGAACCTATCAAGGCAGAAAAAACGTGTTTTACAAATAAAATACAATTAGGGCTACATGACATCCCAATTTCCAGCGATTATCTAAGAAATAAAGAAAAGAAAATCCTAAAATCTCTCTCTGTCTCTCCGGCTCATAAAAAGAAGGGTTTTTTGTTTTCTGTTGTATCTTAACTAAGGGCTCGAGCTAAGCAATCGTTAAAACTAAAAAAGGGAGAGGGAGAGGATGGGAATAGCAAGCAGAGCAGGAGATTGGACATTTAAGGCCTTCACGGCAGGCCTGGGGGTGGCTACCATTTACCTTGCCGCCACTTTCTCTGCCAACGTCTACAGGGGCCTTTCTTGGCACAACGCTCAATCGGTAACTAATTCTTCAATGGTCTTAACAAATCTCCATTCATTTATTCCCTTGAGAGATCCATATATTTTTTGTAAGTTTTGAGCCAAATTATACATCTGGGTCGTGCTCATATTGTTTGTTTAGCTACGTTTGCAATTGAATGTTACTGTGCTTTTCTGATTGTACATAGAAATCATTGCTATTCCTAGGGTTCATTTACGGACACTAATGTGACTGAGACCCTCTCAATTAATTTTTCTAGTTTCGGTTTTTAGCTAGCGTTTAGATTTTCTTGGTGGTTTGAGATGCCCATTTACAGTTTTTTTTTTTGGCCTCAGATTAAGATTCATGTTAGCAGTATTCTGAAAATTTTAGCTTATTGCAAGTATGAAAGAGTATCTGGAAAGATTGTCATCATACCGATACTGTAGGATTTTTGAGTTGACTCTATTCTGATTACATATTTTGGGTTAAATTTGGATAGTGTTTTGAGATGCATCCTGACATATGCCTCAAAGATCGTAACCCCTTCACTATGTATCTTATAGGAACAATTGAAACTCCTTAAATTGGTGCATGCAAGAGCAGTTGAAAGCATGTAGTTCAAGTAGTGGATTTCGGGAGTTATGTTGAAGTGATATAAAATACCATTTGCTTTATGATCACGTTTATGTTTGAATCAGGCTGTCGATCTATTATTTTATCACGGGACACAATTTACACCCTGCTTGTCTCTCAACCTTCTGGTATTTGATTTTTACGAAGTGAATAAGAATAGGAGGAAGTGCAATGTCCGAAGCATTTTGAATGCCATTGCTTCCTATGGAATCAGAATGCTTACTTTACTGTACTTGATTGCATAATAGTTCACAAGATCCATTATTAGTCTGTTGTTACTTTCTTGCTTGCTGAGTATTGGGCTGTGGCCTTGATCTTCTTTCCATCTCTATTTATATTCTACTGCTGTCCATCTTTTAATTCCTTTCTGTGTACATTTTTGTCCCTCATCAAACGTGGAATCATTATGTCATCTGAGCTCATGAATATTTGCTTGGGGTCTTCTATTCACTGGCATGATGAATAGTGCTGTTCATGGCTTCTGGAATTATGCTTCCTGATATTTCTTTGTGGTTGTCATTGGAGGTTTCTATTGTTAAGCTTTACAAATTCATCTGGTGGTCAGAATGTTCGGTGTATTGCAGATAAATTATTGTCTTGTTTGTTGATGTTCTCTCTGCACTAGGTTTCACAATTTACCAATTTCATTTGAATTAGCTGAAGTTGCTATGCATTGCCTCCCCTTTCCTTTTGACCTAATGTGAGCTATAAAATAGCATGCTTTTGTGAAACCTAAGGTCATGATATCCCAGTTCATTCTTGATCTCTGACTGGATTTGTCGTTTTTCTGCAGAAAATGGACAAGCAAGATACTGGAGAGCAATCCCCATGACTTGAATTTTAACTGCTGTCTTCAAAGTTCAGAACAAGTATTGGTGAATCCTTTTTGAGGAAGGGAGTGGGGGGATATTATTATGTAAACATTAATAGGCTAGCAAGCTGGAACTCCAGGCCGCTAATAATTCTCCAATTTTCTTTTGTTGTGCAACCAACATGAGAAATATACCTGTGATCTTCTGGGATTCTTTTTGTTGAGTGGACTTCTTTTCACTGCAGCTGATAGAGCAAGAAAGCTGTTACCTTGTCTATCTTTGCCCTTTTCTTCACAAGATCCTTTTATTTGTGTAGCATTTCTGTATTGCTGGAAAACTATCAAATCCTCAGTCTACGTGGTAGCATTTGATTAATGTTTTAAAAGAAATGATACAGAGATAAAAGACTTGTATTCTATTTTTGTTTTTTTATTTTGAAAGATCAAATTTAATGCCCCTTTCTCGTCAGTTAATAAACACTTTATTGTCATTTATATGTCAAGTCTTTTCCAATTTTGAGACTAATTAAAAGCAAACTATCAATGGACAATCCTATAATTTCCCTATAATAATAATAATGATAATAAATCAAATCAAGTATTGTATAAAGTGGGTTTTTCAATATATTCTTCTTGTAAATTGCATGGATGCGAGTATTATGTTTGTAAGGAAAAATAAGATAATTATATTCTTCTTATTGTATAAAGTCCGGTTCGTTTGGCTGGATTTTTTTAAAAAAAATTTCATAGAATAGTAAATCTAAACAATCAAAACAAGAGAGGTGGATAGTAGAACAACATGAATGAAATACTTGTTGGTCCTTGGCTATCGTTGAGTCACCTCTAAGTTCACCCCGTGAGCCATCATGAATATCTACCAGGGGATTCATAATCAAACCACAACCACTCTGAAGCCGTAACCTTTGGTTCCCTAAATTAATTGTTTCAGAACGACCATTCCCGTCAGTCATGACGCACAAAAGTTGATAATGGAGTACCCCTGCGTGAAGAAATCCTTGAGTTTGAATAGCAGCCTTCTATTTTCCTCCAAAACCTGGAGCTCAAGAAGTCTGCACCAAGTAGTAAACACATGTGGTTCTGTTGGAACCTGCGTTAGTCATCCTTCCACTAGATACAACCAAATCATATGATATCTCATCCAGTGCCAACTCAAGGCCATGCACACGTGTCTCAAGGGAATGCATCCCATTTGCGAGCTCCCAATGAAACTCTATATGTGATGAGAGAGCGGATGGAAGAAAGCATGAGGCGAAACCATAATTAAAAATACACTGGTGCTTCAATCAGCAAGTTTAACAAAATGTTGTCAATTATGTTCAACAATGAGATGAACATATTATCATAAGAAATCTAGATACATTGACCTTCACTAACAAAGTATTCTAAGATGACGCTAAGTTTCTCATCAGTGAAACCACCCTGCAGAAGATATAGTCTGTTTGGCACAGCTGTTGCTGTTGTGGTCGAGGTTGAAAAAAAAACAGTTTCGTGAAAAGCTTTTTTAGTTGCGGTTCATAACTGAAATTGAAGTGTTTGGTTAAAACTGTAGTTGAGTTTGAGGTTTAATGAAAAGCAGTTTCGAGTGTTTGGTTACCATGTTTTTCATAGTGCTGTCAACTTGTGAAATTATTTTAAAAGACACACACACACACATATATATACATTGTTTTTTAAATATTGTAGATTAAAGATCATAAAAATAAAATATAATTAATAATTCAAGTAAATTAGACACTTGTTTTTTCTTTAGAAACAAAAATAATTAAAATAAATATTTGTTTTATTTTTATTCATAAATATTTTTAAAATACAGTGATAAATCATGTCTACATAACAAATAAACAAATATAGTTGTAAATATAGTTTTTTTCTATATCTACTCCAATGATAAAAGCAATTTAGAAGAGCCATTTTAAATATAGTACAATTATTTTGTATATAATTTAATTATGCAATTAATTATACAATTAATATGAGTAAGTTATATAATCAAATAATTACTTTTAAAAAAAACATCAACAATATAATTATTAATTTTGTATATAACTTTTTACTCTCTTGTTGAGGTATTTTTTAATAAAAACAAAAACAACTATTTTTAATATAGTTACATCATTTTCAATATATATATATATATTAATAAAAGAGCTAAAAGAGCTCTGTTAGTCCACTGTGCACGCACACTCATGTGCACTGTGGACTGACCATTTTTCTCCTTTACTTCGCGCGCCTATGTGCACCTGTTTTTGTTTTTTTTTTTGCACAGAGATGCCTTTTATAAGTTTTATGGTGGAGAAGACTAAGAAAAATATCTGTGGCCGAGAGGCTCGCTGCGCGCTGGAAATCCAGCGCGCAAGGGTTCACACCCCTCAGCCAACAAATTTGGTTTTTTTTCTTCTTCTATTCTAAAATACGTTTTGTTTTTTGGGAAAAAACTGTCCTGCTTTCCTTTTTCTTTTTATTATTATTCTTTTTATTATTATTTTTTTAAACTATCATATTTTTGTTTTTTCCTTCTACAATGCTGATTTTGAAAATGTCTCTCTGTAAAAGTTGCTTTCTCTTTCTTTTTTTTTTATTCTTATTCTTATTATTTTTTAAAACTAGGGTATCAATGATAGTTTACACGTACCATGACTAAAATTATCTTCCGTGCAATGATACCGCTTCCTTAATTATAGTGATTGTTTGGGAGCGTGGTTATGATTATTTTTGAAAGTATTTTCCGTTCATAAATGCATTCAAAAATTATTATTATGTTTTTTTTTAAAAAATGAAATTTAACACATGAAAATAATATTAAAACACCAAAAAAATAATTTAAAATAAAAAATAAAAAAATATTTTTAAATATTTTTTTAATGAACTGCAAAACACCCCTAACACAACTACCACCCCCATCAATACTATTTTCCTAGCTTAATAAAAAATAAAATAAAAAATTGCAGATGGCATAAACTTCCACGTTTACTGAGTAAAAAAAGAAAAGAAAAAACGTCATCGTTTTCCTCGCTTATAATTGCATTCGGGATGCCAACATGTTTTTTCTGCTAGGAATGCGAGTGCAGGTGCACGCATTTCTACCCCAATTATTACATGCAAAACACACGTCACCTAACCCGGTACATCTGCAAATTTATGAAACAATAAGGGTATTTTGGCTACGGAGCCGCAATATAAATACAACAGAAGGCCGTCTGAAATTTAAGGGCAGAGCGAAGCGGAGGGGTTTCTGTTATCCATTCTCTCTACCCTTGTCTCTCTCTACACCGAAAAAAGGAAAAAACTCAAATATCTTCCCCTCCCTCTCCAGATAAAAAATCTCCATCTCTACGTATTGAAACAAATTAGGGTTTTTCCAAATCCACAGATATTTGCAGAAGCAAGCATGGTTTCCGATTCAATCAGCGCTTCAATTCCTTCTGTCCAGAAAGATTTCGGCAAGAAGAAGAGGGTATTAATACGATTCCTTTCTTTCTTCCTAGAATTTGATTCTTTTTTTATGTATATATAAAAATCAATCTCTTGAATTCATTTTCTTTTTTATCTTATTATCTATTTTTGCTTTGATTTTTTGGATTACTTAGGCCAATAGGTCAGCCAAATTGAAACAGTGCAAGCTTGATGCTCGTCGTGAGCAATGGCTCTCTCAAGGTAAAATGTTTTTTGTTATAAAATAATTCAATATATATATAATAATCTAGTTAAATAGAGTTTTGAATAATGTGGCGTGGGATTTTTAATTAAGATGGTGGGTTTTTTAATTTAGATGGTCGGTTTTTATTTTTACTTTATTAGGTACAGTGAAGAATAAGGGATGCAAGGAGGAACTGATGGGTCCTCGAGGGTCGCCACAGCAAATTCATGAAGAGGGAAGGAAGATTCCGTTAGAAAATTTGCAGATGAGGCGGCAAGGGGTAGGGGAGGATGAGGATGATAATGGCTCGATCCATTGTGATTTGGATTTGGATTCCCCTTCCAATAGACTTACTGGAAGCAGTGTCCTAGGCGGCAATGATTCAAGCACTAATTTTACTGCTTCCAGCAGTGGCAGCAGTACTAGTGGAAGTAGCGGTGGCTGTTGCTCTGGTAGCATAACGGACGAGGATGGAGAAGGAGATGATAGTTGCTTGGATGATTGGGAGGCTGTGGCGGATGCTTTAGCTGCTAATGACTATGATAATAAACAAGAAAACCATAATGATGATGACATTCCATGTTTGGAATTGCAGTCTTCACGAGAGCATGAACCTGTTGTTCAATCGGATTGTAATTCGTGCAATTTGGGTTCTAGTCATGACATTTTGACGCAGGAGAGAAGGGTCCCATCAAGAGCGACTCCTGGGAATAGTCGGGCTTGGAGGCTGGATGATGCACTTCGTCCGCAGAGTCTTCCTAATTTGTCCAAGCAGCCGAACTTTCTTAATACTGATAGGCATTATGGACGTGGAATGCATGCGTGGGTTTGTGCTAGTGGTGTAAATATGCCATCTGCATGTCCTATATGTACAGAAGATTTGGACTTCACTGATGCGAGTTTCCTGCCTTGTTCCTGTGGGTTTCAGGTCTGCCTTTTCTGCTACAACAAAATGCTTGAGCTTGATGGACGCTGTCCGAACTGCAGGGAACAGTATAATAATGGTCCTGTGGAGGCCATTGTGCCCGGAAGTAGTCTGACCTTAAAGTTGGATCGTTCTTGTAGCATGAGGTCATAGGAGGAGAACTCTGTTTTGATGAACTTACGAATGTTGGGTCTATCTCTTTCACCGTTTTTCTTGTGTCGTTCTATTCTAGAATTAGGTTGTCATTTATTAGACTTTTTAGATGTGGTGGTATAGATCATTATGTCTTTTGGCACTCGAGAATTGAGCTATTTCTTATTTTGAGTCTTGGTTCGTATTCAGTTTGTGAATATATATGGGACATAGAAACTCAATACATGAAATACAATATTCCATGTTTTCCTTTTCCTTAATTCTCGATTGGGTTACTATCTGCTTGTGCATGTTATTATTTTAGATTCCATCTTGATAATTACTTTCTAGGATACAGCCTTAAAATCCAATTGTTCATGGATGGGACTCAATTAGCTAATTGGTTTGATTGCAATGCAAGTCTTGATACTTTCATAGTTGCAATGCTTGTGATTACTTTAGTGTTACATTATATGCAGTTTCATAGCTGGAATTACATATTTTCGCGGCAATTGGGTCAAAACGTGCATAGTTGTGAAAACATTGAAGTGAACACAAATTAAACCTCGAAATTCAATCGGAGAAATGTTTTACATTGCATAAATAAAATAATTCTGATAAATGGGGCATATATATAATTTTCCTTGTGCACTTTAGAAATTTTATAGAACTACCGAGTTGTATTGGATTTACATTTTTCAACTAAACATTAATAAGTGATGATTTTGGATCAATTTTTTATGTGAACCTTTGAAATTCAAATAAATGGTTAGCAAATAAATTTTTTGAAGTGTGAAAAATGTCTAAAATATAAAAAGGTTCAAAATATAAATTAAATTTTAACGAAAGTGATTTATTAGGAAAGAAAGGCACTGAGCTATATATTAATGAATTTTGATACCACCTGTTAAAAATTAATATTAAAAATATATTAGGATGAGAATAATAATACCTGATAACTACAAAAATTACTAATTGAGAGGACATAGTAGGGATTTGATAAAGTATTGCCTATAAGGCTCATTGTGGCCGGCCATGAAGAATAGAAGGGGAAGAGAGGAAAAACTCTATCTTTGCCTGAAAATCCTTAACAAACCTATAGAAATACAAGGAAAAAGAAGAGAGTTATGATACTGAAGGATTTAGGCAACAAAAGCACTTAGAACTAGAGGGTTTTTGAACGAAGAATTTTGGGATAGAGTAGGGGAAGGTGGAGGCAGCAACAAACAAGAAAGAAAAGGTGAGAATCTTTGATTTGTTAACACCAAAAGCCTAGATTCCTCTTTGTAAGGTGTCTGAACATTCATTTAACAATTCTTGAATTAGCTCAATTTGTTTTGGTAAAATCAGAAGAACAACATATAAATATCCTTACAAAGACAATCTCAAGCAAAATTTTAGGTATTGAAGACATCCATACACCAGCTTAATTGAACTTGAGGAGGGAGTGTTAGGGTGAGTTGTCAACAAAAGGATTTTTGTTTTTTTTTTGGAGAGATTACAGGGATTTCCTTTGTTAGTTGACTAAAATAGGTCTTCTCTGTGCATACTATACAGGTATACTATTGCATTATGCAAGTGATATGTACAAGTTGATATCTTTTATATTAAAAGTAGAAGCTAAAGTATGCGCGAGGCTCCCCAGACGATAAGCTTACACACTTGAAAGTCGTCCCTGCATGCTCAAGTCTTCCCTTGGCCCGGTAATTTCTTCCTCACCTTGTTCCCCATCTTGAATCCACTTTTTAACTCTGTTTCTGAGCGTAGTGATGCCCTCTTTAATTCCTGGGCTGCCATTTTCAGTGCAGAGCTCCTCAACCTCTGCCCAGAAACAGGATTCTGAATTTGGCATCTTTTTAGCAATGCTCACGCCACCTCTGTGTGAATTTATGCCGTCCCTTTAGCGTATATCACTTCCGTATTTCAATTATGTCGTCTCATGTACCAGCTAGCTCAAGCCTCTCTAGATTAGCATGGAGTCTTCTTCATCTTTTGAAATCTTGAAGATATCATAATGGAAGCTTCTGCTTCTCTAATTCTGTAGCGGCACTAATACAGAGCTGGCCCTATCGCTCTGGCATACCATATAAAAGAAATCAATACAGGCTGTGGGCATCAGCCAGTCATGATTGCTATTGAAACTAAAATGTCAAATTTCAGAAAAATTTGTGGATTCCAGCACACTATTACTTCCTGTGTATCCAGATAAATTAAGCATGATAACTGACAACTTTATGGCGACCGATCATGTGAGGAGCAAAGAAGCAAAACTAACCACCTGAGGCATTGTCTAAAGATCATGCAAGTGCTTCTAGATGACCATGATCAAAACAAGATACAAGCATTTTCAAGATCTTTCCAAGCCCATTTCTGTAGTACAAGTGATATCTTAGAATCCTCTGGCAACCGTCACCATTTCTTCCACGGTGCTTGACTGAAAAGAACTGAACAGCATTTGGAAAATGGCATCTGGGTTACTTTCGACAACGAGTTTCTTATTATCTATACAGGAATATAGGCCCTAGGGATGTATAGGGACTTGATTTAATGAAGCTTGATAGAGTCTCTAAAAGCAGTTTTGTGCTCCTCATGATATTACAGGCAGCTTAGCTAGCAACAGACGATGCATTTTCCATCACAGTAACAAAGAAACCAGGAACACGTTTGTAAAATTTGGATTGAAAAAAATCTAAGAACTTACTGCAGCTGTTGCTCAATAGCTGAGAGAGGAGAGAGTGAAATACGAAGGACAATGTCATGTCTTGGAACAAAATTCAAAAGTTGCGAGACAATTTTCCACACCAAAACGCATGGCTCATGATGCGATCGCCAGCAAGGAGAGTGTTAAGTGATCATCTTATCTAAAAGTTTAAACTGTTAGATGAGACTCTAGAATATGATTTATATTATTCTGTAGCATATCCTCTTAAGTGAAAGTCCTTTGGGCTTGAAACTTGTTCAGACTTGCACTATCTTGTGCTTGATTTTATTAAATAGAATAAGAGTGGTGAAATTCAAACTCGTGACCGTTGGGGTGTTTTGATATCATGTTAAAAAACTATCTAACCTAAAAGTTTGAGCTGCGAGATGAGATTTCAGAATATAATTTATATTATTCTCTAACTGGCCACAAAGAACCAAAAGTAACGGAGCTTTGTCGAACTTGCAGTTCCGAAAACCAAATTGTTGCTAGGATGGCAATAGCTCCTCCTTAAGAGTGGCCTGAAAACACAACTTGCTTCCTGCGAGTCACAGCCTTTTCTACCTGAGAAGACTGGAAACCGACAACAGCCTGGAGTTGATTTTTCATGTTGATTGCATTGTGCTGTCCGAATTCTACTTTTTCCTACGTTAATCAGTTTCCCGGATAACACTGTTGTCTATCGTATCAACAGCTATTTCTCCCATACAAGAACTCAACTAGCATCTTACATTTTATATTACATGCCATAACCACAAGGAAAGTGAAATGAATTTCAAAGCCAATAACATAACCATCGAACAATTATGAGATTGTAAGAAGAAATAAGAAACATACACGCATGGAAATTACCAAAAAAATAATAAGCAAAGGAAAATCACAACTGATAGTAACAAAACGGAAATCAAATGGCCAGAATATAGTGGACTCAAATACCTCATTTTTGAAGTGTTGATTAGTCAAAACTGCTTTGAATCTTATGAGAAAAAGCTTCGTTGCATGTACAAGTTTCATCAATAAACTTTCGGGAAGGGAATAGCTGAAGGTCCACCTTCTTTTCTCCGAAGCAATGATTAGTTAACCAATCATTCACTGACCAAGAAACAGGAAGCCTAAAAATAAAAGATGATTTGTTAATCTCTTTAGAGAGACAATGCTTCTCTGGAGATTTGTGAGCCTTCATGGGCATGAAGCACGCTGTCTTGATGACTTGTTTGTTGATCTCCACGACCTCTCCGATCTCAAGGGTTGCCCATTAGTTCTTTTTTATTCTTGCCAAATTAGCAGATTTTGAGGTTTGTGTAGAATTTGAAGCTTCAGAAATTTAGAACTTTGATTCTTTTCTTCTTGTTTTGGTCTTGGAATACATGACTTCTAACACGCCTTGCTCCTTTCCTTTTCCTTTTTTATTAAGCTTATTTGGTACGGTAAGTGATGTCCTATACTAAACGTAAGAAAATATCATCTACTGGGAATTCTTCAGGTCCTTGAGGCGAATGGGGTTGCAACAAGTTGAGTAGTTGGAGGTTTTGTAAGTCCACGCAGAACTGATTGATACAAATTGATTTATACTCTGTTGTCAATTTGAATTTCTTGGTTTCGAAGCTAATCTACCATGATCACTCAATCAAAGATGCCATCTTCCTTTTGAAGAGGAGTGTAGTTCAGCAGACTAATGCAGTTCGTCGTCTGGTTGAGATATTTGCACTTCTTTCCTGTCGGAAGAAGGGCTACTACTGAAGGATTAGAACAAAATAAGTGATCGCAGGTGATGAAATGCCTTTTATTTCACAATATCTTGCATGGTGGAACAGATAACAATAAAATATCTAGTGCAGATAAAGTTCTTTCTCTCAGGTGTGTACAAGGCTCGGAATAACATTATCACCCAGTTCCCTGCACATGCAACTCCCTCCTTGGCTCTAAAATACAAGATCCTGAGAAAAGTTCGTCAGGAATGTTGTTTCTGCAATTTCATAAAGGTGGAATTCTCCAACAGAACATCATCACCCAGTTCCTCATCTTTAATCCACGTTATGACTTTGGTATTTAGGTGAGAAATGCTTTCTTTAATTCCCTGGAAGCCTGTTTTAATGCATAGCTCCTCTACCTCAGCCCAAAAACAAGATCCTGGAACTTCATGCGGCAATCGCTTGGCATGCTCTCGCCATCTTTGGGTGCATCTATACCGTCTTGGCCTGCCCTTCTCCATATAGGGCCCTGTGTTTTCATTCATGAGGTGTCGATAGTAATTCGCAATATCCAAGGGTTCGACAATGCGACGATACCTGGTGCCAAGATCTATCCATTCCTTCCGGCCCTCAAACTCACCAGGAGTTCATTCCTTTTCAGCATTTCTATTATTTCATCCCATATACCTGCTAGCTCATACCTCTCTACATTAGCATGGAAATCCTCCTTTTCTTCTGACCTCTTGAACGCATCATAATAGCCAACTTTGAGTGCACACTTCCTTTTGTACGCTTCTAGCTTATCTAAACATTTCTTAATATCTTTCTGCTTTTCATCTATGGTCACCTGGTTCCTCAACCTCTGCTTCTCCAACGCTTCAGCAGCATGAATACACAGTCTGGCTCTTTCACTCTGGAATCCCAAACAATTGACATTTATAAAATTTGTGGGCATCAACTAATAGCAATTTTATGTCCAGTTTCAGCAAAAGTTTAAGCATTCCAAATTCGGTATTATTATTTCCTATATACTGAAACTTATAACCAGCTAAAATTTGCTAGGATAAATTTAGCTAAGCTGTGAGGAGTGGACATATATATGAAATTGAGTAAAGACTAAGAAGGGAGTGAAATAGCTTACCAGGCCTAGGTCATTCAAGTCCATATCAACTTTCTCATGCTCAGCATTTGCAACATTCAAAGATAACGGAAGTGCTTCTGGATGATGCTGATGTAAACATATTACAATTGACATTTTTAAGTATTCTTGCAGGTCATTTCCGTAGTTCAGATGATCTCTCAGGCTTGTTTGGGCAACTGTCATTTTTCTGTTTGCTTCTTCAGTGCTCAGCTGGGAGGCATGGTACAGTACTTGCAGCACAGCATCTGGGTTATTTGAGACAACAAGTTTCCCATTTCCTGTGCAGAAAACATAGGTCCCTAAGGGCCTATACGGACTCAGTTCAATGAAACTCGATATCGTTTCCAGCAACGGATTCATGCTCCCCATGATCTTACAGGAAGCATAGTTAGCAACAGATGAGGCATTTTTCACCACAGTTTCATAGAAATCTAGGGCATCTGTAGGAGGTTGTTGCGTGTTTTGATTAAAGTAATCGAGGACTCGTTGCAGCTGGTGCTCAATGGAAGAGAGTGGACTGAGTGAAATCCGAGGGACAATGTCAAGTCTCATAATGAAATTCACAAAGTAGCGTGACCATTTTTCACGCCTAAGTGCAATGTTTATAATGCCACCACCTATAAGGGGAGATCCAAAAGTCAGGCAGAGTGGCACAATGAAGTTGGAGATTTGTCTATTGTACACTTCCAAGAACCAAACTGTTGCAAGTATGGCAATTGCCCCTCCTGAAGAGTGGCCTGTAAATACAACTTTCTTTCTGTCGGTCACAACTTTTCCCACCTAATAAAATTGAAAACCAACATCAGATCGAGGATAATTTTTATAGTTCAGCAATTATTATAATGTTTTCTTGCTAACTCTATTCTAATTTCCATCTGTTTCCGTTTGACACTAGTAAATCTTATAAATTTGTACTTCTCAGGGAGTTCAATTAGCTTCTCAGAAGGTTTTCAATCAAGAATACAGATTCAGTTACAGAACCTAAAAATCTTCACACGTTAGCATCATATCCACAAGGAAAGAATGATGAGCAAACACACAAAAAGGGAAAGGAAAGAAAGAAACCTGTTCATGGTAATGTATTCCCTAAAAGAGAATTCACAACTGATTATAGCAACAGAAATGACCAGAAAGTGGATTCAGGTACCTCATTTTGAACATTGGATTAGCCAAAAGTGCTTTGAATTTATTGAGAAAGACTTCGTTGACAGTAGCAGTTACATCAAGACCAATATATTTGAGAGAAGGAAAGAGCTGAAGATCCACCTTCGTTTCTCCAAAGGAAGTTCCAGTAAACCAATCATTTACAGACCACGATCCAGGAAAGCTAAAGACAACTTCAGATGATGTGAGCATCTGAAGTTGATTTGTGAGAGAGATATTGCTTCTCTGGAGATTTGTGAGCATCCATGGCCATTGAGCATGCTTTCTTGATAACCTCTTCTTTGATCACCATGTTTTCTCCAAGATTGACAGTACCCATCACTGGTTTTCAATTTTCTCAGGAATTTGCTGTTTGGAAAACAAGAAAGAATGAAACGCATTAACTTAGAGGCAGAAGTGGCTAGCTTCGTCGATGTTGACCAGAGGACAAAAGTCATTCTTTTTCATAAAGCATGTGCATTAGTCGAAAACGAGTCACTGGCCTGCGATTCGCTGAAGCCAATAATTTTATTTTATTTTATTTCAACATATATAATTTTTTTGTTTTGTATTTTAATTTTAATTTTTAATTTTTGGTTTAGTTTTGATATTTTTATTTTTCAGTTATTCTATGATATTTCATAGAAAAATTATATTTATATATCTGTAATCTTAGTTTTGATTTTTATTTTTATTATAATTTATCTTTGTATTAAATGAAGTTTGCATTAAAAATAGAGTAAGTTTAGTTTTGGTAGCGTGAAATAAGAGTTAATTGTGTTCTTATGCATGTATAGTGAATTTTCTATTATTAGTGATTTAGTGTTTTTTGTATTTGTTTTGTCTGTGTGTGACTTTGTATATTTTTAGTTTAAAATATTTTTATTTAAAAACAAATTAAATACTTTTTTATTTTTAAGATTTATTTTTCATGTTATTGGATCATCTAGATCTTATGACATATTTAACTTATGTTGACTTAAAATGATTTTTAGGGTTTTTAATTGTTTTTTAATTCTAATCCCTTAACATTGATTTTATTGGAAAATAATATTCATAATTTTATTACATGCATTTTATAGGGTTCTTGTGGTCTCATGACTTGGTATGGGAATTGTCATGTTCACTTGAGTTAACATAAATTGATCAAATATGTTGTCGTCTCAATGTTTATAAAAACAAATCTCATTTTAAATAAATATTTTGAGTCAAACTATATTTTCAAGGGCTATTTTGGAACTCGCTAAAAGATTAAATCACCATATCAAATCAGTACTAATATACATAGTTTATTTTTTTCTACTAGAAAGAAACATTAGCAATGCCTAAGCTTTTTTACATTAAAATGTTTTTGATATGATTTGCAGCATAATACGAGATAATAAAATAGTTACAACACCTACAAAAATGAAATGATCAAATCACTAATTGACTGACTTTTTGAAATAGATATTTGAGAGTGTGATAAAGATTATTTTTAAAAAATTCTTATAAAGACATTAAAATATATATACTTTTATTTTTATGATTTATTTATGATATTAACAGATCAAAATAATTCAGAAATACTAAAAATAATTTAGAATATTTTTTAAAATATGTTTTAATGAAAAACAGGTTTAATTTGAATTTCAAACGGTACTCAATCTTGCTTAATAAACAAGTCTATATTTATTTATTTTTAAAAAAGTAGAAGAACACCCACAAAATTCTAATCCAACGACTATCATTCCCTTGTCCCAAATATCACAGCAAACAAAGTATAATCAGATGGTGAACAATCCCTTGAATAACATCATCATCATCATATTACAGCAAACTATCCACTTATTTGTGTTTCATTTTGACCGGAACCATATTTTTTCAATGAAAAAATATTAATTGTGTGATATTTTTTTATTATACTATAAATGTGGGCAAAATAATAAATTTATATAGAATTCCTGCAAAGTGTGAGTTTTCTATAAGATATATTAATTTTAAATCGATATAAATTTATTTGTTTAGTAAATTTCAATGAAATCACCAACCTATAATTATCATCGTCATTAAAAAACAACAAGATTTGGATACTTGAATTATTGAATTTCTTGTATAAAGATTAGTTTATTTTTTAATCCAATCTAAATTAAACGCTAATAACCAAAATATAAATTGTGAAAACATTTATAATAATCAAATAAAAAAAAGTAGTTCATTTTCTATCCACACAAAAAAAGAAAACATCATTGAAAATCCATCGCTATGTTACCATCATTATTATGACTAAAATAGTAAAAATTATTAACATTACTGCCAAAATAATTAAATTATTAAATTGTCTCGAAGAATAAAAAAAAAATTTACAAAAAAAATAATAAAAACAATAATCACTAAAATTATTATTATTATTGCGCAAACAATGAAACCATAAAATTATCTTGAAGAATAATAATAAAAACTTTAACAAAAGAGGAAAAAAAACAACAAAAAAAAATAAAATAATTATTATGAGCATAGAAAAATCATATGTCCGAAGAGTACGTAAAAATAACAAAAACACCAAAAAAAGAATAAAGAGAAAAAAAGAAGAAATATTAATTTTAAAATGATCATCAACATAAATTTAAATTTTAGGACCGAACCGAATAAAAATAAAACCCCAACAAAAAATAAAACAACAAAAATTAAAAACAAAAACAAAATGCATAGATGCATAAATACGGGCAAAAAATAAATATTGTCCAAAAAGGACCGAAAAAACTAAAGGAATTAATACTAAATAAAAAATTAAGAGAATAAGGGAAAAAATGAAAAATAAAATATATAATTAACTACAATTAAAGGACAAAACTACAACAAATCAAAATATTGGGACAAAAAAAAAGAGATTTTAAAAAAAGTGTAGTGTATTTCTTTTAACAAATTAAGATAATAAGGACCGAAATGAAATGTAGCATATATGACTAATTTTAATTGGAGGACAAAATTAAAACAAATTAAAACCTTATGATTGAAAAAATTAAAAGACAAAAATAAACTAAAAATCAAAAGAATAAAGACTGAAATGAAAAATAACATATATGATTAATATGAATTGAAGGGAACAATCGAAGACAATTAAAATTTTCATTGAAAAAATAGGAAGAAAAACAAAATCAAAAGAAAAATGAAACATAAAATCCCTCGCCTCCAACTCCTTGCTTGTGTCCCATCAGAGGGCAAATTCATTATTTCATTGTTAAAGATAAGATAAAAAAAAACTAAAAATATCCTTAAACAACCTTTGTTTTCTTGTTAGCACAAGTAAATTAATAATTTTATTGTGCAAATAAAACCGGAAAAAACCAAATCACTCCCAAACAAAATGCAAATGCCACATAGGTTCCTTGAAAATATTCAACATACCCCAATGTCGACAAAATGATAATTTTAAATGCCTTTTATATATATACTAGCTATATTGTCCACGCTGTTCTCGCGAGCATTTTTTGTATATAATTTAACATAATTAAATCAAAAACGATAAATTTATATGATATAATTAAAAAAATAGTTTATGAGATAAAATGTATAAATTTTTAAGTATAGTTTGTTGCGCAAGCATAAATCATATTTTTTAGAATAAAGGTACAACGTTATAAAAGATTACAAAAGAGCGTGAACTATATAACATGCGGATCATTGAAAAAAAGACGTATGTTAACATGAAGAACGAAGCCAAAACCTTTCTTTAAAATGTGACATTTAATTTTCCTGCTAATTAAATCAAAGACTAACAAAAGTAGATAAAATTTAATAAAAAAGAAAATGAAAAATTATAATAGATGCTAAAACAAAAATAAAAAAATATTAAATGATTATTAAGGAAAATACAATAAGGATAAAATACGTAAAAAAAAAAGCAAAAAAAAAAAAAGAAGAAGAAGAAACGAAAAAAAAAAGGAGCTATAATCATAAAATAAAAGCAAAATAAAAGCAAAAAAAGCAAAAACAAAATGGAGGAAAAAAAAGAAAAAAAAAAGAAAAATTAGGAAAAAGAAAAAAGAAACGAAGGAGCAGTAATCATAAAATAAAAAAAAATCAACAAAAGCAAAAAAAAAAGAAAAAACTGTTAAAATCCACAGTGCACTGTGTCTGAGTGCACAATACAAAACCCACACGGTTTATATGTTGTATAATATATTTTCAATTTTCATATAATTACCAGCATTGAGGTTGTTTGATATTGTGTTCCAAATACACTTTAGAAAAAAAATGATTTTTTTTTATTTTTTTTACTTTAAATTGTTTTTTTGATATTTTTTAAATTATTTTTATATGCTGATTTTAAATATTTTTTTAAAAATAATATTTTTATTTTATTTTTTAATATTATTTTGATATATTTATAAATGAATCACTGAAATTACGGAAATGCCCTCCGTATCTTCTTCTCTTTAAGATGAACACACACTCGCTATTTGACGAGACTCATCAGATCTAAAATTTCCCTACAAATAATAAAGAGAGAGCTTCAATACAAAACCCTCTTCCTCTCCCTCCCTCTCCGTGAAATAAAAGAAATCTGCACTCTCGCTTAAATTTTGCAAATTGCAGATGCGATTCCATTTCTCTTGATCAGATCTAAAGGTAAATATTCCTTCAATCTCATTTACCAATCCGATTCATTCAGGTCTATATTTTTTGGATTCGAATTCAAGTTTTTAATGTGATCTCCTCACTTCGCAATCAGATCTAACTCAATTTCTCTATTGTAACTTTTGAATCTCATTTCTCTTTAGATCTGTCTTGATTTGATATGATGAAATATACATCGGAATTAGGTTTCTTCTTTTTATTGTCTTAGTGAGTATGGTGGTGATGATGACGACAATTGTCTTGTGACCTATTTGATTGATTTGATGATGTGTATAGTAGTAGTGTTTTCGGTGGTTTGAAGAAGATGTTGACCAAGTTTGAGACCAAGAGTAATAGAGTGAAAGGGCTGAGTTTTCACAGTAAGAGACCATGGATCCTTGCTAGTCTCCACAGTGGTGTGATCCAGCTATGGGACTATCGTATGGGCACTCTCATCGATCGCTTTGATGAGCATGATGGCCCTGTTCGTGGTGTTCATTTCCATAAATCTCAACCTCTTTTTGTCTCTGGAGGTAACAAACTCGTTCTCTTTAATTTTATGCAATGCCATGATGATTTCTTATTGATTCTCTTAATGATTGGTTCAATTGTGTGTGTTTTGTTTTTTTATTTATTTTAAATTACGATAGATCTGCTTGTGATTTGATGGAATTATTATTCTCCCCCATTTGGCAAAAGTAAGATCCAGAAACTGGATTTAGGATTTTGATTGGATGAGAGATGTAATTTTTATGTACTGTTAGAGTATAATTCTGTATCTTAGATTAAAAATAGTTGTGATTTCCATCCTTCTGAAATGGGCATCGGTATTTATATTAAGTTTCCTTTATCTCCCCAGCTCCCTCACCTCACAATGTTATATGTTGACTGTATTTGATAGTGGGTAGATATCAAATGCTTAAAACCTATCATCAGAGATTCAAGCAGGATTAACACCTAGTTCTTTGCTAGAACGACTGAGAGACCTTGCTGTTTTTCCCTTTGTTTTTGTTAAAAGGATGCTTATGTCTATAAATTGATGACCAGGTGATGATTACAAGATTAAAGTCTGGAACTACAAATTGCATAGGTGTCTGTTTACACTTCTTGGACATCTTGATTACATTCGTACCGTGCAGTTTCATCATGAATACCCATGGATTGTGAGTGCCAGTGATGATCAGACCATCCGCATTTGGAACTGGCAGTCGCGTACTTGCATTTCGGTATTGACAGGACACAATCATTATGTGATGTGTGCCTCATTCCACCCTAAAGAAGACCTTGTTGTTTCGGCATCTTTGGATCAGACTGTTCGTGTTTGGGATATTGGCGCTCTGAGAAAAAAGACGGTGTCCCCTGCTGATGACATCCTGAGGCTTACACAGATGAACACTGATCTTTTTGGTGGTGTTGATGCTGTTGTTAAGTATGTTTTGGAAGGCCATGACAGAGGAGTAAACTGGGCTGCATTCCATCCGACACTACCTTTGATTGTATCGGGAGCTGATGATCGCCAAGTAAAGTTGTGGCGCATGAATGGTAAGTTATCAGATATGCTTGTTTAATCGCATGGGGATTGATATCCTTTCCATTGGTATTAGACATCTGTATCAATCTACTATGCAGTTTGCTGTGGTTAGAGGATTTGTAGTTAAATTCTATGTTTGAGAGCTGAAATTGTGATCAACCTGCATCTTCTATTTCTTTCTGTGCATTGCTTGTGATAAACTCATCACCCATGAATGAGATGTTTTGTTTGTCTTGTTTTCAGACACAAAGGCTTGGGAAGTGGACACGTTAAGAGGACACATGAACAATGTGTCAAGTGTTATGTTCCATGCCAAACAGGATATAATTGTATCTAATTCAGAGGACAAAAGCATTCGTGTTTGGGATGTAACTAAACGAACTGGAGTTCAAACTTTCCGTCGAGAACATGACCGATTCTGGATCCTTGCATCTCATCCTGAGATGAATCTTCTGGCTGCAGGTCATGACAGTGGTATGATTGTCTTCAAGTTAGAGAGAGAAAGGCCTGCTTTTGCTGTAAGTGCTGATTCTCTGTTCTATACTAAAGATCGCTTTTTAAGGTTTTTTGAGTTTTCAACTCAAAGAGATACACAAATAATTCCCATCCGACGACCTGGCACCACAAGCCTGAATCAAAGTCCAAGAACTCTTTCATACAGTCCTACAGAAAATGCCGTTCTTATCTGCTCGGATGTGGATGGAGGATCATATGAGTTATATGTCATTCCTAAAGACAGCATTGCTAGGGGTGATGCTGTGCCAGAGGCAAAGAGAGGTGTTGGTGGATCTGCTGTCTTTGTGGCTCGGAATAGGTTTGCTGTGCTTGACAAAAGCAGCAATCAAGTCCTTGTTAAGAACCTCAAGAATGAAGTTGTGAAAAAGAGTGGTCTTCCCATCAGTGGCGATGCTATATTCTATGCTGGGACTGGTAACTTGCTATGCAGGGCGGAGGATAGGGTGGCCATATTTGATCTCCAGCAGAGGCTTGTTATCGGGGAGCTGCAGACACCTTTTGTCAAGTATGTTGTTTGGTCCAATGACATGGAAAGTGTTGCCTTGCTAAGCAAACATGCCATCATCATTGCTAGTAAGAAGCTTGTGCACCAATGCACTCTCCATGAAACAATCCGTGTAAAGAGTGGAGCCTGGGATGATAATGGTGTTTTCATTTACACAACTTTAAATCATATCAAATACTGCCTGCCTAATGGAGATAGTGGTATAATTAGAACCCTTGATGTCCCGATATATATCACTAAGATCTCTGGAAATACTATCTTTTGCTTAGATCGGGATGGAAAGAATAGGCCTATTGTTATTGATGCTACGGAATACATCTTTAAACTGTCTCTGCTGAAGAAGAGATATGATCATGTTATGAGCATGATAAGGAATTCACAGCTTTGTGGTCAGGCAATGATTGCTTATTTGCAACAGAAGGGGTTCCCAGAAGTTGCTCTGCATTTTGTGAAAGATGAGAGGACTCGGTTTAATCTGGCCTTAGAGAGTGGAAATATTCAGATTGCTGTGGCTTCAGCAAAGGAAATTGATGAGAAAGACCACTGGTACAGGCTGGGGGTTGAAGCTCTTCGCCAAGGAAATGCAGGTATAGTTGAATATGCCTACCAGAGGACAAAAAATTTTGAGAGGTTATCTTTTCTTTATCTCATAACTGGTAATTTGGACAAGCTGTCCAAGATGCTTAGAATTGCTGAAGTTAAGAATGATGTCATGGGTCAGTTTCACAATGCCTTGTACTTGGGTGATGTCAGAGAACGCGTTAAGATCTTGGAGAATGCTGGTCATCTGCCACTTGCTTATGCCACAGCTAAGGTCCATGGGCTGGAGGATGTTGTGGAACGACTGGCAGCTGAGTTGGGAGATAATATTCCATCTTTGCCCGAGGGTAAAGAACCATCCCTTCTGATGCCTCCAGCCCCTATTATGTGTGGAGGTGATTGGCCACTTCTGAGAGTCATGAAAGGTATATTTGAAGGCGGGCTGGATAATATTGTTAGAGGTGGTGCTGATGAGGATGAAGAAGAAGCTGCTGATGGTGATTGGGGTGAGGAACTTGACATGGTTGATGTGGATGGTTTGCAAAATGGGGATGTCACAGCAATTTTGGAGGATGGGGAAGCAGCTGAAGAAAATGAAGAGGGAGGATGGGACCTTGAAGATTTGGAGCTTCCGGCCGAGGCAGACACGCCAAGGGCTTCTGTCAGTGCCCGCTCATCAGTTTTTGTGGCTCCAACTCCTGGTATGCCTGTAAGCCAGATTTGGATTCAGAGATCTTCACTTGCTGCTGAACATGCCGCTGCTGGCAATTTTGACACTGCCATGCGACTACTCAACAGACAACTTGGAATTAAAAACTTTGTGCCTTTAAAATCCATGTTTCTTGATCTTCACTCAGGCAGCCAGACCTATTTACGTGCATTTTCATCTACCCCAGTGATTTCACTGGCTGTTGAACGGGGATGGATTGAGTCTGCTAGTCCTAATGTTAGGGGCCCTCCAGCTCTGGTTTTCAACTTCTCTCAATTGGAAGAGAAGCTAAAGGCTGGTTACAAAGCCACGACAGCTGGGAAATTTACTGAGGCACTTAAACTCTTTCTTAGCATCCTTCACACAATTCCTCTGATAGTGGTTGACTCGAGGAGGGAAGTTGATGAAGTCAAGGAATTGGTTATTATAGTCAAAGAGTATGTTTTGGGTCTGCAAGTGGAGCTCAAGAGGAGGGAGATGAAAGACGATCCAGTACGCCAACAAGAGCTTGCTGCGTACTTCACACACTGCAACCTGCAAACTCCTCACCTGAGGCTTGCTCTTCAAAATGCCATGAATGTCTGCTTCAAGAATAAGAACATTGCTACGGCAGCTAACTTTGCCAGACGGCTATTGGAGACAAACCCCCCAAATGAGAACCAGGCAAGGTCTGCCAGACAAGTTTTGGCAGCTGCGGAGAGGAATATGACAGATGCTGCTCAGCTGAACTACGATTTTAGAAATCCATTTGTGGTATGTGGTGCAACATATGTTCCAATATATCGAGGACAAAAGGATGTCTCTTGCCCATATTGTGGTTCCCGATTTGTACCAAGCCATGAAGGGCAGCTGTGCACTGTTTGTGATCTTGCAGTAGTTGGGGCAGATGCTTCAGGGCTGCTCTGTTCTCCTTCCCAGATACGATGAAGACGCTGAAAATGGAGCATTTTTTCAATCATTTTTCACCTCATCCAACTGACAGCAGGAAACATAATCTTCCTTTGTTTCATGTTGTGCAGGTAAAAAGGTAAGAGATACTGTAGAAGAGTTTAAGCTACGAATGATTTGCTTGTGCTGTCTACTTTTTTCTGCCTTTCCCTTTGTTTTATCTGTCTAGTTGATTATGCTTTTATGTAATAAACAACTTGAAAATTTTGACTGGGGCTATTCTTGTTACTTGTTCATAGACAAGAATAGTCAAGGGGCCCTTTGTTAAATTAGATGATCCTCTTATAGGCAGGACAAATCACATGTCAGTGTATGCAGATGTCATTTGGAAAATTTGCTTATTTCTATTGTTGAATTTGGTTTTGGCGGAGGTCTAAAATTATTCCCTGAAAAATCTGCCAGGCTATGTGTCATCGATGCTCATGTCCGCTTTATCTTAACTCTTTAGTTTCTGCAGAAATCATGCCATGACTCCACATGGTGGTGAGCTGTTTGTAGAAATGAATTTCTTTCTAGGATTGGAAGGTAAGAGGTAATGATATGACCAATCACCATGGTAGCATTGTTGGAATAGAAACCATCTCTGACAGAACATGATAATGTTTTGACGACAGGCCTGTTTTTGTTTTTGTTTTTGTTTTCATGATTTGGGTGAAAATTTTATTTAGGGCATCTTCTGACTTGAATCTACTCTGGTCGGAGCAACTTCTGCTTTGATAGACGTGATGGCTTCCTGTGATAGATGCGAAATAAAGAGAAGGGTGGCCTGTAGGGGAACTGTGATTGAAGTTTCCAGACTGTTAATTGTTCCATTTTTTAACCAAGGAGTCGTAGAAAATCCAACATACACACACCACCGCATACAACTTCTCAGAATCATTTTGTTTGATTTTACAAAATTTTGATGATCGGTTGCAGTTACTTTTTTTTTAAAAAAAAAATAGATGATATTTGGTAACACTGAATATAACGTGTTAAGCGAGAAAGAATGGTGGAAAGCAGAAATGAAGGTCGGGGAACAATCTTGGCTTTTACCCGGATGGGGTTTTGTTTGACGACAAGTGTTTCAGCCCCTCTCGTTTTTCCTCCTAGTCGATGGTTCTAGAACAATTATAATTGTAAAGAGACCGGGAAACCTTTGTAGCTTCATACGCAAAGCGTTATTCAAAGGTTGTGTTGCCTAGGTCTTCCATCTTTTGATTATCTTGCTGTGGCTTTTCATTTTTATTTTTAAAGGGGTTCGTCTTGGTTATCTTGTTATTATTATAATGCTGGAAAAAGCAGATCAATGTTGAGAATTTTTAATATAAGTTTTTAATTGTGGATAGAAGATTCATTCATATTTTAATACTCATTGATATTATATGATAATAAATATGTTTTTCATTATGAATTTTTAATATAAGTTTTTAATATTTATTGGTCTTATTTTTTTAAGATAGTTTTGGATAGATGATTCATTCATTTTTTTTTAATTTTTAATTGAAGTTTTCTTTCATGATGATGATAAATTATGCTTATAAAACAATACCCTCATAAAAAACACATTTTCCTTAAAAAAATATAGTTTTTATTAAAAATATACATCCTTTTCTTTTAAATATTTATAGTTTCTTTGACTATTTCTTTTCTTATTGATGTTGCTTTTTCTTGAATGACATATACCACTAATAAAAAATAATTTTATTGCCAAAAGAAACAAAAATTACATGAATTAGAATAGATAGTTTTGATGAAGAAAATACTTTTCTCCTCCATAATTTAGTTATCTTTTCTCCAAATTTTTATTTTATAATGTGTTCGTGATATTTCAAAGCAAGATTATTAAACCATGTTAGATGCGTAATTCAGATCATGATTTTGACATTAATCCGGTTTAAAATCAAAACATTATTATTTCTCTTTTTCTCTCTCCATATATATATATGAGTTGGTAGTGGAATGTCGATACGCCACATATGGATTCAAGAAAAGTGGCACCGACTAAATTTTAAAAAAAAAAAGTTGAATCAAACAAAAAATTTATAGAAAGTATCCTGATATATCTTTATTTCTCATGTTAAAGGTTTAGAAATGATATGCAAGACTCTAGAATTTTATAATTTTGTTTTGAAAAAATATTCTTTTGTTCTATTTTAAATTAATTTTTTTTAAAAAAATATTATTCAACAATAGGTTTATTGATATTTGAACTTCAAATTTATTTTGATGTTTTTATTTGGGGTTATTATGATCTTATAAATCGGGTCATGAATTTAAAATATTAACCCATATAGATCAAGGTTGATCTATCATGTTATCGTTTTAATATTTTTTATAAAAAAAATAAATCATCTTGATCTTCTTTTTCAAGTTAGACTATATTCTTACAAGTTGTCCAGGTTGTTTTTAGACTAATATGAATGATAAAGTCATATCAATCAAAATCCTATAGTTTTACTTGTGTTTGGAATATAAATTACACGATTCAAGTTAATTTATCATTATATTGAAATTAAAATTATATTTATTAAATTATTATTTTGAAATATATGTATATATGTGTGTGTAAACATGACAATGTTAGGCTAACTGATTAATTGATATTAGTTAGTATGTTATCATTTAGTTTGTTGTTTGTTAGCATTTCATTTGTAATTGGTTGGAAATCAGTCAGTTAATGTAGAATTAACTGATTTCTAAGTATACCGAATTGAACTTGTATATAAGGGGCAAATTGCAAATGCCAGAATTGTGGGATTCATTTGGACTTTGAATAATACTTTGAGGATTGACATATGGTATCAGAGCTTGAGATCGGGACTGATTGAGAAAGAGAGAAAGAAGTTTCGAGAGGAAGGGAAAGAATTCGACATCTCGAGGCTCACAATCAGTGATTCAAGAAAGCTATTGAATCTCAAGTCGCAGAAGAGTGAAGAAAATCACTCAATCAAGAGAGTGAAGCACCAGCTGCGACGAAGAAGAAGAAAGAAATCCTTGAAATTGAGAGAGTAAGTTTCACGATCTTCGACCACCACAGATCGTGGACGTGAGTGAGTGAAACACGGTGAGTGAGAGAGAGAGAAAGTGAAGAGATAGAAAGGTCTTCACCGAGAAATTGAAGATGTCTTCCACAGACAAATTCGTTCAGGCAGCCATTCCTCGATTTGACGGTCACTATGACCACTGGTCAATGTTGATGGAAAATTTTCTGAGGAGCAAGGAACTGTGGACGCTGGTTGAAGAAGGCATTCCAACAGTAACAACACCCCGAGGATCAGCACTAACTGAGGGACAAAAGAAGATTGCAGACGAAGCCAAGCTGAAGGACCTGAAGATTAAAAACTTTCTGTTCCAGTCGATTGACCGAGAGATCATGGAGACGATCTTGGATAAAAGCTCATCTAGGGCAATTTGGGAGTCAATGAGGCAGAAGTACCAGGGCTCTACCAAAGTAAGACGAGCTCAACTACAAGCCCTGCGGAGAGATTTTGAGCTCCTGAGCATGAAGGAAGGAGAGAAGGTTGATAAGTACATCTCTCGCACACTGGCAGTGGTGAACAAAATGCGAATACATGGGGAGAAATTTGAGCAGAGCGTGATTGTGAGCAAGGTCCTGAGAACGATGACTTCTAAGTTTAATTACATCGTATGCTCGATCAGTAACCCAATTTTGGGTTACTCCCAAAATAAAATAAAAATAGCAAAAATAAAATAAAAGGGGTTTGGTGTTGTTAAAAAATTATGGTGAAAATTTTGAATATTTTCTAAGTTGAATCATATCCCTGTTATGCCAAAAATGAGAAAAAATACAAATTCGAGGTAAACATTAAGTCAAAAATCATAATTATATTTTTTATAAGACAAGTTGATTTAATCATGGGCTAATTCAAAATATTATTATGTTTGATAATTAATTTAGGGTCCAATTGAAGAATTTAATTAAGTGCAAGGACTTAATTATGCTTTAAATTGATCAAATTAATTTTATTATAGGCTTAATTGACAAAAAGTCAAATTCTTGAATTTAATCTGGGTTCAATTTAGAAGATTGGAATTTTTGGAGACCCAATTGAATTTTTTCCAAGCTAATTGTGCAAAATTAGAGGTCAAATTGAAGACAATCGAGAATTTAATGTTCAATTGAGGGTCAAATTGCACAAAACAAAAGGCAGGGACCAGAATAAAAAAGTCGCGCAAATTTAAGGCTAACATTGAATTTCTGACTTGGATATAATTGCACAAAATTAAAAGTACAAAACCAATTAGGGGTGTGATTGCAGCAATTACAAATGTAAGGACCAAAGCGTATTATTACCTACAACCATTTTCAACAACAACCCACCACCCCTAAAATTGACCCGAAAATTAGCCCAAAAATAGGAAGAAAAGATAAAACCCTAACCCTAAAAAGAGAACATCTTTTCTCTTCGGGAGAGGCAGTGCGTAGCCATGTAGTGCAACCCCATTTTTCTTCTCACCATTTTTTCCTCTCTTCTTCATCGGCCGACCAGACCTCACCTTCCCGTTTTTCTTCTTCCTTCTCCCCTTCTCCCATGGTCGACTGGACTTGACCCCTCTCTTTGGCGTCAAGCCACTCCCTTCCTCGCCTACACCGGCCTCCGACCAACCACCTCAGCTATTTCATCCTCTTCTCTTGTCACTTGCGCCACAGCAACCCAAACCCTCACTCTCCCGTCCACTCTCAAAATCCCATTTCAGCCCACCTTCACTACGTCTTTCCTTTTCCTCTCCTCCCGGACGCCACACGAAGGAAACCCCAAATCGCTGGCGATCGAATAGAACGAGAAGAAGACAGAGAAGAAGAATGGTCCGATCTGAAGGAGAAGAACAAACCTAAGAAGGACATACAAGTGATGGTGGTGCATGGGATGACGCGCCACAGCCTCCCAGCCTCTGCCACCACTTTCCGGAACTGTTCATGTTTGCTTTATGTAATTTTCTTTTTTTATTTATGTGTTTATTTGAGTTTTTATTGTATTTTAATTATTATTTGTAAAATGTAATGACAAAAAGTGAAAAAAGATAATGGGTATGAGTTGTATTTTAATTGTGAAATGTGATGAAAAAGTAATGAAAAAAAAATATGTGAGTGTGTTTTATTTATTTAATTTTTATGTTTTGTTAAAAATGAATATAAAAATGAAATAAAAAGTGTTTTTTTTTGTAAAAATCAAAAGGGTATTGGTTAATATTTCAAAAAATATAAAAATCTTACTTTTTAGGAATTTATTATCTATTATCGGTATTCAAATAAATAAATCTCAACGATTAAAAAATCCAAAATATTCGGGAGAATAATATGCTATTATTCACTGTTTGGTGTTTGGGTAAACAAGTCTTATCCAAAATATTGCTATTATTCACTTTTTGGTGTTTGGATAAATAAATTCTAAGGGGTTTGTATCCAAAATATTCAGCAGGGATGATAATAATAAATAAAATTCACAGGATTTTTCTAGGCGGTGATCAATTTCTTTTTCAATTGAAATATTTTTTATGTGGATAAATGATTTATTGAAACATTCAAAATCACATCAAGGTAGATGATGCAGCTTACCTCAGGTAAGGCATACAAGGGTGTTAATACCTTCTCTTTACGCAACCAGTCCCTTACCCTCGAATCTCCGAAGCGGACCAAGTACAAATCAGGTGTTCCTAGCGACCCTCAACGACCGGTGGCGACTCCTCCTCAACTCAATTGTGAGAGTCGGATCCCTCCCGGACGTTATGCGGCTGTTGACATATAATTCATACTTTGTATGCTTTATATATTTTGATGATAACAATAAAAGAAAATGGACTAATAATATGCTTGGATGAGATTAAGCTATAAACAGTATTATACAAAGAATACATCAACAAGCATAATGGAGTACACGAAGAAATCACTCCAAGAAGTCCAAGATGCAAGCAAGTGAAGACTTAGAATAAGTGTTCATTTTAGTGCTTTTATGTAAATCTCAATTTCTAACTTGATAGCACAAATTAAAATGAACTCACACACTTCACATTGCATGCATAAAGGATTTGATGATTATAGGTTTAAGTCATAATCAATTGGTTCAAGAAATTCAGAAAAGATAATTTGTCAAAATTGTCTTTCTGCATGAACCGATCGACGCGAAGACAATTGTTTTGATCCAAGTCGAACGCTAGGTCGTGAACCGCTTGCGAAGACAAATTGCCTTTCGAGCTGAACCGGTCGACCGCTTAGGTTATCCGTTGTGAACCGGTCGACCAGCTTGAAGACAAATTGTCTTTGGACTCGAACCGGCTCGACCACTTGATTTGTTCGTTATGAACGCTAGTCGAGCGCTTGATATGACTAGATTGCATTAAAGCGATTAGTTTCTTTTAGAAACTTATAAATAGACCTCTTAATTGCAAAACTAAGCACACACAACTTTCATATCTTATATTGAGGCAAATTAGAGTGCAAAAACACCATATCATCAATCCTCATTAATACTGATATTTGTGTTTAAATCTTCATATCCTAACACAAAGAGTATTATATCTCATTCTCACTACACTTAAACACCTTCAAATATTCTAAGTGCTATTAAGTGAGATAAAGAGATCATAGATCTTCATTTGTAATATCTACACTATTAAAAGTGTATTGTTGTTTTACAAAAACAATCATTGTAAAACTCTTAAGAGTTGAGTATAAAACTCTTGATATTGGTGAGGGAACATCACCAAGGAAAAATCTTGAAGAGGGTACATCTTCAAGTGGGAAAAAGAAAATCTTGAAGATGACATATCTTCAAGTGGTGTAAAAGTCTTGGTGTGGATTCATCAAGCGGGATTTGTAATCTTGTTACTTGGATTAGTAAGAGAGTACAATACTCAAATACGGGTTGGTACTTGAGTCATGGATGTAGGCTTGTCGAACCATGTTAAAAACCGAGTTAGCAATCTCTCTCTCTTATCTCTTTACTTTAAAGTAATTGATTTTAGAATTGCTAAAATTATTGTATAGTTGCCTTAATCCATGAATTACAACACGACGCGCGACATGCTCGATAGAAGAGTCAAACAATCTAGAGTCTATGAGCATCGATGAGCTTCACGGAAGCCTCTTGGTGCATGAACACATAATGGTGAACACAGAAGAAGATCGGCCTTTAGGTTGTGTATGAACGCACAACCGGACAGCGACAGGTGGTTTTAGCACATTTAGAGGCAACCGAGGCAGAGGAAGAGGACGTGGTAGATCATTGTTCAACAAAGAAGTGGTGGAATGCTACAAGTGCCACAAATTGGGACATTTTCAGTATGAATGTCCCGATTGGGAGAAGGGAGCACACTATGCAGAATTGGAAGAGCATGAAGAGATGCTCCTCATGACACATGTTGAGCTGCATCATGCGAAGAGGGATGAGGTATGGTTTTTAGACTCCGGCTGTAGCAATCACATGACAGGAAATAAATTGTGGTTTGTGAATCTTGATGAAAGTTTTAGGCAGTCTGTTAAGCTAGGAAATAATTCCCGAATGAAGGTGATGGGCAGGGGAACTATTAGGATGAATGTAGAGGGAATGACACAAAGTATTGCACAAGTCTATTACATTCCAGAATTGAGGAATAATCTGTTGAGTATAGGGCAATTGCAAGAGAAAGGATTGGCCATCCTAATAAAGGATAACTTGTGTAAAATGTTTCATCCTACTAGGGGTTTAATTATGAAGAGTGAAATGTCCATGAATAGGATGTTTGTATTGCTAGCATCTATAACCCCTAGAGAGCATGCTGCCAAAACCCCTAGGGAACTTGCTTGCTTTAAAATTGCTGCTGAGGAGGAATCTCAGCTGTGGCACTGCAGATATGGCCACCTGAGTTATAAGGGGCTGAAAACACTGTATTATGGGAAAATGGTGCAGGGGCTGCCTTTGCTGAAAACACCATCTAAGGTGTGTGAGGGGTGCGTGAGGGGAAAACAGCATAGGGACCCATTTCCCAAGCATTCACAGTGGAGAGCCACAAAAAGGTTGCAATTGGTGCATGCCGATATTTGTGGGCCAATAACCCCGGCTTCTCACAGCAAGAAGAGGTACCTAATTACCTTTATAGATGATCTTTCGAGGAAGATATGGGTGGAATTTCTTGCTGAAAAATCTGAAGCTTTTGTGAGCTTCAAGAACTTCAAGGTCTTTGTGGAGAAAGAGATTGGAGAAAATATCTGCTGCTTGAGGACAGATAGAGGGGGGGAGTTCAACTCTGAGGAGTTTAATGTTTTTTGCAAGGAGAATGGAATAAACAGGCAGCTTACAGCTGCGTATACTCCCCAACAAAATGGGGTGGCGGAGAGAAAAAACAGGGACATTATGAACATAACCAGGAGTATGTTGATGGAGAGAGAGGTGCCAAGAGAATTTTGGCCCGAGGCAGTCAACTGGGCTGTGTATTTGATGAATCGGAGTCCAACAGAGGCAGTGAAGGGAAAAACTCCAGAGGAGGCCTGGAGAGGACAAACACCTTCAGTGGAACACATTAAAGTGTTTGGGTGCATTGGCTATGTGCACAGGACAGACCAAACAAGGAGAAAGTTGGATGAGAAAAGCTCTAAATGTGTGCATTTAGGGCTAAGCAAGGAATCAAAGGCCTACAGAATGTTTAATCCAGTCAGCAAAAAGATCATCACGAGCAGAGATGTGATTTTCTGTGAAAATGAAGGCTGGGACTGGAGTAAAACAGAGACTGAACCGAGAGGAAGCTTGCTGACATGGGGTGAGAATGTTGAGGTGGGAGTAGCTGAAGAAGCTGTTGAGAATGGGGCTGATGAAGGAACTCAAGAGCACCAAGATACACAGGCTGAAACTGAACTGGAACATGGGGACATTGGGCTGGAAAATGGGTCTGAACCAGGACTGGGAAATGTGCATTCTGGGCTGGAAAATAGGGTTGAAGAGTCAGTTGACACTGGGCTGGAAAATGTTGTTGAAGGGGCTGAATGTGACAGTTTAGAGAGGAGAATAAGAAGAGAACCTGGATGGTTGAGAGAGTATGAATCTGGAGAGGGGCTGTCAGAAAGTGAGGAAGATCAGGATATGGTCATGTACACTGCAGAAGGGGATCCAAAGTCTTATGAGGAGGCTGCTGCTAGTCCTATATGGAAGAAGGCTATGGAGAGCGAAATACAAGCCATAGAAAGGAACAATACTTGGTTCTTAACAGTGTTGCCTAAACATGCAAAAGCTATAGGAGTGAAATGGATTTATAAGACAAAGCTGAACGAAAAAGGAGAAGTGGACAAGTACAAAGCCAGATTGGTGGTGTTGGGGTATGCTCAAAGGGAAGGGATTGACTATACAGAAGTGTTCGCCCCAGTTGCTAGATGGGACACTATTCGGGTAATAATGGCAGTGGCAGCTCACTATGACTGGAACATCTACCAGTTAGATGTCAAGAGCGCATTTTTGCATGGAGACTTGGAGGAGGATGTGTTCATTGAACAACCAAAAGGGTTCAAGAAAAGTGGGGAGGAAAACAAAGTATTTAAGCTCAGGAAAGCCCTATATGGGTTGAAGCAGGCTCCACGAGCATGGTACAACAGGATAGAAGTGTATTTCCTCAAAGAAGGTTTTGATAAATATCCGAGTGAACACGCATTGTTCATTAAGTCCAAGGAAGGAAAGGTGCTGATCATTAGCATATTGTATGGGTTGAAGCAGGCTCCACGGGCATGGTACAGCAGGATAGAAGCGTACTTCCTCAAAGAAGGTTTTGAGAAATGTCCGAGTGAACATACATTGTTCACTAAGTCCAAGGAAGGAAAGGTGCTGATCATTAGCATATATGTGGATGACCTAATCTTTACGGGTAATGATGAGGCATTAGTCAAGGAATTCAAAGCATCTATGAAGAATGAATTCGACATGACGGATTTGGGAAGAATGAAATTCTTCTTGGGAGTTGAAATAATGCAAACCTGCCAAGGCATCTACATGAGCCAGAAGAAGTATGCACAAGAAATACTTGTGAAATTTGGGATGGAAAACAGCAATCCCACTAAAACCACGATGGTGCCCGGCTGTAAATTGTCAAAAGATGAAGGAGGAATCAAAGTTGATTCGACTCAGTATAAGCAAATGATTGGGAGTCTAATGTACTTGACAGTAACTAGGCCAGATTTGATGTTTGTAATGAGTTTGGTTAGCAGGTACATGGAGAAGCCCACTCAAATGCATATGATGGCAGTAAAGAGGATATTGAGATATCTGAAAGGCACCACTGAATTGGGAATCTGTTATCTAAAGAAAGGAGGGGATAATGGATTGATTGCTTACTCAGATAGCGATTATGCAGGGGACCTGGATGACCGTAGAAGCACATCAGGCTACGTGTTCATGATGTGTTCCGGAGCAGTTGCATGGAGCTCCAAAAAGCAGGCTATAGTCACTCTCTCGACAACGGAAGCAGAATTTATATCAGCAGCTATGTGTGCATGCCAGGCGATATGGTTACAAAGGGTCCTCCGTCAGCTGAATTGGAACCAAACAAGCTGTGAAATCTACTGCGACAACTGCTCTACGATAAAGTTATCCAAAAATCCAGTCATGCATGGAAGGAGCAAACACATATCAGTCAGATATCATTTCTTGCGTGATCTATCGAAGGAAGGAGTGATAGAATTGAAGTATTGCAGCTCACAAGAACAAATCGCGGACATCATGACCAAGCCATTGAAGCTTGAGGCGTTTGTGAAACTCAGAAATCAGCTTGGAGTATGTGCAATTCCGAAGATTGTAAATTGATTCAGTTAACTAATTCAGTTTAAGGGAGGATATGTTGGGCTAACTGATTAATTGATATTAGTTAGTCTGTTATCATTTAGTTTGTTGTTTGTTAGCATATCAGTTGTAATTGGTTGGAAATCAGTTAGTGTAGAATTAACTGATCTCTTAGTATACCGAATTGAACTTGTATATAAGGGGCAAATTGCAAATGCCAGAACTGTGGGATTCATTTGGACTTTGAATAATACTTTGATGATTGATAGACAACTCCAAAACAATATATCAAAACACTCTAAAACATAAATCTACATTTCCAATTGAAAAAAACAAAATACCTACCCAAATAGAATCTACAACCAACAAGAGGAAATAGGTGCGAGGTATCTTTTTTACAACATGGAAAAAAAAGGAGATTGGCATTATTTTTCTTACCGATGATATATCTCACTGATCAGGTTTCTTGACTTCACATTTTCCTACCTCTAATCTTTTATCTTCCAATTTTATTTTTTTTGTTAATCTTGGATCCACTCAAGGGGCACGGGTTTTTCCTCTTTCAAAGTTTTAATTTAGGCTCTTCTAGTTCTGTATAAACTTGACTATAGATTAAATGATTATTTCACAGCATAGCTATTTGAGAGTAGAAATGAGGTTATTTTCTAAATAACATCCTTATTTCATCTATGTACATGTCCTCTACACTTACAATTGTTGATACAATTAATCAAGTTTTCTAAATTGTTTTTTGTAATATTTTTTTATTTTTTCAATATCTTGTTTGTTTTTATGTTAAAAAAAATTGTAAAATAATTTTTATTTTATTTTTTTTCCTTGCAACTTTGATTGTTTTTAAACTAATTTAATGTACTGATAAAATAAAATGAAAAAAGAACAAGATAGCTATCGTCAAGGCAGGTAAAGAGACGTGTCATGAACCGATTGGACAGTATTAGCCGCAAACAAAACCAACCAATCAAGGTCCACTTGCTAATAAAAAAATAAGGAGCAGCCCTAGAGAGAGGGGAAATATAAATACCACCACCACTCTGGAACATTATTGCTGCTGGGAATCTGATAGGAACTGTATTTTTCTTATCGGAAAAAAGCCCTCTCCCTCTCTTTCTCTCGCTTCACTCGTGTTGTGTTGGTCCGTTCAAATGGCTGCGAGTCGATGGCTGAGGCCTGAGGTACGCAACTTCTTCTAAGAGCTAATTATTAGATTCAGATCGTAGTCTTTTTTGTATTGTAGCCAAGGTTGGTAGCTAGGCTAGATCTAATCATTCCCGTGCCTTGTTGACTTTTTATGCATTTCTCAAATTGATTGGTTTAGGGTTTATGATTCATGCAGGTTTATCCTCTGTTCGCTGCTGTCGGAGTAGCGATTGGGATCTGTGGGTTTTCATTGGCTCGTAACATCTGCATCAACCCTGAAGTCAGGTACTCCTCCACTTTATCTATCTGTGTGTGTTTTCTAGCTCTTTTTTTTTGTAAATGAGCTGTTGGGAGCTGTTTTTTGATTTTTTTTGCTGTTTTGTTTTTCTAATTATCAGGATTAATATATTTTTGCTTCAACTGCCTCTACATAACCCTAAAAGAGTTGTATTCTATTCTATTGTTTTGAAATGTCTTGAGTCTGTGTTTATTATATATCGACTTAAATTAAACTAAAATTATAATCTTTCATTTTAATTCTTTCCTCGAGTATGGAGCCGCCACCCCTTTCTGTGTAGTAGTAGATCTTGGAATTGTTAATTTTCCATTTCCCTTACCAATCTCGTCTAGTTAGATATCTGAGAAGGTTAAAAGGAAAACTGTTGAGCACCTTTTATAGATTTTTTGGGGCTCTATAACATGGATTTCTTACTTTTATCAGCTTTAATGGGGACCTATGAAAACGTAGCCATGGAGGAATCAAATCTATGGGGAAAAGAAGTATTTTTTCATGTATTTTTTAAGGAAATTTATCGATCTAATAATGGGATGAGAGAGTTTTGGGTGAATTGACGCCATACTAGCATCTGTTTAATGATATTTTGAAACAGGGTAACCAAGCAGAACAGAGCTGCCGGGGTTTTGGACAACTTTTCAGAGGGAGAAAGGTATTCTGAGCATGGTCTAAGGAAACTTGTGCGCAACAGGTCTCCCGAAATTATGCCTTCCATCAACAACTTCTTCACAGACCCCAAACTCAACTGAATAATGTTCTGAGCTGTAGCTGAATATGGGGTGGGTACACAGTAAAGTCAGCGTTTCAGTGTGGCTGATTGTGATAGAAGTTTATGTTGTGTGTTTTTAACTATCGAATGTCTTTGAACCTAAAACAACCTATGGATGGATTTGATGTAATAAGCCTGATTAAACCTGAAATGTTTATGTGGTCCTTTATTATTTTATTTTGGAATCCTGCAGCTAAGCTGAGAAAATCCTATGATTTGAGTAACTATGGCCTGTCCGATGTTGTTATGAATATAGCTGTACGACCACCCGGAAGTACATTGGATTTTCGTTGCTAAAATCGAGTAGATAGCTTAAGATCATGATTCTTCTATTCGTCGTTTTTAATTTTTTTTTAATGTTCAATTTAGTCTCTTAATATGAAATTATGTCAAGACTCCAATAACTCAAGAATGAAATAAATGGATTTTCTAGTAATCCAAAACCTTCAATTGATTAATTCAGAAAGAAAATAGTTCAGTACATTTTAATAGGACTCTTGATGTTAAATACTAAAAGAAAGAATAACAAATTACCGGGTTCCTAGACCCCTAGTATCATGATTCTAATACTCAGTTGATTTCTAGTCATGATCTTATTGATTTATTCATAAATGATCACAAGACACGTGATCCTGACTCAATAATAATAACCCAAAGTGAATAACCTGAAATCCACTTAAACTTAACCTGAAACCCATTAACTTTATTAACTAGACTTGTAACTGGACTAGTTACTTCCCAACTAATGCCCATGACACTGCACCCGAAGACTTGCCGAAATGACCCTTCTCTGCACCGACTTGACCTTCACTCTTCAGTGGTCACAACGTGGACGGTTGGATGACCTTGTAAGACAGCTGCCCTCAGGTGGCACGTGACATTGTCTCCCCCATTAGAAGACCTTGTCCACAAGGTCAAGAAAATTGGCAGCCAATTCTCTGTATTCCTCCCACAAAGCCTCTTCTTCACCCAAGCCTCGCCATTTAATCAAAAGCTCTATGACAGCACGACCCTTCTTCTTCATTCTCCTCTCCAAAACTTCCTCAGGTTCCAGCCTCACGACCCCCCCTCTGTCAGTTGGTGGTAAGGTAACGACAAGTTGATGATGACGACCCAGCTTGTCCTTTAGACAGGAAACATGAAAAAACTGGGTGGATCTTCGAATCCTTGGTAAATCAAGTTTATATGCTATTGCTCCTACCTTCTCTACCACCAAAAACGACCCATAAACCTTGGAGATAATTTCATGTTTCTGCGTTGATCCACCGTCTGTTGCTTGTAGGGTTGCAACCTCAGGTAAACCCAGTTCCCTTTTTTGAAGCTCCATTCTGTTCTTTTAAGATCAGCAAACTTCTTCATTCGATCTTGTGCATGTTGCAGGTGGGCATGAAGAATTTGCATGATCTGCTCCCGAGTCTTCAAGGTATTTTCCCCCTCTTGTACTTTAGTAGTACCTGTGGTAAATTGTAACATTTTTTTTGGGGGGGGGGGGGCGGATAACCATACACCGACTCAAAAGGGGTTAGTTTTGTAGATGAATGTATGTTTGTGTTGTACCGCCACTCTACCAAGGGGAAGAAACCTAGACCAACCCTTAGGTTTGTCCCCCGAGAAACACCGTAGATACTGTTCTACCAATTTATTAACAATTTTAGTCTGTCCATCACTTTGAGGATGATAGGCTGACGAGAAATTTAAATTTGTGCCCTATAATTTGAAAAATTCCCTCCAAAAAGAACTTGTAAATGTAGGGTCTCAATCCGTGACAATTGAAGTAGGCATGCCATGCAACCTAAATATACTGTTAATAAACACTTGAGCAATCTTGGTTGCTATATAAGGGTGGGAAATGGAGATAAAATGAACATCCTTAGATAACTGATCCACCACCACCATAATCACACTGTACCCCTCCAAAACAGGCAGCCCCACAATAAAATCCATTGAAATATCAGACCAAATCCTGGTGGGGACTGGTAATGGCTGTAATAATCCTGGGGAATGTATGTTCTCATACTTATTTTGCTGACAGATGTCACACTCCCTTATAAACTTCCTTATGTCCCCCTTCATGTCTGTCCAGTAAAATTCAGCTTTGGCCCTATATAACATCTTATGAAACCCAAAGTGACCTCTTTGTGGGTTGCTATGTACTAGGTGTAGGATCTATCCTCTCACTTCCTCAGATGATGGGATAACTAATATGCTCTTGTAAAACAATAGGCCATGTTTTTCTTGATAATGTTTTCCCACTAATTTTCCTTGCTGTAAATTTGTGAGAATGTGCTGGATATTGTAATCTGTTGCATAATTGCCTTTAATCTGCTCTAACCAGCCAGTTGTTGGTCCTGTAATTGTTGTGATTGATGATTCTGTTGTGTCTGCTGTTACTTGCTCCTTTAATTCCATGTCTCTTGACAATGCATCTGCCACCTTATTATCTTTCCCTTGTTTGTATTCGACCACAAAATCATACCCCAAAAGCTTGGTAATCCATTTCTGCTGAAGTGGAGTCAATCTTTTGCTTTAATAAGTACTTAAGACTTTGATGATCGGTCTGAATTTTGAAGTGGTGACCCAATAGATAGGGTCTCTATTTTTTGACTGCCAACACCAAGGCCATAAGCTCCTTCTTGTAGGTTGATAGTTGTAATGTCTTCCCATGTATTGCATGACTCATATAAGTTAGTGGTTGTCCCTGTTGCATTAAAATAGCCCTCACACCAATACCAGAAGCATCAAATTGAATAACAAAAGGAATAGAAAAATTAGGTAAGGCTAAGACTGGAGAGTTAGTTACAACTTCTTTTAGATTCTGAAAGGCCCTCCTTGCTACATCAGTCCATTGGAAAGAATTCTTTTTCAATAGGACTGTGAGTGGGGCTGCTATGATGCCATAACTTTTAATGAATTTTCTATAGCACCCAGTCAACCCTAAGAATCCCCTCAAAGATTTGAGATTTGTTAGCAATGGCCAATCTATCATAGCTTCAATTTTACAAGGGTTGCCTCTCACTCCCTCTTTTGAAATTAAATTCTCCAGATAGTCTATTTCCTCACACCCAAAACAACACTTAGATTTTTTGGCAAATAGTTGGTGTTTTTATAGGATATCCAAAACAGTAGTCAAGTGTTGAATATGATCTGATAAATTTTGGCTATAGACAAGAATATCATCAAAAAATACCAAGATGAACTTCCTAAGGTGGGGTTTAAAAATGTCATTCATGAGACTTTTGAATGTAGCTGGTGCATTTGTAAGACCAAATGGCATAGCTAAAAACTCATAATATCCCTCATGAGTGTGAAAGGTTGTTTTGGGTATATCCCTTCGATGAACCCTAATTTGGTGATACCCAGACCTTAAGTCTAATTTTCTAAAAATGGTTGCCCCATGCAATTCTTCTAAAAGCTCATCAACTATAAGTATAGGAAATTTAACCTTTATTGTTTCTTTATTCAATGCCCTATAATCAACACAAAGCCTCCAGCTACCATCTTGTTTCCAAACAAGTAAAAATGGGGATGAAAAAGAGTTTTGGTTAGGTCTTACTATCCCTGACAGTAGCATTTTCTGCACTATTTTTTCAATTTCTGATTTCTAAAAATAAGGTACCTATAAGGCCCTATATTTACTGGTTTTGAATTAGGCTGTAATATAATGTGATGGTCTTAGGCCCTGGATGGGTGTAATCCCTTAGGCTCTAGAAATATGTCTGAATATTGTAGCAATAGGTTTTTTAATAAGGGATCTGTGGGTTCATTAATGGACAACAATTCGGGCATTTCAGTTTCTACAAGCTGAATTACCAATCCCTTCTTATTATGTATAGAGACCTTACCAAACAAAATTCCTTCTATTATAGAATTATAAGTAGATGCCATACCTTGTAAAATTCGTTTCTTCACCATGATAGTAAATTCCATGCACAGTTTGGACAAATCCCACAAAATAAGGCCTAGGGTTCTCATCCATTGTACCTCCAAAACAGCATCACAACCATCTAACGTTAGGATAAAGAAATCAATAGCATATTCATGACCCTGCATGTGTGTTGGAACTGCTGTAGTTTTTCCTTCACTCTACCATCTGCCCATTTGCCACCTTGACCTTCATTATCTCCGTAGTATCATACGGTAGTTGATTATCCTGTATGATTGAGGGGTCAATAAAATTGTGTGTGCTCCTTGTGTCTAACAATATCACCACAATTTTCCTGACACTATGACCCAAAATCCTCATAGTTTTAGGATCAGGTGACCCCACATAGAGCATGAATAAATATTTTAGGCTCAACCTCATCCTATACTACTCCTTCATGATATACCGCCAGTTTGATTGTAACTCCATTTCCATTAAGCTCGTCTTCTTCCAATTCCCCCCCTTCCATCACAAACAACCTGGTTGTTTTGCATTTATGGTCGGGACCCCATTTTTCATCACAACTCAGAGGGTTAGCCCATTTGGTAGTCCTCCTAAGGGCTGCCACATTCTCTTCTTGCATGTTTGCTAACCCAAAAGTCATGTGTAAGTTTACAGGATTGAGCATCCTGACCATAAAACGAATGTCTTCCCTTAATCCACTCAGGAAACAACTGAGTTTGTAAGATTCTGCTAACCCTTTGAGCTGGTTAGACAGAGCCTCAAACCACCCCTTGTATTCCTCCACCGTAGATGTTTGTTTGAGCCGAATAAGGGCCTCCATGGGATCATCATAAGGAGAGACCCCAAATCTTGTCTGCAAGGCACGCAAGAACCCTTCCCAACTATTCAACCCCCAGCTGCCTCAATATCCTGAAACCAAACCAAAGCTTTTCCTTCCATGTGGAAAGATGCTAATAAAATCCTGTGATGGGGGTTGGTTTGATGATAGCTAAAAAATTGGTTCGCCTGATAGATCCACCCATTGGGATTGTCCCCATTGAACTTGGGAAAATCCAACCGCACAACCCTCGTCTGTATGCCTGTGTGATCCTCAAATAAAGGATTTGTAATTTGTGTGGACCCTCCGGGTTCGCCTGAATTTTGGGCCGCCTTCAGCTACACCAAGGCTTTCACATGAGATGCCACCACATCCATTTTCTATGCTAATCCTTGCACTACCTCTTATAGCATATTCAAATTATGTTGTGACTGATCCTGAGTTTGTTTTACAGATGCAAGTGAATCTGTCAATTGTGAATATCTAGTGCCAGTACCCTCATCCATGGAACACAACTCTGATACCAATGTCACGACTCCAATAACTCAAGAATGAAATAAATGGATTTTCGAGGAATCCAAAACCTGCAATTGATTAATTTAGAAAGAAAATAGTTCAATACATTTTAATAGGACTCCTGATGTTAAATATTAAAAGAAAGAATAACAAATTATCGGGTTCCTAGACCCCCAGTATCACGATTCTAATACTCAGCTGATTTCCAGTCATGATCCCATTGACTTATTCATAACTGGTCACAAGACACGTGACCCTGACTCAATAATAATAACCCAAAATGAATAACCCTAAACCCACTTAAACTCAACCCAAAACCCATTAACTTTATTAACTAGACTTGTAACTGGACTAGTTACTTCCTAACTAATACCCATGACACTACACCCAAAGACCTGCCGAAATTACCCTTCTCTACACCGACTTGACCTTAACTCTTCAGTGGTCACCACGTGGACGACTGGATTACCTTGCAGGACAGTTTCCCTCAGGTGGCATGTGACAAATTAGCCTTTAAATTATCGTAAAGTTATAAAATTAAAAGACAAATCATACAAATGTAAGGCACAAATACATGTATCTAATCCTAATTTCTTTTTATTTATCATTTTAATTATAAAGTTCATTTTTATTATTTTTCAATTCTTGCATTATAAAAAGTGACTTGCGAAGAAATAGCAGTGGAGAAAGTATTTGGTTGTCGTGATTCCGACAACCAAAATAAAGAATTTTAGTTATGGTGGTTGTTTGTAGTCCTCATCTTTATGGAAAAAACAGATTCAGGGCTGGGAATATTTGTGTTCTTAATTTGATTTTTTTATATTTAACTAGTATTTTTCTATTTTAATAGCACAAATAAGTTTAATAAGGTTTGTTTGGTGTTTCTAATGTGTTTTTAGATGAAAATAAGTTGGTTGGTAAAAAAAATCAAATTGTTTTTTTGCCTAGTTCCTAACCATTTTGCCTATCTTCTGCAATAGACGACATGTCATTTACTTTAATTTCTTTTCAAAAATATTATTGGTTTTAATAAAAAAAAAAGATAAAGCAAGGCCATATATCAAAGCCCACATGCACCTGACATGTCATTTGTTGTCGAGACAATGGGTTTCACCCCTTTTTTGTACTTCAAAAAACAATTCACTTACTATTTTAAATATATTTTGAACATACTTTTATTATTTTTTATGATTTTTTTAGCTTTCAATCATACATAAAATATGGACATGCTATTTTGATTTTTTTTTGTTAACTTTCTTTAACAATCATTACATTTTTTTTTAACAAAAGCAACATTTCTAGTTAAATATCTTATTTTTGCTAAGATAAACAAAAAATACATTGATAATAAAATTTATCTTGATGTATAAGAAAAAATTCAAAATGATTGTATTTTCTGGTTTAATAACAATGTCAAAGAATTTCTTGTGACATGGATATTTTTTCATGTTCCAAAATATTTTGGTCCCTCACACCAACAACATTACAAGAGCATACAAACTAGTTTTGATCCAAAAATGTTGTGATGGCATCTCAAAAAGTTGTAAAATATTCACACACCAAGAATAAAAATCAAGAGAGAGTAGATAAAATAAGAGATGAAAATAAATGAAAATTGTATTTAACGTAAAAGACAATCTCACATGTTGCTCAACTAAGATGGACTTCTTATATACTAAAATTTACATTTCACGCACCAAAGTTTTTTTTAATCTAGTCACGATTAGATAGTTTTCTTTTTATTTGATCCTTGATTTTTTAATAAATATTTATTTAATTTTCATTTTATTTATGAGTCTTGATAAATCTTGATGTTTCTTGAGCATGACTATTAAAGAACTACTAACTCTTATTCACTCAATCTTCACAACCAAAATCCTACCTTCTTTGCCAATACCACCCTAACAACCATTAAAAGATATCACTCTAGCCACCCTAATATGTACATCATCAAATATTATCTCAAACCCATCATTTTTCCATTACCATAACTTATCCTTAATTAGTGAACCATATAATTAGTCAAGAAAATACTAAAACGTCCTTGGAACCATTTCCATTTAAACCTCCAATGCTTCAACCTATTTTCCCATCATCCTTCTTACTACCATAACCTATCCTTTTTCTACCATGTCATTGATATTTTTGCCCACCTCTATGACTTCCTTTTCCTATATTCCTATTTTATTGCTCATGTTCTGCCCATCTTGGCATCTCGATTAATACTTTCTCAATAATTTATTAAAGGTGTATCTCTACGGGTAATCTAATACAAACCAAGAAAAGGTTAAACCAGATTCTAGTGGAATTGTGCCCACTATCCAGCTACACATAACCAAATGTAAATCTCAATCTAATGGTTGGATTAAACTAAAATGTTACCACGAGTTTCCATACATATTTTACTACATTGGGTTCGAATTCTAGATTTATCATATTTCTAAAAGGTATCTCAATAAAACTTAGAAGATACAATATAAATTTTGTAATCAATTATCTTTTGACTAGTAAATCTCCTTTTTGAATGAGACTATTTCTCTAATAATGGAAAGATATTTATAAACTAATTTGGGAGTTTTCCTAATTCTACAAGGATTTTTAATGGGCAGCAACATAGTTTCCATGTGTGGCAATAATTTCTTTTATGTTCCAAAAATCCTTTACAAGGATTGTTGGGCTTATTTTTTCTATTGCACAATTTTATGCTAACAAGAATAATTTCTTATTCAATCATTAGATCCAATTGAAATTATACCAAACATTTCTTAAAGGTTATATATTGTATGAGACTAAAATTTCATATCAATCTAATAGCATAAGGTTGTCGCATGTTAATTTACTTACACGATTATGCTTCTCACAAATTTGCTAATAATAGCATTAGTTGTATTTTTCTTGGCTAAATCATGCCTCATAATGATTTCTAATGTCTTGATTTATATCACACATAATGCATGTTTAATGAGATCATTATCCCTTTGTTGGTTCCTCCTCTTCTTGTGATCCTTCTTCCCTAGCTCTTTCTATTTTTTATAAACATGTTGTGCCATCTTTACTTACCCTTTATTTCCTTGAACTCTTCTCTATTACTTTGCCTTACACCTTCTTTATCATTTTGCCTTCTTTGTATTGTTGTCTATTCTGATGTTTCTATGCATTCTTCCTACTCGGGTTTTACTACCATAGTTGATTCCACTTCAGTGTTTGTTTCTTTTCCTACTCCAATGACATCCTTCTTTGTTGTCTTTGTGCCAACAAACCAGCTTGTCTAATCATCATCCGATGATAACTAGAACTAATACTAGTGTCTTCAAGCCCAAACATCACTTTTATGTTTCCTCCTTGTTGCATTCACCATTAGTTCAAGCTTTACTTGCTACACGTGAACCGCAGAGCTTCCAATCTACCTCTAAAAATCCTTGTTAGGTTGCTTCCATGGATGAAGAACGTGCTCTTTCCCACTTAAGACTTTGTTCCTCGTCCTCCTAACATTGATGTTGTTGGCTCTAAATAGGTCTTTCATGTCAAATATTTAGTTGATGACATTATTGATCATCTTAAAACTCGTCTTATTGCTAAAGTAATTATCAACTTCCTAGTTTGGATTGACACTCTCGGCCCAATTGTTAAGGCTTCTACGATGCGTCTTGTCGTCTCTCTTATCGTGTCTTATCATTGACCTTTACATCAATTAGAAGTCAAAAATGTCTTCCTCGATGGTTTATTGCAAGAAACTGTCTGCATGGAGCAACCTCTCGGTTATGTTGACTTGTGGTTTCCTCATCATGTTTGTAAGCTTAAGAAGGCATAATATGACTTGAAGCAAGCCCTTGTGTTTGGTTACCTCGTTTTAGTTCTTTTCTACTTCATCTTAGTTTCATTTGTAGCAATGTTGACAATTCTCTCTTTGTCTATGCTCGATCCAGCACTATATATAATTTATCTTTTACTCAATGTTGATGATATAATTTTCACCGACAACAATGCTACTTTTCTTCAAGAATTTATCCAGCGTCGTCATCGTGATTTTTCCTAAAAGGACTTGAGTTCTTTGATTTATTTTCTTAGCTTCTTAGCTTAAGGTTTCCGCTTCTGATAATGGTCTTTTCTTAAATCAAGCTAAATTAATATGCTCATGATATTCTTTTTCGTGCTCAACTTCTTGATTGCAAGTCGGTGTCCACCCCATGCATGGTCATTTCTCAACAGTTGTCCAACGATGGTGATCCCTTCATTGACCCCACGATGTATCGTTTTATGGCGGGTTCTTTACAACACTTAACTCACTCATTTTTCTGGGTGGCAATCTCATTTCATGGAGTGCTAAAGAAACAACTCATTGTCTCTCGCTCAAGCTGAGTATCGCCATCTTGGCTCATACAACTTTTGAAGTTGTTTGGTTGACTCATATTCTACACGACCTCAATCTTTATCTCGCAAGCCGTTGCTTCTTTGTGATAATAAGAGTGCATTTTTTTTTCTTACTCTCAATCGGGTTTCTCACAAACAACCAAAACACATCGCTCTCGATCACCATTTTATTCGAGAGCTAGCAGCGTCTGGAGTTATTCGGCCTCAATTTGTGTCATCTCACTTGCAGATTGCCGATGTGTTTACCAAGAGTCTTTCTCGCTCTCTCTTTACGCTTTTTCGCTCCAAGCTTCGTGTTCGTGTCAATCCCACACTCAGCTTCTGGGGGGATGACAAGGAAGGCAGTATTTTAAGAGAATTATTAGGTGATTTTTTCTATAGTTAATTTACCAGTTATGCTCGTATATTCTACCATACTTATCATGTACATTGCTTTATAAATAAAACCCTCGCCACCACATAAACAAAGCGGTTTTACAATTCTTCTCAGGAATCATTTTTTTTGTTCATTTGATTATGCTAGCTTCTGTGGGATGTTATGATATGGTAACTTGGTTTCTAATCTGTTAATGCTTGAAAGACGTTATCTGTTGTGATGAAATTGAGCTCATCTTTTTCTTCAATGACACCAATGTGATACGATGCAGCAAACGAACAGATTTTCAATCTTCAATTTATATTTCAAGGAAAGGGTGCTGGGATAGAGATGGGTTCCAGTAGGGTTTTCCTTCTGTTACTTATTACTGGATTCGGAAAAGAATGTTTCTTATCTTCGTTGAATTATACTTTGAAATGTTCATTGAATCCAGTTAGAGCAATTTTTCTGGTTGAGTTTAGTTTACGTTTCTTAAAACAGGGTTCGAGCGGGGCCGACGGAGGTTCAGAGAGCTTGGCTGAGGGGGAGAAAGTTGTTATGAGCAAGTTTGAAGGAAATGAGTTCGCAACAGCACCACCTTCACGGACCCAAAATGTAACTACAGTATGGGATTTTTATGCTTTCCTGGAATTGTTTAGACTAGTTTTCCTGTCTTGTTCGGTGTAAAGATTGATGGCGTGCCATCCCCGTAAATGGTTTCTTTTACCCCAAATTGGATGGAGTGTTAGTTCAAATTGCTCCGATCTTTCTCTGGGGTCAATGGTGATTTACGAAAAATGGGTTTTTTTTCAATTATTATTTATTATTATTATTAAGTTTTGCAATCTTGTATTCGGACACTCAGCAGTCAACAGATGCATGTTATACATCAGTATCAAAGCTTCACAACTGAGATGGATTCCCGTTAGAGTTAATCGTCAATCAGAGCACAGGAATGCATATGTTTTTTTCAGATTGCATTGTGTAAATTCCAGTTTACATCGCGCAAGCCTATGATGCCATGTCCATTGACCAGTTTATTATTCTTCTCAGGCCCCCCTGCCTTGCTCTTCAAAAACGTTGGGCAAGCATGATGGAGAAGCTCTTCCTTTTGGGTCTTTCGGTGATCCATGTCCATTGCTAGGATGATCCATTGCTTCCTGGCAATGGATGGGAATTTCATGCTTGAACTGCACTGCTAATTACTCGATGCTTGCCAAAGCATTTAATTTCAAACAGATGTTAAAACACCTAGAAAAATCCATCCAACAATCGTTTGTTTACAGGACAGCATCGAGCATGGCCAAAAATACAGTACAACCTTGACTGTGTCGAAAGGGACCTCATACTACAAACAACTCACAGTGCCATATTCAGACTGAAATTTCCTATTCTCGATGTGAAAGGAGGAGAATGCATCAATGGGTCTATCTGACAGTAACCTCCAAGGTCATCCAAGCTGAGATAATTTGATGTATTCCAACAATTCCATATATGTTGACCCCAATAAGCAGGAAACTGAGGACCGGACAACGTGCTACATTGGTGAGTCTTTCAATAACTCCGTGGAGTGGTAGAGAATCAGGGAGGAAAATGCTCAGCATCCATTGAAGGAAAACTAGATTCTGATCTCATTCCACGAAGCATATTCTTTGCCATTTCCTTCTCCTGCAACCAATAACAGAAAGACCAAAAGGAAATTTACTTAATCCACATATGTTTGTATTTTCTACATTATAAAATCTCATAAATGAGCTTACAAAAGAAAAAAGGTATTAGAAAACGTACTGGGCCAGTGTAATCCAGAAGACGGGTGCAATACACCTCTGCTTCTTCTAATCTCTTATGAGTTCTGCAGTGTTGGGCAAGAAAGAGCAAGGCTTCGACCATGTTTGGTCCTTCCCTCTCTTCATTTTCCATCCTCTCCAAGTCCTTTTTGTAGTAAAATGCTGCCTCTTCTGGGCGCCCAAGCTCACAGTGCAATTTTGCTAACTGATGCAGTGCTATTGCTTCCTTGTCATTACAGTTTGCAGCCCTTCTGTAACACTTGATTGCATCCTCAAGCAAGTGAAGCTGATCAGTTTCATAGCACTGGGCCATGGCAATCCACAATCGAGAATCACTTGGCTGCAAGAACACCGACTTCTTAAAATAGTGTAGTGCATAGAAGGGCATCCCCATCATCTCATAAGCTTGTCCTAACCCATACCAAGCTCGATAGTCACAAGGATTGATATCCACAGCCCGTCGATAAGCATCGACAGCAGCAGGGGTGTTTTTCATTTCAACATATTCATGACCCATAAGTGTCCAAGCAGACAAGTATTTTTTGTCCAGCTTGAGTGCCCTCCTAAAATACATAACAGACTTCTCATGCTGGCCCTTTAAACTGTAATAATTTCCAATGATGCAGCAAGATTCAGGCCTGTATTTATCGGTCATAAATACCCTATGGGCAAGGTAACTAAGAGCAGAGAAACACTCCTTTGCATAGAGGACATTGGAATACATGTCCATGTCTTCCACTCGATAGGGGTCATTTCTCAAAAGTTCTTCAAATATTACCTCAACTTGATCAAATTCCCTCAAACAATATTGAGCTTTGGCAATCTGAGCCTGTATGTAATTGCTAAAACTGAATGTACCTTGAAGATATTCATATTTGGCAAGGGATTCATTGTGCATCCGGAGCTCTTGGTAAGCACTGGCAAGAAAGAAGTCCTTCATCCAATGGTTGCTTAGGTTAAGGCTGCTCAGCATCTCGATTGTGGTACATATTGACTGCAACTCTGACCAAGCAGTCCAGTTCCAAGGGTAGCTATTCACAGACTCCACAAGAACTGTCCGGGCAAGGTTTTGATTGCCTCTGTTTTTTAGCACAAGACCATACAAGTACAACCCAAAGGGGTCAATTGTGCCATTCTTGCGAAGAGTTGACAACTCCCTCTCCAGAGAAACCAGCTCACGGTTAACAGCATCACTCTTACCAAGGGGCCCCTCAAGTTCTATCATCTCTTCTTCTTTCCTCTTTTCCCCGGCCTTCAAAACCAACAATGAAGGTGAAAAACAGGCCCTTAAATTCTTAAGAACTTCAAAAGATGAAATTTTCATGACAATGGTTTGATGAAATGTGAATCAGAATACTGGATAAATGCCCAACAAATGTGCATGAACCCTTTCAAGAACTCCAGGTACTGTTGATGTGACTCTAAAGCTAAATACAAGCTTAAATCTCCCTCGTTAGAGGAGTCTACAGCTACTTGCAACCTCTGAGACAGACAAAAGGGTTAGCCTTGATTCAAAGCCATCCATGTTGGAGACTTCCGTTTCCATCTCCTTTTAAAATAGAGTTGGTGTGGAATATGGGTGGTCATGATAGAAGTTCATCACATTTCTACATCGGTTCACTTGTTTAATATTTTGTAAATTGAACAATTAGAATATCCACACACAAAAAAATAAAAAAAGCTAAAACCCGTCCAATACAGAAATCAAGGACTTGAATACAAATCCACGTCAGAATTGTTTTCCCTTAGCAGCTGGGGCTTCTTTCACCACCAAGTCCAAAAGTTAGCTTAATTTCAGTAATTTGTTGAAAAATACATAAACAGTACGAATTAGACAGCATTGAGAGCATCACATCATACTCTCTCCGCCAAAACCACACAAGAATTTCTCAAAACAATGGTTGTATGCTAATTAAGGTATAGCATATTTGTATGAAGTGAAACATACACCTAAAAATGAAAAGCAGAACATAGTTCCTAAAAATCATGTCTTGACCATAATTTAAACAAAATAAGAATACAGAAAGATGGGGAAATGAACGCACCAGATAAAGAGCATAACAGCGCAAGAAAACTGATTTCTTTGCATTTTGATCGCGAAGCACGTGAGCAGCCCTTTTATACTCTCGACAGTCGAAGTAGGACTTAGCCAGAAGGTAGAAGTCACCATCTATGACTTCATCTTCCTCCAATACAGGAGTGGACACATAAGACACGCCAGTAGCAGGCGAAGAGGTAATGTCATTGGTTCGGAATCTTCTACGAATGCTAGAACTTCCACGTTGGAACCTGGTGTTTGTAGGAGTGAACTTTGCAGGGTCTTGCTCGATTCCTACCAGCTGCTCCCCTGCCCTAAAATAAAAACACAGACAGGCGTAAATACAAATAAAAATCGGAAACAAAAAACAGCATGAAAGTAAAATTGACAAAGGGTCTTCTTTTTGTTTTTGTATAATTAGGGTTTTGGAGAGGGGAGAAGTAGAGGTTACCATTTGGAAGCAGAGTAGAGGCAGCGATCGCTTAGCTGGCGAAGGGCAATGCGAAGCTCGCTCCGGCAAGTCTCTCTCGAGTTCATCGATCTCTGATCTATTTTTGAACTAAAAATGACTTTCCATATCGCTGAATGCTGATGCTGATTTCAAATTGAGAGGTTTTGGGAGGTTTTTATTTTATTTTATTTTATTTTATTGAAGGCGACGACTCAACTCCATAGATTACGATAGGGCCAGTTCTTTCAAGGCCTCCTGATATTAAAATATTCTATTGTTGTTGGGGGAGACAACAATCCTGTCAGCCCAGCCCATGACGGTGACTAATGTTTTGTTTTTAATTTTGGAACTAGAATTAAAACTTGTGCCTGTTTATTTTCTGGAAATTAGGTTTTTTTTTTAAATAGTTTTTATATAAAGTGAATTTTAGAAAATAAAATTATCATTTTGATAGTTTCATGGAAAATAAATTGGAAAAAAGTCTTTTATTGTTTGGTTATTAATATGAAAAAATGAGCTAGAAAATCATTTGTTTATGTTTTAGTTTTTAAAGTTTAGCAAAATAATGGGGCCAAATCGAATTGATGAAAATATTGAAAAAGGTTAAAATTGAATAAAAAATTTAATTTTATAAATTATTTCAACAAATAGTAATTGAAAAAATAAAAACTAAAATTATCAAATGAGAAACTTGAAGGATGAGAAAATACACTTCTTATTTTATAAATTATTTTAAATAAAATAATTGAAGAGTTAGACATTAAAATATTGGAAGAAAAAAAAAGAATACCAAATTTAAAAATTAGTACAACACACATGTTATCTAAGAAGGGATAGGTTACCAAGATGATTCTAAGCAAATCAAGGAATGTGGTCTTCAAACACTATATGTGAACTCATGTGTCGCTTAAATACAATAGCATGTCTAATGCACACACTAACTACTTTTTTTATTTTTATATTATATTTTATATATATCAGAATACAAAATTCTCCTTTAAAATCAACTTTATTGTTACTAAAATAATTAATATGAAAGTAATAGATAGATAGATAGATAGATAAATAGATAAAGCTCATGAGCCATAGCTTAATAGAATTTGATTTTTTAAGGGCAATTTAGTCATTTCACTTTATTTATAAAAATTAATTTGGAAAGTATTTTCTAGAGCTAAGAAGGGAAAAACACTTTCTTTTGAAAAAGCATAAGCTTTTTTTACATGGACTAGAAACCACTTCCATTTATCAACTTTTCTTAAGTTAATAAACATGAGAAATTTTGAAAAATAGTTTGATTAAAGTTTGGAAAGTTTACCATCTTTTATTTTCCTTATTTTTAAAGTGTCATTTCTTAGTATTCATTAGTTCCATCATTTTTCTTATATGGTATTAACATAAATGTGTACACACACACACTAGTTTGCAGGTGAGCATGATGCTAGTCTAATAAAAAAAATTATCAAAATTTATTTGAGTTATTGTGAACTATTTAATATTTTTATTAAATTCATCCTAATAGATCAACCTTGAAACCTATTGATTCAACTTCTTACATAACCCAAATTAAATTTAAAATATGTTGCCCTAACAGGACCCAATCAACTTAGTTGGTCTAAAGGCATCTTAACCAATCAATAAAAAAATTTTGAGGATAAAATTTAAAAAAATATATAAAATTGACTCAAAATGTTATTGATCGAATTTTTTTTATCTAGCAAGGGTTTAAATTAAACAATGTGGGAGTTGCCTTAATATGACCTAGTCAACTTAACCAATACAAAAGTAATTTAGTCAACTGATAAAAAATACTTTTATGGATGAAATTGAGAAAAAAAGAAAAGGATAAGATTGAAAGGAAAAACCTTTAAAAAATCATGTAAACCTCAAAACCTCATTTTTCAAGGAGGAGATATGATATGTTAGACTAGGCTAGAATCTTAAAATAATGATATCAAGAGATCTAAACTTTAGATTAAACTCACAAACTTTTAGGTATTTCTGTAAGCATTTGTTTAATTTGAAGCCCTTTTGTTGTTTATTGGACCATTTGACCTCCCATAATTAGGCTCAAAAGTTTTTATTGGGACAATTGTGCTATTTTTTCTAGTTTTTTTGGATTTATTGTTTTAATATGGATTTAATTTTAATTTCATTTGGACTTTTAGTTATTTCCAAGTAGAAATAGGTTTCTGGATATTTAAAGTTCTTGTAAACCTGTTAAGGAGAGAACCACGATAAACTTATTTTTCAAAGAATAAAAGTGTGAGTTTAGGGTTTACATTTGAAACCTTTTTTTTATCAAATCTTTTTTTTTTTTGTTTTATGTGTTGTTATTGTTTTATTAGCCTCCGCCTACATCACTTTTTCTCTCCTCTCTTGTAATATAAACACTAAAATTTAATAAAAATAAAACTTGGGGACCTAAATGAAAAAACCTAAAACTACACAGATCAAATATAAAAACTAATAACTTCAATGATGACAATTTAAAAAATTATAACTATAAAATTCTATCATGATATTTTACTATTCTTTATAGCTATAAGTAGTTTTGTGAGCATTTTTTATTTTTCAAAAAATAGGTGTAAACTCGTAACATACCAAGTTGAAACTTGATCTAACTAAAATATATAAAAAACAATGATGTTTGAACCATTTTTTTTCAAAAATAAAAATCTTAAACGATATTTCTGTAATGCAAGAAAAAAATGGGTTAGGCTCTAAATAATTATTTAGCACTGTCATTAAATTGTATAAGAATTATTTCAATATAACTAAGTAAATTTGACAGGTCCAAAAACAATCTAAATTGTTGGTAAAAATATATTTAAAAACACATCACGACGACTATTTTTTATATTAAAAAAATGACATATTGAATGACTCAGGTTAACTCGAGTTAACACATCAAGTTTATGACTCGAGTGATAGACATAACCATAATGAGCCATTTGACCTTTTGCTTTACTATTCCTTATTCTGTCCTTCGTTAGGCTTTCATTGGGCTTGAGTAAGATGAAACTCGAGACTAAATTGAATAGTTAACAGGGAATCAAGGAGTAAATTAGTTTTTATGTTTAACTCCTTGCCTGGTTCACTTTTAAAATCAAACTACAACGTAACAAAGTTAATTTAGTTAGTCCAAAAGCAACCTCGTTAGTTGTTAAAACATGACTTGACTTTAAAAAAAAATCAAGATGATATTTTTTTTATGAAGACAACAAATTAGATTGACCCTGATCAACATCAGAATCATGATGTAGACCATGAACAAAATCATAATGATCTAATCGATTAGAACATTAACTTTTTCTTTTCTCACTCCTATCTCTCAATAACTAAGCATGTTTTTTCATTGTCCTAAGATAAGATGAGATTTAGAAGAGGAGCATGCAACTCTCTCTAAGCTCCAAGTTTTAATGATGACCTTTATTGGTAACGATAAAATCATCTTGATAAAAATTTCAACTCCAATGCAAAAAGATATTTTAGAGAGCTAAATTGATAAGATAATTTTTTGAATAGTTTAAATATAACTTTTTTGTTCATGTGTATTCCAATGGTAAAAGTCATTGTGTATTCCAATGGTAAAAGCCATTAGAAGAGATATTTTTTGTATATCATTTTAAATATAGTGCAATTATTTTGTATATAATGTAATTATGCAATTAATATGAGTAATTTGTATAATTAAATAATTGCTTTTAAAAAAACCCTTCAATATTATAATTATTGATTTTTTTTAATTTTATTTAAATAAAAAAAATCAAATTTGAAATAAAAAACTCGTAACATTTTAAATTTGAAATAAAAACAACCAATTTCTTATAAAGAATCAAATTAATAACTAAATTCAATTCAAAAGCACCCACGGATGAAGAAGAGAGAATCAACAATGGGCTCCCCATCCTTGTATGGTCACAAGAAAGCCTCTTAGGTTACACTTGAAACAGTGTTATGCCTAGCTCACCGTGTAAAAAGCTGAAGATGGTATCTTCACCGTTCATGCTCTGACCTTCACTCTCTTATACATCCTTTATCTTCTTGTTCCTTCACCCCATCACTCCCTTTTATTGGTCTCTTCTCTGTTAACGTCATTTCCACAATCCCTCGTAGTTTCAGTTTTCAGTTCCTGTAGAGAATGTGTTTGGAGCATAGAGTGTCTTTGTGCTTATAACTATCCTTACAGTAGCAAATTTGTGGATCAGGCTTTCGGGCTGAGACATCGGCTTGTGCCTCTGGACAATATACCATGAAGAAGAGTATAAAGCCTGGTAGCAGGGCGAGGGAGAAGAAGATCGATGAAGAGTTTTAATTAGTTTGAACATTATTCCTATAATACATGTACATTATTTTATCTTTTAGCTTTTATGTTGAAATGTTAGAAATAGCAGTTGAAGATCAGAGAAGTCATTTTAGCCAGCTCGTGTTGGAGAAGATAAAACTAAAAACAAAAGCTAAAAGTTTCTTCTAATAGCTATTAGCTAATGGGTTGGAGATGCTCTACCGAAAGGGTAAGGCACAACCCAGCCATCTACCTGGCAATTTACGAAGGCATGAAACAAGCACCGACCGATTTCTACATAATTAACGCCAGTACTGAGCCCACCGATGAATGGTCTCAACCATTTGAGGGAACAATGCACTAACGCTCTCATTTATAAGATCCTGGAAAAAATGTATGCAGGCCTCGTCATCCATGTCCAACCGAAACTTCTCCTGAAGCTGTAAACATCACCAAAGTCAAAATCATAAAAAATAAAAAAAAAACAGACGCAAGAAAATTAAAAAGGCAAGGAATATAAAGGGTTACCTTGAGAATGCCTTTTTCAGGATCAGAAGCTATGTCAGGAATGTTGGAACCCGCCATCAGATGGAAAAGATTCAAAATTAGGTTACTGGACTTCCGAATGATGTTGTATGCTTCACAGCAGTAGGATTTGAACCTGGTATAGTATAGGCTGCGAGACAAAATAAATATGGTAAAAAAAAAAAGATTATTCACACATATTCTTGCGTGCATTTTGAAAGTAGCAGTCACTTATTGACATTATCTTTTTAAGGAAGCTACACACAAAAATACAAACAGAACCAGCAAAGAGAGAAGAAAAACTTTCTATACCATCCATGTCCTTAATCATTTCTTTGCAGAGTTTGATAAGGTGACTATTTGAATCCCAGTAAAGGGAAAAAATGTAAAGGAAAGATTAAATGAAACAAAGAGCACCTTTCTGCACCCCCCATGGCCTCAACCATTTCTTTGCAGAGTTTCATTGGTGGTGGAAAATGCTTTGGATCTCGGCCAAGAATAAAACCAAAATCAACATGGAAAAGACGCCCATCATCCGTGAGGAGAAGGTTGTCTAGGTGCCTGGGACCAAGAAAGATAGATGTCTTGATATCATCCGTTAGGAAGTGAGAAAATTAAGATGCTTGTGCAGAGATGAAAGGCACTTAAGAGATTGACAGCTGACACTCAACAAAGCAGATAAAAAAGCGAGCGTGACACGCAAATACAAACACAAATATATTTGAAAATATCACGAGACAATTTGCATAAAATTTCAGATTCCACATTGAAAATCAACGCCACAGAGGGGAAAGGGAAAACTCCACTTTTACATAAGCAAAGGTGAATGAACCTTTGTGGGCCTTTTGGGGATGGGGCAATGGGAAAATGCAATTTCTCTAGCAATCAGATGAACCACTATTTCTCCTGGATCATGAACTGTAGCATGTAAGCTACTTCCAGGTATAAGGAACATAAAATCATCTTCTTCTTTTTTTAATTTACATTAACTTTTCCATAGCCTGCGATTGCGATCATGTTCTTACTCAAAACACCCAGGACAACTTGACAACAAGCCAGCAGCATTTGCACATTTCAAGAACTAGGCGGTAAACCTTCCCAACCACTATCATTTCTGGGGCTCTGGAGTGAAATGAAAGATGAATCGCTACATAATTGGCAAGGTACAAGCATATGCATTTTAATGTGCAACTAAGCATTACCTGTCTCCAACACCCAATATATATGTGATTACCGAGTAGCCAGCACAACTTTTTATGAATGTCTCAAGACAGGAGGCTGTGATCCCAAATGGTCCATGTTCATCAGGATGAAACTTCTGCAAATAGTTTATAATGCTACGATGCTCTTGGAGAATCTGGATTTGGAAACATGGTTGTTAGCACCAATAATAACATAATGTGTTGCATATGATATCAATTTCTTGAATAAACCTGCGTGAACATAATTCTAGTAGCTAATCTGCAATAAAGAATAAATAATTGAGGTCCCTTTTAATTCTCAGATAGTAAGGAAAGAGCCACAATAACCAGCGAATCAGTTTGTAAACCATGTTTAGGTACAGTAAGCTATTTTTGCTCCCCTTATTTCTCTCCAAGTTCTAAGAATTATACAGAAGGTCTTCACTATTGTTCACAAAAAATTTCCATCATCATAGAAAATAACAGAGCAATGAGCCTTGCTGATCATGAGGTCAGTCATTTGAAAGGCTAGGTTCAAAGGTTGCAACAAATTTACTTCATGTAAAATTTGCAGATTGCATTAATTTTGCATTTTCAACTAGCCTTGGAAAAAATGTTGTCTACTTGTCTCATGTAAAATCTTTTCTTGAAACTTGCATATTTTTGTACAAATTTTCTTATATGAAACTTCAAGAATTTCAAAAGAATGAAAATGAAGTATAAATATTGAGACAATGGACACATCTCCATTGAGTTCCAATGCAATAACTTCATTATATAGTTGATACACAGAGGTGACCGGACCTATCCCTTCAAAGGAAGAACTTTCAGAGGATGAAATACCTGAGCCAATGAACGTGATGGTATGAATTCTAGCATGCCTTCATCTTGTCCAGTAGCAAGCACCTTATATGGAGTTAAGTGCAGATCAAGATTTTCCAACTTGAGCAATCGGTCCATTAGAGATACCATTTGAACAACCTACATGAACATATATCAAAATATCACAGATGTCAAGGTATATCCCAAACATCCTACCCACCATACTCCCACATAGTATGCTGCACACATGCATGTCTTTGTGTCGATGCACATGTGACAGGGGATTAGAAGATTTTCTTTGCGTCCCCAATTATAATTTCTTAGGAACTGTCAACCATTTACCAATTGGTCTTGCCGAAGATCATCCCCCTTCTTAAATATGACCCTGCAAGTTCCACCATTTTGTGTTCGAAATGTCAGGCGCAAAGGATGCAGTGCACTTTTGAATATTGTAGACTCTGATGGCACTATCCCAGTGATAAGGACACCTGGAGCAACCGGTGATCTTATTGGCTGAAATCCAACACAGTGTTTAAAACAAATTAAAAAGCCTTAGAAGTCTTAAATAATAATTTAGATACAAGAAAATTGTGAAATGTAAAGCATGTCATTTTAAGAGCTTATAAAATGAAAAGCTCAATGGAAAAGGAGCCTCTGGTTGTTGAACTACCTCTTCAAAATAGGTAAGTTCACTAAGAAGACCCGAGAGAAGTTGCCTAAGTTTTTCAGTTTTCTTCTGAGTATTGCCCCGCACATTTCTTAAATCTTTTGTTATAGAACATAACTGGGCAGTCAATTCTGTCTGGCGCACCAAACTCTGCCACAACTTAAATCCATCTCCATCTCCACTTGGACCAGCTGCCAACTGTTATGAAGAGGATGTAATTACTCAACTGCATAACAACTTCGCAATCCATATTTCACCGAGAGGAAAGGAGTTTTGTTTAAAAGTTAAACACAGCCAATTATAATAGTCTAGCACCATTTGATACCTCAAGTTGCTTTTCTTCTCTCTTTTTTCATCATAACAGATACATGTTCCATACAGTGAAAATTACATTTTGGAAGTTTTGGAGTAAACTTGTATTCACCTATGCCTTCTCAACTCAGTTATATTTATAATACCAACCATATACAGAGTCTGGAATGATATTTTGCTACTTGTAATTGTCTTTTACATGTAGAGGTTACACAGAGAGAACTGAAATGAAGATAAGGATATTCTGCTACTTCTTTCACTCTTTCACAAGTGGAATAACATGTATATATATTTCAATGTTACACGGAGAAAAACAGAAATTAGGATGTTGAATTGTTGACATAGTAATCTCATGGTTAAAATGCAACAGAGCGACATATAATTTTGATCAAGCACTATGCATTTCCACAACAATGGTTTATCCCTTTGCATGTAGTTGTCATATATGGTCCTCTGTTAGGAGAGGACTTAACAGCATCAGCTTGTATATGACGTGGCATGATAAACTTACCAAACCCTTTCTTAGGTGGCTCTATATCTTTTTAGAGCATCGTCACCAAACAAATGGAACAGAGGCTCTTGCTGACAGAGAAACCATATTTCACTTGAGTACAAACAAAAGGCATGCCACTTAAGTTCTAATGGCCACACGCATATGCTTTTCTCTTTTTAATCTTGAGGGCAGAAGTTACATAATAGTATTTTTAGACATTTAAACTAAAAACAGATTTAAATCCCAAAATATTGCCAGAAGCTGCAATTAATATAATTTAAATGGATGTGAGGGACTCACATTGCCTCACACGGGATCAAAAGAGCTATTAGAAAATAGAGCACAGATGTGATGAGCTACAGATATTTAATAATGCACACCTTCACCATATTCTCCTCCAGCATCTCATACGTAGAATAAAACCGTTTTGCATATGTAGGATCATAGAGTTCCACAGCAACATACCAGCGAAGAAAGCTACCCAGCTCGATGTTGTTTAATGCTGTCATACACAACAATAGTCTCAGATGCAATAAAGAAGCTATCTGCATAAACATGGATGGATGGATAGTACACATGTGTGAATGGATATGGACAAACACACGCCATAACCTGGATGCACACGTATACAGACATTCTATAACACTAATAGAGTACAAAGCATACAGCGTTTTACGAGGAACTGAGAAAGGCAAGATTTATCAGAGCGCTCAAATCTAAGAGCCTGAACCAATTGAAGTAAGTAACACTGAAGTTCTTCATCATCAGCTCTTTCAAGAACACTGACAGCATATGCACGAACCTGTTAAGAGGAATTACAATCAGGCATCGTTCACTCTGGAAAAGATGTGTAAAGTTCTCCATTTTACAGACATTTTTCCTGTTGAGGATATTATGCATCAGCATTCATGCCTCTATAATATGTTCTTAATCTTTCAAAAATATTCATTGCATCGTTATGAATGCTTTAGAGGTTCATTATCCTAGGCATTGTCCCACCTAGGATCTTGGAGAAAAATTAGATAGTTTGGACTTCGGAATAATATTAATTCATAAGACAGTTCTCCCAAACAAAAGGCATAAAAGAACAAAAAAGGCAGGACTTCTGACTAGTCAAAGAATGGTAAGCGCACGGCACCAGCTCATTCTTGTAAACCCACCTCTTCCCTCTCAAATACAGGAGATAGAAGCTCCAATGCATCACATACATCAATCATTTCCCACTTATTCATCAACTCTAATGCCTGCTTTGCTTCCTGCAAATGCATCAGCATAAAAACATTTAGAAATCATCTTTATTTTGGCAAGTGATAATAAAGCAAACAAAAAAAAAAAGGTTGTAAAAGTAGTTGAAGAAAAGCAATAAAGACAGATGCTGAGTTTGAATAAATAAAATCAGAAAATGGTGAAATAATCAAGCAGACAATATTTATTAACACAATCATGTGATGCAACCAATAGCTAGCAAATAAAGTCCCCCCCTCCTCCCCCCTCATGATTCTCACAAGGTGAAGATCCAAAAAGTAATTTGAAATATTGGAAGGAGAAAGGGGACGTGAGAAAGAAGTGAGATAAATCAAATTTTCAGTTATTTCAACCATGCAGTAAATCACAGAGAATAAAATTTCAAAGGGAAAATAATCAAATTTTGACCTGAACATCACTCCATTCAACACATCGTAGGAACTTTGTAAGAGCCCTCTTCTCTGACATCAAAGAGAAACGGAATTTCCACAGAAGCTGTCTTTCATCTCCATTCAAAATCCTTGTTGGCGGATACTTCAGAATCCTTTGAATTGACCTTAAAAACAAGTAGGCAAATGATATGACTCAGTACATGCAAGATATAACCACTCAATTAATAAGTTAAAAAAATAGTGCTCAACAATCCATGACAGAGATGAGAAAAATTAACATTTGATAGTTATTGATTGCCCAGTGTTAATGAATATTAGACCCAGCTGCTCTATTGTACCAAAGCTCACACTAGAATATCTTTATCCAAGTTCAGCTTGTTTTAACAAGATTCAACATTCAAGACTGAAGCTGCAAGTTCTGGCAGACAAGCCATGTCAATTCACAAGTGAATCTCTCAATATATCTCAACAGCAAAAATTGAGTTGAGTACGTAAAGAAACTTACAATTTCTAAGGGAAGTTTATTTTTGCAAGAAATTATTTCTCTCATGTAAAGGGTTTTGAGCTTACTTCCGTTCATTAATGCTTGGCTTCAGATCCCTGTCAATTATACCTCGTGTAAGACTTCTTGCCAGCTTTAGTTGCTTGTGCTCAGAGGGATTTATCTTTCCAATTTCTGGATCCCACACAGTAACAAGCTCATTTGTTGAAGCTATAGGAGATGGTAATAAGAAATTTGCTCCTGACTCCTACATGTCAAACAAAAAGTTTTAAAATATGTATAGAATTTGGTCTGCAATATTATCCATGTCAATTGCCCAATGCTTGAATGGGCAGAAATGTAATTTGATATGGTTAAAGTTATCCTAGAAAAGTCAGGTGTCTACAATGAGCCCAAGGCCATGTAATTAATCAGTATCTATTGGACTTCTATATTTAGTATAGCATGAGAATAAAATTATGCTATACTAAATCAATATCAAATTCCCATGCTCATTATGGCATCTATGACCAAGTCATTGCCCCATCCACTAAAGGCAACTTCTGCAAATTGTCCTATAGTCAATGATGAAGGAATTGCTAAGGAAAATATCCTTGATCAATCATGATCTATCTCTTGGTCGATCTCATGCCTTATAACCTACATCAATCATGATCTATCTGCTAGTCATATCTCTGGTTGATCTCATACATCACTCAATCAGCAAGAATTAAGGGGTTGACAACCACAGTATGTATCAAGGATCATATAATGTCATCCTATCTTCCATTTCCTAAAGACAAGCTTTGTATAATAATGTTGCAGATTATTTGAATTTACCAAATATAGAACATTGTAAAGCTGAATATAAATGACAGACCTTGATCGATAAAATTAATTCAAGCCTTTGCATTTTCACCCTCTTGTCTTACATGATTTCAGAGCCAGCGTGGCTAACACCACTATCCTTAATGCCTGATTTTACTACTACCCAAAGCATGTCCTTTCTCATCCCCAATATTACCCAGTTCATATCAATCAAGATGGATCACAGCAACTATTTACTGTGGGTGTCACAGTTCTTGCCTGTCTTGCACACCCATGATCTTTTGGGTATTGTCAATAACTAAAATCCTTGCCACCCAAACACCCCGACTCCACCTCTGAAGGAAAACCTAAGATCAATCTATATTTTGTTCTCTACACTAAGAAGGATTGATACCTTCTCAGTTGGATCAATGCCACATTGATAAAAGGTGTCCACTTTATGTTTCCTAATGTGCTGATTATTTGTGTTTACTGAGTATATAACACTACAAAGCCATATATAAATTACAGACCTTGATCAGTGAAATCAATTCAAGCCTATACATTTTCATTTTCTTATTTTACAGGAACTAGGTGGGTTATGAATAGGTCCTAGGTTTAAAAGTTTCAAATCAGAGAAGAGAATGACTAAGTAAGATTGTCATAACCAAATATTGATATTTGATGTTAAAAACAAAATTTGAAAATCAATAGAGGAAATAAACAATTTATAAACATTATTACTGTAATTGTACTAGAGGAGGTTCAATTCAAACAATTGTAGATGACTGCATGTGGATCATACCTGAAAAACAACTCGATGTTCAAGACTGCAAAAATCAACAACCAAGTATAAGGAAGAGTTTCCACTTTTACAGTTTTCACGTTCCTTGATTTTCTCCATAGCTTTGAAAGTGAGACGGTCAAGCCAATCAACACATTGAATTTGTCCTCTCTCATATTTATTCACAAGCTTCTCTAAACGTTCCAGCTCCCCACGCTCATGCTTGGGAACCTACAACCATAGTATACTGATTAGCAAATGCAGCAGGATATGTATCAGATGCTTATTCCAAATCAAGTGATATCAGTAACCTTTCCAGGTGTAGTTGTTGGAAATGACCCATCAGCTTCCTTCCCTGGCCAAAGCCTAAGCTTTTGCTTCCCTGTTTTGAGTTGCATCTTGTTGTTAAAAAGGAGAATGGTTGCTCCTCCAATCAATCCCTCATCTTTCCCACACGAAACATCCCAAACCTAAACGTGAAAGCAGGTTGAGCATGTACAAAAGCATAAATAAAGAGGTCCTAAGAAGTGGCAAACACCCAACCATTAACCCCAAAACTGATATTCTCTATATAAGCTCCCAAATTTGAATCAACAAAAGCGAGCAAAACAACAAAGTCAGAGTTCACCAAATTGAGAATGCTGTTCCAGTAATTCTTATTGTCTCCGTAATAATTGCTACTACTACCACTGCCACTGAAGTTTGTCAACATATCAACAAAAGTTTGTTCGATTTCAGCAAGACAGCAGTTTTGACACATTACAGTGATAGTGAAGGCATGACAGAATGCAGTGCAAGAAAAACTTGAGTATTGCAAAGAAAATGGATCATAAAATCCTTCAGCAATAACCATGTTGAAAAGGGAAGGTTGATTGATACTGGGATGGAAACCTTGAAAAATTGATAGTTGTGTCTTGCATAAAAGTTTCATTTGAGCACTCCTATTTTCAAATAATTTAATTGAAAAAACTGAACTGTATAATATAATATAATTTAGTGAATAAAGCTCTCCTACTGAAACAGTTATTGCTGGAGGACATTAAATTAAATATATATATATATATATTTTGGAAGGGATTACCGTAAAACCGAGCTGTGAATGGGCAGTTAAGTCGCGATATTTAGTACTCATAGTTATCAGCTCATTCCAGCAGTATGATGCTCCCCCAGATTCCAGTCTAGCGCCCAAACCACCCAATAAGGTAAAATAATATAATAAAATAAAATAAAATAAGAAAAGCACTCAAGAAAAAAGGGAAAAAACCTAGTTCTGATGGGAAGGCCGAATGGAGCGCCATCAATGTAAAAAGCACACTCAACGTACAGCTCTGCATTTCTCTCTTCTGTGATCATGGAATGAATTCGGTTCAATTATCAAATTTCAGTACAGATAGGTAAAATAAATAGAGAAAGGGAGGGACCGACCTGAATTGGGTGATTTCGTAGGAGAAGAAGGCAAAGGCCCCTGGAGTCTCTCGACACGAAAAGTGACGGGGAGATTGATGTCGCAGGACAGGAAGAATCGAAACTCCTTTCCACTCATCCCTTAATTTTGTTTTCTCTTCTTCTTCTTCTTCCTGATTTTATTTTCGTTCATGATATATAGATATAAATATGAAGAAATAAGATATATTTCAAGGGCAAGTTAAGTTTGAGTGAGATGAAATTAAAAGCTAATAAGTCAAAAGAAGAGACCCGGATTTAGAAAGAAAAAGCCCATCCCGGTTGAAAGCTTATACTATCTGTTCTTCCATGCCTTTAATGGCACGTTTTGCGTTTTGATTTTATATATACACGTGTATGTATGTATTATTAGATGTGTGAATTTAAATATAAATAAATTAAAGTAGCCAAATGAGCGAACTCAACAACCTACCTCATTAAGAGCCTCTTTAGCATGATTGTTGTTGTGGTGCTGGTGGAAATTGAAAGAAAAAAAAAATCATGAAAAGTGTTTTTAGCCATGGTTCATAACAGAAATTAAATTGTTTTTGTTAAAACTGTGATTGGGTTTGAGTTTTGATAAAAAAAAATAGTTTTGTGTGTTGGTACCATGCTTTTCATGTGAAATTACTTTAAATGACACACACATATATTGTATTTTAAATATTATAGATTAATAATCATAACAATAAAATATTATTAATAATCCAAGTAAATTAGATATTTGTTTTTATTCTCCCATCAAACTACTTGCAATTTCATCATGAACTAAATCGATACGTTAATGCCTCTACGATCCCTTGCTATTTGATAGATGAACAACATCAGGCGACAATATCATCAGTGTCAACATTTGCGATCCAATTATAGAGATATAATTCTAAAGCCAAATCTAGTACAAGTTTCTGATTCATAATCAATAAAAAAAACAACATGGTCGTGAAATGAAATGAAGTCACATGTCTTTTCCTTTTATCGGGACTAATGTCCATCTATATTTTTTTATTCTTTTGTGTGTGTGTATATATATATATATATATTAAAAAATCAAACTGGATCTAACCCAAATAAATGGCCCAACCCAGCCAAGGTGGGCCAAAAAGCTCAAACCTACCAGACCTGGGCTGAGCCGAGAGTAGCCCAGCCCAAGAGTTAAGAGTGTAAAAAACACATAACCACTTTTCCTAAGTTAATTCACAAAGTTATTGTTCAAGTAACACGTGAATAATAGCATGGCCAACTATGACGAGAGAGGGTCGTCGACCAATACCAACGTGTAAAGGAGACCGAGGTGGTTTTTCCTATACTGTTCAAGTAATGGTGTTTTGTGGTGGCCGGTAATATCGTCATAAGGTTGCATCCATGGTTGTTCTAGTGAGAGAAAACTATAACCGACTGTGCCATCATCTTCTTGCTCTCACAGACTGTGTGCGCTTCCTTTCCACTCAGCAATCAAGCTTCGAGCCTCCATTACTAGTGACAGTTAGAAATAATATTCAAGAAAAAAGAAATGGGCAACAATTACTCATCTTTATCACCATCTTACAACTCTCATCCTCTATTACCAGTACACCTTTGCTTCTTCCTGCTTATATATATATATATATATATTGCTAATGTTCATCGGCCTATACTGAACTACTTGAGTTTTAGAATGCCAATGAAGATGAAACTTCATCTAGCACCTATCTTGGCATTTGCTTATAGAGGAACCTCTCAATCCCCCGTCTTTGATTTAGCTTGAATTGAATTCTTGCACTTCCTTTGAGCTTTCTTGGCTTACGTATTCTTTTCAGTACATCAACTACGAGCCAGTGCTCTCGGAGCATGTTTGATCAAGCGAAGTTGTTCCTCATGCGTGTTTTGTGCTAAGTGTGACATGTGAAAAGAAACTCACAGATACTTTTCACAACGTGCTGCAAATGTAGGTTTTCAGGTGATACCCAAGCCAAACATTAGGTCCTCTTTGGTTATTTTTATGTTTAGAGTTGGTTCAACAACGCAACCACGGGTTGAACCACGACACCAAACACCAAACACCCACTTAGTACCACTGATTCAACTTGATCGAAGCTAACTTGGCCATAAGTTATAACTGATCTAACTCGATCAGCTCCAAAACAGAGTTCCACTGATTCAACTCGGCGAGTGACTAAACCCATAGCTAGGAAGGCGATTGCGAGTGAGCTAGAGGTACCAATTCAAATCTAAAGCCCCCAATGCCCATCAACACTCATTTCTTCAAATGACTCACTGCCCTCACAATCATTATCTAGGGGATCGGTGTTTGATTTGGGTCCCTCAAATTCATGGGACGACAAAGAAATTAGGTCATCGATGGTGAAAATATTCTCGAGTGACGAGGAAGTGTTGTTTAGTGGCTTTAATATTCTTCAAACTCTGGGTTTGCCTTGATAATGTGAATAAAGGGAATGTTGATGCAAGGAAGATATTTGAGCGGGAAGGGCAGCAAATGAAGAAGAAACATTTAGGGAGTGAACGATAAACTATGATGCGATTTAAAACAATTTTTTAATTAACATCATATAATTTTTTTTTTAAAATAGTAATGGATTATCCATTGCATAATTGAACAATCACATTTCCAATGAATTTTCCATTACAGATTTGAAACATTCACATTTATGATAAATTTTTCTTTGCTAAATACAATTTGTTGCTAAATCAACAACAATATTATCCCGTTGCTAATAGCCTTGATTTTAGTAGTGATATCTCAACATTAACTTGTTTTTTTATCATTGTTTTTTATATGAATTGGAGTTTATGTATTATTTATATTTTATTTTGAACTAGTTATGTTTAAATATCCTAAACTCGAGATTGAATGCTTTTTTATGTATTTTTTGTACATTTATTGAACTTTTATTGCATTATATTAGCTTTAAATTTGTTTTTGTTTTCTCGAATAATGTGAGTTATACACGATGTCATATAATAATAGATGATGTTATGGATGAGGAGGGTGTCATTGAAGTAGAAGCCGGGAAATATGGAGATGGATAATGCTTGAAATTCTCAAGGAACAAAATAACACAGAACATCTAAAACAAGGTGTCGAATCATTTAAGCTTATATGAAAATAATATTTGAAATATATAAATAAATCTCTTTGAACATCTAAAACAAGGTGTAAAATCATTTGATTGTTTGACATTGCATTTAAAAAATGCTTTTGAAAAAAAAAATATATTTTTATTTTTTATTAAAGAAATTTGGTGGTTTTAGATCATTTTCATATGCTGATGTCAAAAATATATTTTTAAAAATAAAAAATATCATTTTAATATATTTCTAAATAAAAAATATTTAAAAAATAACCGTAATCATTCTTCCAAATATACATGAAAACTCTTAAACAACATATGTTTTTAACCAGAACAATCGACTTGAGAAGTGGAATCGAATGAAATGACACTGCCATAACATGGTAAAAATATTATAATGATATCAATTAAATATTGGTAAATATAAAGTTTTTTTTAGATATTTTTATGTAACAAAAGAAAATGATTTAAGGAAAAAATAGTCAAAATTATTATTTCAGTTCATCTCGACAAATATTCAAAACAATATAATTGCATTCAATTTTGTGATTTAATATTTTATTTCAAATATATATTTTTAATAAATTATCAATTAAACTCAAATAATGTATGAAATTAAACTCAACATATAATTTGATTTCAAACAGGCTACTAGTTGCTTCTAACATAACATTTTTTTTATTTAATATCATTTTCGTCGATCCATACACTTAATTTTCTGACTTAAGGCATGTTTGAGAGGGCGATTGAGGTTGATTTTGAATGTAATTTTCATTTAAAAATATATAAAATGATATTTTTTTGTTTTTTTAAAATTATTTTTGACATCAGCATATAAAAATGATTTAAAAATACCAAAAAAAATCATTTCAAATAAACAAATAAATTTTGAGGAAACAGGGTACAACCGCCCTCGCAAACTTGTTCTTAAATTTCTGTGTTTTTTAAAAACATGGTAGAAGTTGTGTTTTTCAAAATTATTTTAAAATACTTTAAATAGTATATATATATTTTTAAAAATATTCTTTACATCATTATTTTAAAATTAATTAATTTAAAATAAATATAAAAAATAAAATTTTTAATTTGTTTTCAAAAATATTTTTAACGATAAGCTAACATCAACTTCTGACACAATTCTTACACCGCCTGAAACGCGCTTGCAGATTAAAATAAAAAGATTAAAAAAAAGGGGGGGAAGAATTCAAATTCCCGCTTGAGATAAAACTTCTGAAAAGACAACTAACCCTCGAAGTCGAAACAGCTCCCCCCTCTTCAAAATTCCAAACCCCGCCTATCATAGGCCTCACTCTCCCTCTCCCTTTTTCTTCCTTTTTAACGGTAATTACCTCTCTTCCCTCCCCATCATTTTCTGCATCTTTCCGTTCACTGCATCAGATCTGCAGCCAAAAAAGAAAATGGCGTTGTCTTGCAGTGACATTATAAATCCCTCTTCAAAGCATCACACATATAGCAGGAAACAGAAATCTCTCGGTCTCTTGTGCACCAAGTAAATAAACCCATCTTTCTTTCTTTCTTTTCTTTTTTCGAAAATTCATTGCTTTCCCCCATAATCGAATTGGTTTTTATTTCTTGTGCAGTTTCTTGACCCTGTATAATCGAGATGACATTGACGTGATTGGACTTGATGAAGCTGCTTCGAAATTAGGTATTTATCTGTTTATTTATGATTTTTATATTTACTGGTTATCATGATTTAAAAATGTCGATTTGTATTTTGACTGGGTGGGATTTTAAATTTAATTTAATGGGTTTGTGATTTGCAGGAGTTGAGAGAAGGCGGATCTATGATATAGTCAATGTTCTGGAGAGTGTTGGGGTGCGATTCTTGATTTCTGATGTTGCAGTGTTTTTTAGTGAGTTTTTTAGCGAGTTTTCTTATATGGGTTTTTGATGTTTTTAAAGGTTCTTGCAAGAAAAGCAAAGAATAAGTATTCATGGAAGGGATTTGCTGCAGTCCCTAAAGCTTTACAAGAATTAAAGGTAAAAGAAACAACCCAAAAGAATGATTTTATGTTCCGTATATTTGAGCTTGATATGGGTTTTCTTGTGAAGTGTTGTCATTTTTTGAAATTGGGCTGATTTTGTGTTTTTGATGATGTTTCAGGAAGAGGGTTTGAGAGATAATGTCAATGCAATTGATAAGCAAAGCAATAATTCTGCGAAAGTAAGTGGAGTTTTAAGGGTTTATTTATTCTTTCTTCATGAACTCACTGTGTTTTAATAAAGGGCTTCTTTCGTTCTTTTTTTTTTACTCGGGACCTTTCTTGTTAACCTGCATTTTTCGTGTGTTGGATTATTTTAGGTTGTAGATGACGATGAGGATGAAGATGATGACTCTGACTCTAATCCTATTACTGGAAGCCAGAATGAGAATTATGGTATTATCAAATCTACAGCGGCGTCAAGAGCTGGTAATGTTTTCTCCTTTTCTATGAGCATCTGTATATCTGTTTTATTCTCTCTCGTATGGATTTAAAAAAGAAATAGCTTAACAAACTTTCAAAGGTCTTTGTAGTTATTTGTTTTAGTGATGTGTGAAACTGGAACCAGTCCCTTGTTTTGTTCATAATTTTGGGTGGACAAATAACTACCTATCTACTTTTCTTGACATCTTATAACCAAGCTCTATTATTTTTGTTACAGATCATAGGAGGGAAAAGTCGTTGGGGCTTCTTACTCGGAATTTTGTCAAGCTCTTTGTGTGCTCCAACGTGAGTGAAATCTGAAAAGAGTTTAGTTCTTAATAGATCTTCTGAGCCATTATCTATTAAATAGGTGCTTATGAGTGATTTGTTATCAGGCAAATTTGATCTCACTCGATGAATCTGCCAAATTATTACTCGGGGATGGCCATAATTCCTCAATTATGAGAAGTAATTTTTCTCAACTCTTCAACTTTTGATACAAACGATTTGTGGTATAGCTCTTTGGTTTACATTTTCTGAATAATATGATTGTGCAGCAAAAGTAAGGAGGCTATATGACATTGCAAACGTGCTTTCTTCTCTGAAACTTATTGAAAAGGTGACCAATCATGACAAATGCTTATTGAAAACTTAAAGGAATAATGCTAGCTTTTGTTACTCGAGCACTAATACAATTCTTTGAAGTTCTAATATTTATTAAATGATACGCAGACCCATGCTGCTGATACAAGAAAACCTGCATTCAGGTGGTTAGGTTTGAGAGGGAAATCGAAGAATGGATCAGGTGATCCATTGGCTCCTCTTGAGTGTAGGAAGAGGACATTTGGAGCTGATGTCACAAACATATGTTTCAAAAGAAGCAAATTAGATTCTTCAGTTGATGGGGATAAGAGCCAGAGCCTGAAGATGCAGAAGCAAATAAAAGATGAGAAAATTGTAACTGTCGTTGAGAGAGGCAATTTCGACCAGGATTCACAGCAGAACTCAGGAAGTTTCCAGTTTGGCCCTTTTGCTCCTGTTAGCATGGCCACAGTTGGCAACTCTGAAGAAGTTACTCAGATCTATGATTGGGAGGGTCTTTCCTCTACTTTCCGTCCACAATACCACAACCAAGGTACAGCCTAACGCTTTCATAAAAAATTAAGTGAAACGGTTTGATTATGGAGACATTTGCTATCGATTTTTTTTTAAAATGATTTTTTTTTTAAAAATACATTAAAATAATTTTTTTTTTTTAACAATAGAACATCAATACAATATAAAAAACTAATTATAAAAAAAAATATTTTTTTGCCAACGGAGTATCTTGTTCTAAACACTTCTCATATCAGACTTCAAGATCCAATTATTTGACGATTATGTTTTCTTGTGATATTGATATCATGCAATGAGGTGGACAGCTGATAACTCCATTGTTAAGTTATCTCAAAGCATGGAAATTGTCAATAGGTTATTATTTAAAGGGCTGCTAATAAAGCTAGGCATTTAAAAAAGAAAAGCAAAGCAAATATGGTTTGTTTAAAGGTCCTGCTAATAAAGCTAGGCATTTATGAAAAGCAATGCTTTATTGTTTTTTTTTTTTTTTTCACTCGGCGTATAAGATATTAGCAATATGTTGCTCATGATTTCAGCATCATTTTGGTTTAAATAAAATTTTGAACAAAAAAATTATGTAATTCAAATATATCTTAATAAGATGAACCTAAGCTCTAGATTTAAAATGAAAACAAAGTCATAAAAAAAATGCACTAGATGGTTTCGTGTGCTTGTTAATTTGGGGTCTGCTTCCTCTGAGACGCCATTGCGTTGATTGGTAGCCAGTTAATAGTTTATTTTAATATGCCTTGCCATCCATTGATCTTGTTGAAACAAAAGGTGTGGAAATATGCTCTGATAAGCTCATTTTTGCAGCTTTGAGAGATCTCTTTTTTCACTACACGGAGGCATGGAAATCATGGTACACGGAAGTTGCTGGGAAGAAACCATTACACATCTCCTAGTTTCTTATACTGTCTCTGCTGCCACAGTACAGTACAGTACAGGACTCCATTCTTTTTTCTTTCTTTATGTACTTTGTAGGATATAAAAATGGCTTCAGGTTGGGTGCATATTCCCCGTGCACCATCTCTTAGCATGGCCAAACAATGTTGTGTATCTGATGTTTCGGAGCAAATCCATTTGAATACACCGTCTTTTCTCCTCAGGTTAACTACAACTTTATCTCAGTTACATCCCGGATCTGAGTTTATAATAATAATAATTTCTTGTCTCTACGTAGTAGTGAACCTCTTCTCTTGAATCATGGTCCAAACCTTTTCTTGTCTTCTTGCTGTTTTGATTTTCTTATGATGCCGGCAATCATAAAAGATGAAATTAGAGATTAAGGTTCTGCAAATGTACTGACACCACTTCGTGAGAAAAAGAGGATGAACTTGCTATCGCTTGCTTGAACTTCCGTCTCCCAGGATAACCTTTGAATCATCCCAGCCAACACCGGGTCTATTGCTCAAAGTTGTCATTTCTGTTTTCGGTTGATATTTTATTTTTTCAATTTGAATAAAATATTTTGGTTTTGGATTCAGTATGTTTTTATATAATTATATATATATAAAATTAAAATATTAATTTATCAAATATAATTCAAATCTAATATAAATTAATTTTAAATTATACCATACAAACATAAAGATAACTATAATCTCAAAATTAAAAATATTTTTAAATACGTCAGAGGACAACATCCTTTTCCTAGAGGACCACGTCCTTTTCCTTTTCCCAGCTATCTATACTCATCCTGTCTTCTCTAAAAGCTTTCTTTCTTGCTTTGTCTTCTGTCTCTGGAACCATTTATGTCTTAAAACAACCTATCCGGAGGCCGGTTGAGAGAAAGCTCTTCCAAGTCTCTCTCCTAAACTCCAGGCCAGGATCGATCCTGCTCTTTTCCATCAGTGAATAGTGAACTGAATATATTGGCGCGCCGGTTCGCAAAGATATTGGCAATGAAGTCAGTGAAGAGTGAACTGAAGACTGAAAAAGAAAGATTGGAGGTTGCGAATTGAGGCTGTGAGGCAAGGACCGAGGAAGAAAAGTTAGGATTTCAGAATTGAATTTGAGGCAGGAAAAAATGATGTGAGGGTGCCGTGGGGAGGGGGGCTTCTCAGTTTCAATAGAGGCTGAAACGAAGGCATGGCCGGACGTTTTGACCGGTATTTGATCGAAGCAATTGATATGAATTAAAATTTAAACCAAGATAAAAATAACACTGTTTTATCTTATTTTTATTGATCGAGTACAATAAACGTACCCAAATCTATATATTTTAGATTGCACAGTTGATCGACAAAGGAGTACAAATCATTTTTTTACTGGCATATGAGGACAGCTCTTGCCTTGATGAGATAAAAAAAATGGACCATAAATTATCCTTCTTTACTTGCTTTTTGGCAGGAGAGGCGTCAAACTCCAAATCAAATTTTTTATTATTATAATTTGCGAGTGTCAATTTACAAATTGATGCATGCTTATGGTTTCCCCGTGTAAGAAAGCGAGATGGCAGGAATCCACGCCGGAGCTAGCCAGGTCCACTATAGAATAATCTCGTCCTGAACACTAACATCGAGTGTCTTGTATGGGAGGACTATGCTGTTAATCACCACCACCTCATCCTCAACAGCAACACCCTCGCCTGGATCAAGGAAAAGAGCACTGAGATAGTGCAGACAAAAAAAAGAGAGAGGAAATGGACTGGTAAAGGGAAATAGGGTTAACGCATGTAAGAAAAAAGAGAGTACCAAGGATTGTGACTCCAAGCTTGGCATTGTAATCACCTTCAGCCTGTAATCATTTCATTGAACATCATAAATCCTACCATGAATTAGAGGGAGGTCCGCAGATAAAAGAATAGAGTTTCAGATTATCACTGGAAGAAAAGGGAAAAAAATACAGCACAATGGTAACATTAAACATGCAGGTAATAATATAGATATCGAGAAACATTCCACAGCATGAATATAAATGTCTGCCTTCGTTATATTCCACAGCACAAGCTTTACAGAACAAGAGCGGCATTCATCCAGCTAAAATATAACAGGATAGACAACTTGCCTGGACACGCGACCATCTACCAATGGAAGACTTCCACCCAACAATTGAATTAATGACAACTGCATTTTCCTGAGAGAGAAAACAAAGCATACAATCAAGTTTGAGATAGCTTTGGGGGGCAGCCTCCAAAACTTCATCCTATAAAGATAAGAAATAAAATAAAATAGCAAAGTTCTTCATGATAGATCTCTTAATCCACTTCTCTACCATGACTTCAACGTTATCTAGGATGATACACTTTTTGAGCCTTGCACCCGGTCCTATACGAGCATTGGCGGATATAGAGACATTGGGACCAATCTGTTTCATCACATTCCACAAAAAATCAATTTCATAAATGAATTAGATGCAGGGAAAGAAGCAGTACACAAAAACAGGAAGGAGAAATGATATAGAAACAAAGAAATCACAACAGCTGGTGTAACAGTTGCATTTTTCATGCTTCATGGTTATTTTATTATTTGCGAGGCCCATAGTTTTATGACTTATTGTTTGACACAAATTTTTATGGAATTTTAATATGATTTTTTGTCTGTAAATCATTTTCCACCCCAAAAGGAAAAGAGTTAGCAACCAATATTCCTTTTGCACCATAACAGATGGATAAAGAAACTATCAACATTTTTAAGTTGACCTAGAGGCCTACACGCCTAATTCCCATCACCTAACCACCATAAAGGGATTTGACAAAAAGAATACTAATAAGAATTCAACCAGATAAAATAAAGCACTAACTAAACTATAAACAAAAAAGAAAAAGAAGTCCCGACTAACATTGTACTAAAAGAATTGCATTGGCTAACAGTTCTATTGTGTACGAATAATACTAAAAACCATTCAACCAGATAAAAAAACACTACTCACTAAACTATGAACAAGAAAGAAAAAGAAGCCCCGACTAACACCACATACTAAAAGGACTGGATTCGCCAACAGTTCTATTGTGTATCCATAGATCCGTTATCATAAACAAGATGAACAGATTACCTTAGCAGTTGGATGTACTTTTGCTGATGGATGTATGTAAACATCACCTTCAATAGTAGCACTCTTTGAGCCATCACCACCAGCCAGAAGATGGGGCGAGGTGAATTGGAATTGGGCAAGATACAAACCAGAACACTTTAGAGATATTCTGCAGTATGGATTCAGTGAAAATGACATAAGGTAACTGATTAAAGATGGCAAAGAAGATATTAGCATAATGTGTAAGGACTGACGTACCCAGGAGTTTTAATTTGTTCCCAGAAGTCCATGGTTTCATAAGTATATAGCTGCTTTTTTCCAGCAAGGGGTGACAGGATGTCCTGATCCAATCTTACATAATCTGTCAGAAGACTCCTGTTAAGGTAACTTGAATCAAAGCAGGAACTTGTGGAAAATATTGGGTTCTATCATATCAATAAGTGAGCAATAGCAATGATATTACTGTACGCGGGGAAAGGAAAGAAAATACTAGAACAAGGACTTGAAGAAAACTATCAAGGATGACTCCCAGAATAGTGATATTAGAGAGATGACATCTGCAACCTAAAAGATAAAGTTCATATTACTGCAGGGAATCTGTATTCCAATTGAGTTGTACAAATTGAATTTTCTGGTTACACAGAAGACCTATTGACTACTTGACTCTTCATACAAGTTCAAGATGTGGGTGGCAAATCCCATGACAATAAATAATTAATTGTGACAGAACATTTTCAAACACTCACTCTCCAAATCACTAATTTACATAGATAAGCAAACAAACATACAATTATTGTCACGAATAAGTCTAAATCTTAGTCAATTCAACAACGAAAGAGGCCCAGGAAATAAATAAAATAGATCCACTCTTAGTCACAAGAACTGTAAATGATGGTTTTCAAACCATTGAGTTGCTGCAGATGCATATGGATTGTTTGAAGAATCCCAGTGCCAGATGTATTTTCAAAACCAATTGCCAACTTTAATAAGTTAAAAATGTGGTATATTAAAAGATTGACAAAACAATTGTTCAATTCCATTTCAATAAATTTATCTTGATAGTTTAAAGTGAAATTATACTAGCAATGCTCAACCGAGAGTCAGTAATTCCAAGATTAAGGGAAGAAAAAGTACATAAAGTATGAACCACATACCTTGTAGGAGATTGGAGGGCTTCGAAGCTAGAAATACGTCTAAGATTAGCTGAAAATAGTAAAACAGAGTTCAGGATTTTCCAAAATCTTTTTGTACAAAAAAAAAAGATTTTCCAAAATCAAGATTCAAACTATCGATAATTACAGAGAATGTTATCACAAACTAAAAAAAAAGCCAGGATATGCCAAGCTTTAGGGTCAGAATATTTTTAGTTGATGCAGATTTTTGCAATGCACCCTTGTTAAAAGCCGATGCAGGCTAAACTATTGTATTAAAGTTGTACTAAGAAAAGAACCACAAAATTCTGGAACTTCTAAATTAATCTTACACAGGCACCCTACAGGCAAAAAACCTTATCACATACCTCTCTCTTTCCGTTGAGCTGAAACATCCTGGATGGCTGTGAATATTTCTGGTGTAAAGACATAAACACCACAATTTATCTGGTCGCTTACCTGCATCAAAAGATTACATAAAACGAATAAAAAAGGGGGGAAACCTAAATGAAGTGAATGGTAGTAAACAGTAACAGAAATCAACATTGAATTCAGTACAATACTAAGCCTATTGTACATAAATAAAATAAAATTGATGTTTGGTTGTACACTAAAATAAAATATAAAAAAAGCAGAGATTTGCTTTAATGCCTAAGCAAAAATTTCTTACTTTTGAATGCAGAAGAAAGCTTTTCAAAATTCATTGACCATGCCTTCAGATTATATGTTTCACTTCAGAAAAAAAAGCTTAAAAAGTTGAACCAGACCCATCTTTAATCGATCATTCGAGCAAATAATGAAAGCACTGAAATTCCTTATATATAATGTGTTTCTGGACTGGTACGTACAAAAGTTTCAGGCTTCTCTGTGTAATGCAACAACTCATTGGTGTCAGGATCAGCTACCAATTCCCCAAACTGGCTGGCTGACTCAGCTGAGACCTACAAGCAGAACACAATAATGGAGTTAAAACATCTTGGAGACAAACAGAGTGCATCCTATTGCTGGAATAACAACCTCTGAACAATTTTCCTAGGTTATCAACTTTTCCATTAAACTAACCTTGATTACTAGGATAGTTCCCATCCCACCATATGCTCTGTGGGCCGCTGCAAGCATTGTAGGGGAAATACAGTAATTAATGCTTCGGCTACATAAATATATACAGCTGTCCAGACAAAAGAATCCTTAGCTAAAAATTATTACGTTGCTACATAAGATCATTTCATTTATCTCAATATAATTAAGAAAATGTAAAAAATTAATGGCTCCATGAGGATGCATATGATATCCTGACGAGGAATTTACAAACAAGTTCAAAACAATTCAGGAAGTTCAAAATAATCCAATTTGGCAAAGTAGATTACCAAGCATTTCTGGGAGTGGAAAACTGCAGCAAACATCACAATTCAGAAGGAAGATATGGGACTGCAGAAAGATAATTAAGAATCAGTACTGAATTGTTTAGTACAAGTCATCCATCTATATCTGCAGAAAATGCTAGCAACTACCGCATGTTCACATAAGAACACGGAAAGAAAATATTGTAAAATAGGTGACAGAAAAGTTTAAGCTGAGATGAAAACCGGGTTGTCTTCCATGATTAGATCTCTGAAGTAAAAAAGCCCGCCAGCAGAACCATGAGGCTTATCTTCCCGCAAATATCTACAAGCACAGATTTGATAATTAAAAAAAAAAAACTAAGGAATCAGAAGCAAATAATCAAGAAAGGCCATCAAGTCACTTTACCTAACAGAAACTTTCAGCTCATTCGAGATTGAGGAAACATACAAAGCAAACTCTCGTTCCTCGTAGAAACCAACAAGATATATCTGTGTCAAGTTTGGAATCTGAAACAGAAAATGCAATCTCAATGACTCCACAATCTGCTATGCCAACTAAGAAACAAAAAAATTAGAATATTTCCTATAAGGAATTAAATAAATACCTTTTTACAAGCAGAGATTGGATGGTGAACCATTGGTTGCCCAGCTAGAGGAAATAGAGGCTTTGGAATATCCAACGACAATGGCCTGAATCTAGTGCCTGCAACATTTTAGATTTCAACTCAATTGAATGAAGAAAAAAACCAAGAAACAAAGACACGGTTTCATTATTTGCACCAAAAGAATCAAAATTTCAACAAATATCGAGAAAATCATTAGAATCCAGGGAAAAGCCCGATAAACGAGCCGTAAAATGAGCATTAAATTGCATCGCATACAATTAAGCATCCATAATTGAGAATTCCAATATAGAAATCAAACTGTGATTAAGCAATTGAATTCACAAGAATAAGAGAAAAAACGATACCTTTAGTAGGTCCACCGACCATGATGACAGCAACAACCCTCTCCTCAGAGCTACTCATATTTTTTTTTCCAATCAAAACAGCAACCCCAGATCTCAAATTCCTCGATGACTGTTGCCTGTTTAAAAACTTTATGTATGAGGACACAGGCAATACTCAACCGCACAACAGCAACAGCGTTAAAAACATGTCACCGTTCAATCCATCTCAGTAGCAATAAATAGACCAACAATATCCTGCTACCTTCTAGCAACAAGGACGTATAGAATTTTTAAGATCTAGAGCAGTGAAATTCGGGTGAAAAGAGGTACAAGAGTGTGTGTGTGCGTGTGTAATTATTTTTGCTTGTTTGAGCTGTGAAAGGATACAAACAGTGGAAGTTTCCTGGATCTGGACCACTACCGCCGCTGTTTTACTAACGATCCGTGCTTTCTGAGTTTCTAACGTGGTTGTGTCTGCTTTTTGGTGGAAGGAAGAGGGTTGGGAGATTTGATTATGGCCCACCACCTATGACAAGTTGACAGCTAGACTAGGGTGTTGTTTTTTAATTTTTCTTCCTCTTTTTTATAGAAGAGAATATTCTTGAATTCCTATGATGGATTTTCTTGAAAATGATAAATGTAAAGAAAGTTTCAGGGAAATAATATAATTTTATAAAATCTATCATTCATATAACCAGGATTTAAAAGCGCGCGCACACACATGCTTCCTTCAAGATAACTTCTTCTTCTTCTTCTTCAAGACATATACACACACACATACATACATACACATACATGTATTGAAGAAGAAGTAGATGACTACACACACACATGCTTCCTTCAAGATAACTACTTCTTCTTCTTCTTCAAGATACACACACACACATACATACACATACATGTATTGAAGAAGTATAACTACACACACATGCTTCCTTCAAGATAACCACTACATATCTTGAAGAAGGGGAAGAAGAAGTTATCTTGAAGGAGAGAGGTAGGGGATGGGGCGATTCTCTTCTTCATGCTCGTGCAATGATGGCCACGAGATTTACAGGTCTAAAAAAAAAAAAAAACAGTAGTAGTATTATTGATGGGGACGATGACTTGACCTTTAGTTTTCCTGATGAGTGCTTTGCAGGCGTGTTTAGGAAGCTGGGTTGCGTTGATATGAACTCCTCTTTCTCTGGTACATATGCAAGAGATGGAAAAGTGTGGATTGGATTCGGGAAAGAAATTGAAGAGCCGTTATTGCCAAACATGATCCTGAAATCTTTTATCACGGGATGGTGATCTATATATATTATTATAAAACTATCTAGCTCAGAACAAATGCACTATGTACTCGCCATTTGTTTATTTTTTTTTCAATTTTTAACACTGATTTGACGAAAATGCCCCTTGAAAACGACAAAAAACGCCGTCAGACCAGGGGCTGCGTGGTCATTGCACGTGTCGGACCGGACCGGTCCGACTCGCAGGTTTTCTTCTTATTTTATTATATTTCGAAAGTGGCTAAATACTATTTTAACCCTTAATAAGACAAAAAAATGATTTTGAGAATAGGGGTAGGACCGTCATTTACCTATTATTTTAATATTTCTTTTCTCGGGTGTCAGAGCGTGCGGAGCACGCGCCAACCAGTGTTCCGCCCCACGCCCTCTTTAGGCAACACGTGCTGCGGCATACGGTGGTCGGAGACATGTATTCTAATAACGTTCATGGACGCGTCAGATGCAGTTTAAAGCGGCTGACAATGTTTCTCTCTCTCCTGCACGTACACGTGCAGGAGAGTCTCCCATATTTTCACCTTTTTCACTTTAGTCCCTTAAGTTTCAATTTTGTTTTGACCCTGATTTCTGGTATGTAAGGTTTGAATTTAGTTCGATTAGGTCCTCCGATTGGAATTGATGCAATGTCCATATTTCAATTCGATCCTCCTTTTATTCCGGAGTGGATTGAAAAAGAAGAATTTATTAGGTACAATAGTTTTAATTTCTTCAATTTTGTCCTTTTATTAAAATTGATAATATATTTGATTTTCATTTTGGCCCTTATACTTTTAATTTTTGATTTTAATCCCTTTATTTCTTTGTATTTCAAGAATAATCCTTACTTTTGTCCATATATATATAAGTGTGCTTGACTTTGATTTTTAATTTTTGTTATGTTCTTATTTGTTTCAGTTGTATTTTTTTTAAAAAAAATAGTTCTTAGATTTTCTTTTATATCCATGATCATTTGGAATTCATTTTTTATTTTTATTTTTACGTTATATGCCATTATTTACCTGATAATTTTTATTTTATTTTTTTTGTTTGATCTTTTGTTAAAGTTTTTTATGATTTCTCTCTTATGATTTTTTTGTCTTTAAGGTTTTTTCTATTATTAGTATAATAATTATAGTAATAATAATTATAATTTAATAGTATTTATTCTCTTACTGACTCTTTTGTTAATGTTTTATAGGGTTTTTTTTTTCTTTCTGGATAATTTGATAATTTTTATTCTTTTAACAGTTATGCAACATAGTGTGATATTTTTTTGATAAATTTTTATGTCAAATAATTTTTTTTCCAATCAATATTTTTTTTTTATTTTTTAATTTGCTCTTTTGTTAATTTTTTTAGGTTTTTTAAGCCTTTGATTTAATTTCGTTTTCTTCCCGTTATTAAAGCAATAATAATTTAATGTTTTTATTTTTTGTTCTTACATGCTTTTTTATTAATAATTGTTTTTTTTCTCTAAGATTTTTTGAATAATGTTTATTTTTTTTTGACAATGATGATGATGATAATTTCAGAATTTAAGACATTGATTTACTGTTATTATAATAAAAGATATTGATTTTTTTCATTACATCAAATTTTACATACTAAAATATTATTTTTTATTCTCAACAATTATAAAGATTATTTATTCCGCCCGCAGGGTAGTGCGGGCAATTCAGCTAGTACAATATACTAAAAGAGCTCATGGTTTGGTTACTATAGCATGTGAGATAAATCACTATGGATTGTAATAGTATTGCTCAGTTTTCAGTTCGGGTCGGGTCGGGTCATTTGGTTCAATGTTTGCATGATATTTATTTATATTTTCACAAAAAGATGCAAAGAAAGGCATTGTGGCTCCATGGTAATCAAGCGTGGCTGTTTGAGCGAAGAGCAAGGGTTCGACCCCTGCCTAACGTGCATTTTGTTAGTTTGTTTTGCTCTTTTTTTTTGCTCTTTTTTTTCTTGCTTTTTTTCTTCTTTTTTTCACTAATGATTTTTTTTTTCATTTCTATTCCTTTTGATTTTTTTGATTTTTTTTTATTTTGACATCAATTTTTTTTACTTATAATTTGTTTTTGTTTTTTTGTTAAAGTTATTGACTTTTTTTTCTTTGATTTATTTTTTTCACATTATTAAAACAATAAAAATAATAATTTTAGTTTTTTTTTCCTTTCTTTTTTTAAAATGTTTTTGATTTTTTTGACGGGATAATTTAATAATTTTTATTATTTTAGTAGTAATAGTAATAATAGTTTTAGATGTTAAGATTTCGATATTTTTGTTGTTATAATAAGGTGTGTTGATGTGTTTCATTATATCAAACCTTGCATGTTTAGATGTTATTTTTTACTTGATTTTTTCAATTGATTAAAATTGATAATATATTTGGTTTTGTTTTTGGCCCTTATACTTTTGATTTTTTATTTTAATATCTTTAATTTTGTATAGTTCTTAAATAGTTTATATTTTTATCTATGTTTATATTTACATGCATTTAGTTTTGGTTTTTAATTTTTATTATTTTCTCTTTTGTTGAGATAATATTTTTTCTAAAACTTTTGCTCTTAAATTTTAGTTTGTGTTTATGATCATTTGAAAGTTGATATTTTTTTCTCTTGGTTTTTTATTAGTTCTTTTTTTTATGTCAAATGATTTTTTTAGCTAATAATTTTTATTTTTATTTGTTTTCTCTTTTATTGAAGTTTTTGGGCTTTTTTAATCCTTTAATTGAATTTATTTCCCCATTATTCACGCAATAATAATAATAATAATAATAATAATAATTTTAGTTTTTTACTTCCTCTTTTATTAATGTTTTTGAGTTTTTCTCTTTTCGGAATAATTTAATAATTTTTATTATTTTAGCAATAATAGTAATGATATTTTTAGATGTTAAGCATTCATTGTTGTTGTTGTTGTAATAGAATGTATTTGTGTGTTTGATTATCAAACCTTACATGTATAAATATTATATTTTATTTTTAAAATAACAAAATCTATTAATTATTTCAATCCCAACAATTATAAAAAATATTTTTTCGGCCCGCAAAGTAGTGCGGGCAATTAACTTAGAATCTTTAAGTTTTTTAAATTTATTTATTTTAACCTTGGTTTTTTATTTTTATTTCTTAACATTGAGTTTATATGAGGTATTGAATTTCAAGACTTATTGTAATTTGTTTTTTATGGAGTTTTTCGATCTCATTGTTTAGATAACGGTTTTATAAGCTAGTTGTGCTGATTTTTGTTGTTATTTTTAAATTTTATTATTTAACATTGAGTCGATAAAGATTTAGATTTTATAATAATTTTTAATTTGTTTTTTTTATGAGATTATCATCTTGGTTACGAGTTTTATTGGTAAGCCAAGTTTATTTGACTTTTTTTATTGATTTGTTTTTCAATATCATCATTTAATATTAGGTTAATTGCTAATTAAAGTTTTTGATTTATTTTGATATGTGTTTTAAAAGGTCATCGTAGTCTCATGACTAGGGTTACGAGTTTGTCCAGTTGGCTCGGGTTGACTCTAGTGGTTTTTTTTTTTAAAAAAAACTAATTCATTCTTCAATATAAGGTTTATTAAGAATTAAGCTTTATTCTTTGTTTTACTTGACTTTAATTAAGTTAAAAAAAAATTATTTTCTATATCATTTTTTTTAATATTGTCTTTGAGTCGAGTTATATTGTTTTGCAAAAAAAAAACGACAACATTAACAACTCTTGGATATTTTTCTACATAAAAAAATTGATGTCCCCCACACCATAGAGTGGTCAATGATCTAATTAATATATACTAAAAAGCTTCGGCATTTTAATAATGAACAATGAAATGCTTTTGGATTTTTTTTATTTGATCCTTAAGATTTGTTTTTCCAATTTTATCCTCCAATATTGAGTTTAACGGGTGTCTAATTTTTATAATTTGTTTTGATTTATTTTTTATAGAGTTATCATGATCTACATTTTATAGGTTAATTCGTGTTGCTTTTTTTTTGGTTTTTTAATTGACTTTCTCTCAATTTCATCCTTCAATGTTAGTTTAGTTGACAATTGAGCTTTATTTTCTACTTATTTATTTATTTATTATAGGGTTATTATGATTGAGTCATGAGTTTTGTGAGTAAGTAAGTTTGACTAGTTTTCTCTTTTAATTTTGGGTTAATTAAAATTTTGACTTTATACATTTTGTTTTATTTTTTGTATGGAGTTATCTCGGTCACATGACTTGGATTTAGACAAATTAACCCCAGTCAACTTGGAAAATGTTTCTTATTTTTTAAAATTGATTTTTTATTCAATCTAACTCTTCAACATTGAGTTGATTGAGAATTAAGACTTTTTTTTGTAGAGTTATCATGGTTTCATGACTTGCGTCATGTCCTGGCTGCCTCATGCTTTTTTGTGTTTTTTTTTAACTGTATATTTTCTTTTGTTTAATTTTATCCTTGAATATTGGATTGTTTGAGAATTAGATTTCATAACTTATTTCGATTTGTTTTCTGTAAGGTTATGCTACTCACAAGTTTGATTGGTTAACTTAGGTTGACTTGAGTGGTATTTTGTGTCTTTTTTTTAATTATATTTTTTAATATCATCTTGTAACATTAGGTTAATTGATAATTAAACTTCATATTTTTTTTTCCGATGGGGTTATCTTGATCTCATGACTCAAGTTTTGTAAGTTAACCTATTCAACTCATTTCCTAATTGAATTTTATTTTTATTTTTATCATTTAATATTTTGTTGATTGAAAATTGGTCTTAATAATTTTTTTCGTGCTTTATACAGGTTATTTAGGTCTTATGACCTGATTCAAAGATTTTATAATTAACATGAGTTAATCTAAGTAAATTCAAGTTGATCTAATATTTTGTTGTCTTAATGTTTGTTTTTAAAAAAAGATACTACCTTGATTTTTTTAATCAAACTATATTTTTACTAGTTTGGGTTGTCTTTGGACCTACAAAGTTGATTATATTCAACAAAAAGTTATTTCAACTAGCAACGCAGTACAAATAATTATTTAGTTTAATTTCAATGAAATTGATTTTTTAATGCAAGAATGCAGTTTTTAGCCTTTGAAAACATTTTTTTTTAATAATTGAGGGTTAAAGTATGTATAATTGAACACACACACACACACATACACACATTTTTACACACACACACACATATATACATATTTTTTTTATAACTGGGATCTCTGACCAGGTTAAGCACGACTAATTTTTGGGCCGATTTTTTTTAAAAACAATATGGATTGCTACAGTGCTTTCACGCTTATACTTTTTTTATTTTTTATTTTTTTCGCTTATATATTTTTTTGTAATCATGTTATCTCAGCTAGCTTAAGCTCTTTTTTTCACTTATACATTTTTTTTCCACTTATATATTTTTTTTTATAACCACGATCTCCGGGCCAACTCAAGTGCACCATCACTACTCTTCAGACCAAATCTGTTTTATGATAATCGGGGTGTTCAGGCCAGCGTGGACACACCATGACTAATCTCCGAACCAATTTATTATTATTTTTCATTTTTTTTCCTTATATAATTTTTTTATGACTGTGGTCTCTAGTCCAGCTTAAACATACCACGACTAATTCTCGGACTGATTTAAAAAAAAACAATATGGATTGCTACAGTGCTTTCATGCTTATATTTTTTTCCATTTATATATTTTTTTATAACCGAGGTCTCTGGGTTAACTTAAGAGCACCATGACTAATCCTCTGACCCTTTTTTATAATCGGTGCGTCTGAATCAACCGATGCGCACCACGAGTTTTATAAGTACGTATATACCCCTTATAAGACAAAATCCAAGAGTTGGTTAAAGGGGTGTATGAGTAATTTACCAATTATATTTTCTGCAGCGGTGTTATGGGCGTGTCTTCGGGCGCGACGCCAAGTTCAGAGCTTATGCATATTTTGGATGACGCGTACGGCGTAGAACTTCTAAAAATATATATTATTTTTTTATATATTCATTTTATTATGTAAAGTGTGTTTTAAATAATATCATGGTATTAGAGATATTTTCAATTTCTTTCATTTATGTGCATAGTACAATAATCATAATATCCTCAAATAAGACAAAAATATTATTCCATTGTTCATATGACGAAAAAAAAAGACTGTTGCAATCCACAATGCAACTTATTGTTGATAGAAAATTACAACTTATTTTATACTGTTATTTCATTGAAACCTACTAAACAAATAAATTTATATTCATTTAAAATTTATATATTTTATACAAAACTTGCACTTCATAAAAATTATATACAGATTTATTATTTTGTCTAAATTTATGCTATGATAAAAAAATCATACATAATAAATATTTTTTTACGTTGAAAAAAATATGATTTCGTCTGCGACAAGGCGCGGGTCCATGGCTAATTTTAGTTCTTTGGATGTTTTATTTTTTTTGTTCTTTGGATTATATGATTTTTATAATTTTATTATTTGAGAAATAATAATGATAATTTTAGTGATTTTGTTTTTATAAAAATCTTTTGATTTTTTTAAAGATTTTCCTGAAATTTTAATTTATATCGGTGATCATTTTAAAAGTAATATTACTCTATTTTCCCTTTATTCGTTTTTCTTGTTTTCTGTTTCTTTATTTGTTCTTTAGATTATATGATTTTTGATGATTTTATTATGTATGCAATAATAATGATAATTTTAGTTCTTATTTTTTATTGTTGTGTTATAAAAATCTTTTTCTTTTTTTTTATTTTTCATGGCAATTTAATTATTTTAATTGTTTTGGCTGTAATGTTAGTAATAATTTTAGCTTTTATAGCAATGATAATGACAATAACGTCAGGATGAATTTTCAATCTATGTTTTTGTCTTTTTGTTGATAGAAAATTAACAACTTATTTTTTATTTGATTATTGTAGGTATTTTTACAATTTATATTTTATTTTTGTTTGATTTAAATTGAATTATAAAATGAACTAATCTTAATACAGTGAACTTAATAATTCAGAATCCGAGTTTTCTTGCTTTTTTAATGATGATGATGAATTTATGTTGGTTATTTCATTTGAAACTACTAAACAGATAAATTTATATCGATTTTAAATTCATATATTTTATAGAAAACTTGCACTTGACATGAATTCTGCACAGATTTATTATTTTAGCTAAAAATACATACAATTAATATTTTTTATATTGAAAAAAATATTGTGCTGCCGCCGCGAAGCGCGGGGGCATTGTCTATATATATATATATATATATGAAACAATCAGGCTTTGACTCATAATTATTAAACATATTTGAAAATGTTTATGGCCAATTTTAGATTGATATAAAATTCTTTTTATAGAGTTGGTGGAAAAAAAACAATTTGCCACACATTGATAAAGAAATATTTGTTTTTTCTTAAAATCCATTATATATAGTCTTTATCCCATATTAAAAAACTAGATTTTTTTTCAAGACTTATAAATAGAAATTTGTATTTGTTTATTGTAAAATCAACAAAAATAAAAATCTTCCTTTTGAATTGTTTTCTGCACTTTAGTCTATTGTATTTACCCTAGTTTTTATATATACAGAAAATGAGTTTTTTTTAAGAAATAAATAAATTTAAATTTATAATAAAATGCATCCACTCAAAATATTATAATTGTTAAATCTCGAGTTGCCATTTTAAAACCAACGTGCCCCTTCATGTAACATTTTCTACTCCCTGTTTTCATTTGTTTTTAATATTCCAAGTTGTGCTTTGATCGAGCAAGAAGCCATCATAAAATGATTAATTGTAATTTTTAATTTAGAAATTTAAGCCCGTCGTTGCCTCGAGTGTACTAACATCCCAAAAGGTTTATTTTTTCATTAAAAATATTTTTTTTGACCCGAGAAAACTCCAACCCCTTTTTTTACTATTTACGAGCCTGAGTGTATCGAGTAAAATCCTGATTGTTATATATTTTTATAAGATGAACACATTCTGACTCAAACTCAAAAATTACAGTGCAGATTTCAAGTTCTTTACCTACACAACAGGGTTCTTGAGGACTCCATTAAAAATACTTTCTCAAGCCCAACAAGTATATATTATCTTTAAAAATTGCCACAAAATTTGACCTATATATATATATATTATTTAAAATATAAAAAAAATTCAAATAAATATTATTTTTATTACAATTTAATATCGAGACTAATATTTATTTATTTTTATATCTTTAGCGTCGTTGTGATAAATATAATGTTTTTATTTTTAAAATTTAAAGCTTATACTAGTTTTTAATAAAGAAGTGCTATTTTCATAAATAAATTTTTTTAGTGGCCTAACATTTTTTTTGTAATAATTTAAAGAGAAAAAAATTCGTTATAAGGGTTTACTCAGAGTTGTGAAAGTCGTTCCGTTCCGTCTGGAACGCCCAAAACGTGTCGTTCCACGCATAAAACCGGCACAAAACGGCATCGTTTTTGTGCCGGTTTTAATTCCGGATCGTTCCACAAATTCCGGTCGGAACGACTCGGTTCGGTGCCGGGCATACCATTCTGGGTTCATTAAAACGACGTCGCTTCATGTCCCTTACAAAATACACTGAAGAAACAACCCCCGTCCATAATTCCCAAATCAATTTCATTTCTTCAACCGCAAAAAAAAGAGGTCAGTACACCAGAAAAATGGATCTCACTCAAAAAGTTTTTCTGACATTAAAAACAATAGAATTACTTGAAAAACATACAATAAGTAGCTTAAATTTCAAATATTTTGGATCTTTTAATTATAATTAAATTCATTTTTTATTTTTTATTTTAAAAAAATAATTTTATTGTTGGAATTTTAGAGATGTTTCTAATTTTGAGATTATGTTTGTTTGATTTTGTATTTGTATTGTATAATTTAAAGTTAATTTATCTTGATTTTTAATTATATTTGTTAAATTAATATTTTTTTTCATATATATATATGAACAATACAAAACCAGAATGTTCCGTTCCAATAAAAAAACTACAACAGTGCTCAGAAATTTTACAACTTTGGGTTTACTTGGTCTGTGGAAGTTAAAATGCTATGTCCCTGTGGACAGGTTGGCTGAAATTCACTATATTAGAACATTTATATGCTTCCTCACAATAACTTATGGTTTTATTCATGGAATAGAACCATGTTATCAATTCCATCGTACATTTTGTTTCAATACAAAAAACAAAGTAAATTATATCTCGTTTAGAATCTCATCCCGTTCCATAAATTCCACTTAAATTCCTTCCGAATTATTTTGGTTTCATTTCTTCCGTTTTGTTTCGGCCAAATAATATATATATATATATATATATATATATATATATATATATATATATATATATATATATATTTTAAAAATAATGATTAGTTTTACCATTTCAATCATATCTTTTAATTCAACTATTAGATTGAGCAGAAATTTTACTAGAAATCTCTTGACATATTTATATATATTATGCTAAATTTCAGATCAATAAGAGAATGTAACGACCTTACAAGATTGATGATGATATTCTCGTAATATTATACAAGTTCATAATTTTGTTCAGAAAAATTTTATTGTCTTTTTTTATATTATTTTTTTTCAATTTTATTATTAAACAAGAAGTTTATTACAAATTACACTTTATAATTTGCTTTGCTTTGCTTTATTTAAGGTTATCATAGTCTTATAACGTAGATCACACATTTAAGAGATTTACCTACGTTGACCCGAATTAATTCAATATATCATTGTTTAAATATTTTTTCAATATATCTTGATTTTTTGTCAATTAGACTATTTTTATCTATTTTTCATGTTATCTATGAAAACATCAAATCAATCAAGTTATATCAATTAAACTCTCATTTTTTTATTATTTATGTTTGAAATTTAAATTTAATAATTTTAAATAATTTTATTTTTAAATTTGAGCTTATTTTTTTTGTTTAATAAACATAAACATAAACATAAACATAAACATTACAACCCAAAACAAATCACTGAAAGAATAAAATACATGGAGATAAGGTGGCCACAAGGCTCAGGATTCTGGTGTGGTAACCCCATCCATGAAGTACGTAGACTTGTGCTTCCTAAAGGAGGTAAAAATGGTGAAGTAGATTTCAAGTTCCAAGGAGGACTCGATACCACGCGAGTCACTCTTGTAGCAACCTTTGCCCATCAATATTTACTGACTTTAAGCTAAACACTACTTGGATTTCATTGAAAAACTACAAATCCTTCTGGATTTCAAGAGAGGTAAGAACTTGGATTGGGAATGTTAGTGATGATAATTGAAGTCAGATAAGATTGGTAGAGAGATAGATAACTTGTACCTCTGAATGATGAGAATGGGGCCTAACATGGAATCATGAGGCAGAATCTTGAACAGGCAAGAAAACTTTGACTATTGCCAGCAGGAAGCTTAGTCAGTTGCCGCAGATTTCTCCCAGCTTCAACTTTGGATTTCTTACTAATGATTCCGAAAGCAGGATCAAAATGATAACTAATAGCAACCTAATGTCAGCTCGTAGGTTGCTGAATGCTTTCCTTAGAAACTAAAAATGAATCATTAGTAAATGCCCAATTGAACAAATATGTGCTCCAGGTGTTTTGCAGGGACACCAGAAGTTCACGTCAAGGACCAGCAAAGGCAACACATGGAAGATATAGCAGGAACGGGTAATATTATTAAACCATACAGGACAATAATCTAGTTTGGTAAGACATTTCTTATTCTGCCCGAAGTTTCGATTCAGCACACAGATCGAGTTCATTACATGATACACATTTCCATCATTTTACTACAACTGCTGTTCTGCATTTTCATTTTCATAAAACTTCCTATTATAGCTTCGATGGAGGCTGGTACCAACCCCATGGTTCATCAGAGATATACTGAGTTACCTGCTTCACACTTAAGTAGTTTTCAAGTCCCCTAAGAAAAAAGGATAGCAAAAGGAGTCAGCATCAGCAATAAGTTGATGCCAATCTACAGTAATTTCAATAATTTAGCAAAAGGGCTGCAGACAGTTTGCATCATAACCAAAAATTCTCTTATCATGGGAAAATGTTGTTCATAAAATTCTATATGTTTGGATTTAGCATATAAAAATAGTCTCTTGCAAATTTTTTTTAAGGAAATTAGATTCGTACCATTCTCCTAAATCACGCCCAAAACCACTGCGCTTAATGCCTCCCCATGGAGCTTGACAGAAGCATGGTTGTGAGCAATTGACCCAGACAATACCTGACCGGAAAGCCTGCGAAAATGGAGGTGAAGGAAAAAAATTAAGTCAAAAAGTAAATAATCCATCTGAACATATTTTGATGTGTTACTTGCACATTGATTAATTGTTACTTCAAGTCTCACCTTGGCAACACGATCACACCTCTCTGGATCATTTGATATAACAGCAGCTCCTAAGCCATAACTGTGGGACATCCATAGAAAGTCAGAATAAAATATCCAAGAATTGAGTACGTCGAGAGGAAAAAAAACAAAAGAAGCAACAACAAAGATAATGAAGATAATATACCATCCAAGTATTCAGACACATTCACTGTCTTTATTGAAAAACAAGAAAAAACTTACTGGGTGTCATTTGCCAACTCGATGGCTTCATCTTCATTACTAAATGTTTTAACACATAGAACAGGCCCAAAAACTTCTTCTCTCCAGATTTGCATGGAAGTCGTTACATCAGTGATGATGGTTGGTTCAACAAAGAATCCCTTGTTTAAATGCTGCCAACACATTTTAAAAAATTACTCAAATACCCAGAAAGACATAGAGACTGAGCAATCCCACCAAACACAGGAAATACACAAACCTTAGGACGATCCCCACCACTCAAAATGGTTGCACCTTCACTCTTGGCGGTTGCAATGAATTTTAATGTTCTATCATACTGCAGCAATGAGGTAAATAATTAAATTAGCAGGTTTAGTTCATGAAGAAGAGTTGATTGTTCAGAAAATAAAATACATAATGTGACTTTTTGAGATCACAAGTTGAACAGCAAATCAGATATTAACGGAAGCAACAATATTTTTAACAAACACTTGCCTGCTAACAAAACATTTTAGAAAAGTAAACTTTGTAATGAAATATCATCCCATCTGAACCAACAAAGAGATGGAAAATGTAGGATGTAAACAACCACTTGCCTGTCCTCCACTGACAACTGGACCAAGCCTGCAACCTTCTTCGAAAGGATCAGAGATTTTAATTTTTTTGGTCCATTTGACAAGCCTGTCCAAAAATTCTGATGCAATGCTTTCCTGAAATATTAAAGTGAATAAAATCTTAAATTTTTACAAGGCAAACAAATTTTAAGAAAAACATATCATTTGATAAACTATACGTTGTGGATGCAGATAGCCAAACATTTCTTATCCCAATATCTTTCACTCATAGTATATCCAAGCTTTAAGTGGATAAGCTGTTGCAAGCAAGTCACTCATTTACATATACAAGATTAGGAAAGCTGCATTTATTGTCTTAAGGGAATACCATTTTCTTGAAGAAACAGCAGAATTTTCAATTAATCTTCAAAGTCAAAGAAGATTAGCCGCTGCTGTTAATGTTTGATAGTGACTTAAGACATTAGCAATCTCTGACTTGGAGGGGACTTTTGAAGACATGCGTTTTGAGTAGGTTTTATAGCTCACTTGACAGAGACACAGGCACATTACCATGTTTTATTGTTTGGATAGCTGCAATGGAGGGTTTCTTTTCATGCTTTAACTTAATCACAAACTCCAAAATTTGGTTACTCTTAGCTAGACTTGTTTTTTTGGTAATCTTCACAGCTCCTAGGGATCATTTATAAGACTCTTTAAGGGTATTGACTTGGATTTTGGAGCAGGGTCAGTGCTGCTTCTTTGTTTCAAGAAGCTAAATTCATTTTATAGGGTCTTACTAGTTCTGGGTGTAGCTAATAGGAATCTTTAGTTCAATTCTGCTTTTCAAGGCATGGAAAATCAACCCAAAGCATAAACTGTAAACTACAAGGGGAAGGTGTTGTAACGTGCAAAAATGAAAGTGGTAAAAGTATTGCTAACATATAAAATCTCAACTTTGGCCTTAGGTTAAGAGGTCATTTGACATGCATTAAGGACAGAGGGCATCACACTTACATGCACTAAAAGACGGGAAGTTGCACTACATATCTGGCCATTTGTCCAGAAGCAACCAAAGAGGGTCCACTCAGCCGCTGGAAGAAAGCAAGTAATCTACTATAAATAGAAACACCTGCATGATCACATACTTGCTTCCCCTATGCGATAAACTTTGGATGCAGAATCTTCTTAACAATTTGTTGTTGAAGAAAAATCAATATGAATTGAAAAAAAAAAAAAAGGAATGCTAAGCGGGAACTAACCCTTATCAAGATCAACATCCTCAAAAACAATGATTGGACTTTTCCCACCTAGCTCCATTGAAACAGGCTGAAAGATAATACAATTTACAAGCAGTGATTAGGCACAAATCAGCAAGCAGCATCTAATAAGAGACAAAAGCACAAGACATACCTTAACCATTTGAGCTGCAGATGCCATTATCCTGCTCCCTGTAGCGTTGCTCCCAGTAAATGCAACCTGACAACAACTTATTAGCAATTAAAGCAAGGTGAATATAAAACCTAAAAGTAATATTCATCAGGATCTGGCTTGAAAAGGTGCTGAACAAGCAAATAATAACAGAATACTGAACCTTGTCAACATGAGGATGTGATGCCAAAGGAGCACCAGCTTCAGTGCCCAACCCAGTTAAAATATTGAGGACACCAGGAGGAAGACCAACCTCCCTACACACGTCAGCAAGCTCCAAACAAGTCCTGAAATCAGAAAAATGACATGAAACATGGCCAGCCAACCACCATCAGAATTTATGCAAGCACCAATAATTTAAGGGCAAAGACATACACAGATGCCAGTTCAGAAGGTTTCAGTATTGCAGTGCACCCTGCAGCCAGGGCTGGAGCCACTTTCCATGTCGCCAACAATAATGGGTAATTCCTTCAATATAAGAGACAAGAAATAGTTAGTTTCTATAACACCTGGTTTTTTAAGTAGAATTTAGAAGTAAACAGTGAAGAAAGTCCTAAAACAAAACCTGACAGCCAACATGACTCCTGGAGACAACATACCAACACATTAGAGATCTTCCTAAAGTCAGTAATGAGATCAAGGAAATAACTAAGATATAAAACTAAGTAATAATGATGGTAGCAACGGAGCAAAATGTATTTACAGAGGTCTCATTTCTTCACCAAAGAGGATTTTGAACAGTCCTCATTTATGATTGTAAACTAAATTGGAAAGCACAAAAATAACTTCAGAGATCAACTAAAACCATGGTTGCATGCATTGTGAATTTAGCAAGTCGACATCAAGGTGACAAATACAAAGTTACAAGTTATAACCAAGACTACAACATTCCAGATAGCAAACAAAGCAGAGTTGAAGTGCAACTACAAGCAGCCAGTATAACTAGGAGAAGTGAAGACTTAGATTGTGACAACAAATTCAATGGAGAACCACAGAAGGTTGCTATGATGGCACCAGTGGTCTCAACTCATAAAGACATTTCGTTAGCAAGATAAAAATTATGGAAAAGTTAGAAGCTCCACGCACTTGAACATGCTAAAAAATTAATAAGTCAAGCTTCAGTATATATATATATATATATATATATTCAATGCAATGAATAGATCTTCTCAGATCCACACAATTCTTTCTTCCAGCCTCTTAATTTCCTATCCTTCGAAAAACATGCTATGCTTGTTTTACAGTGCTGCATTCATTGCCATTGGCGCAGCTGGAAAAAAAATGTAGAGCTTACTGCTAACAATTAATTTCAAAAAAATTGGCATGCCCATGCCAGAAAAATTTAATTACAAGAGGTTAAACAATACATAAGAAAGAAAGGAAGAAAGAAAGAAATTGCATAAATGTATCACATGGTGAAGCATCAGTACCATGGAGTGATCAATGCAACAACCCCAAGTGGTTCTTTAAGAACGTAGCTCTTGAATGTTTCCATAGGAAGAGAAACAGGAGCTTTCTGTTTTGCATCTAAGCCTTCAGCAAGGTCCGCATAGTACTCAAAACATCCTGCAACATCATCCTGGACAACAAGAATTCCAACATAAGAAATGCATATATTACTCAACTCAATATCTCGATGGTGCCACAAGCATACCATGTCCCACAGTGCTTCATCTAGAGGTTTTCCACTATCAATCGCTTCAAGTTTTCCTAGTTCTGATTTCCTCTCTGTTATCTGCACACAATCAAAGATACAAAGGAGTTGGGACCCGAGACAAGCAGGGAAGTTCAAAGTACTTGCAGATTTTTTTTTCAATAACAATCATAATCTCATGCTCCATTAGAAGAAAAATGGGTTCCATATCTGACACATCATTTGTCATTAACGTTTTGAATATAAAAAATGCGAGTTTGTTATTTAGTAATCCAGGAAACCATTCCTCTCAGATTTTGAGAGAAAGCACTAATAAATTACAGAAAATAACCTTTGTAATACCTCACAAGATTAACCTGATAAATGACGAAAAATTCTTAAAAAACATTTTTAGTGATCAAAAGTAAGGCTTAGACACATAAGGGGAGTTTGGGATCGTGGTTTAACTGTTCTGAAAAAAAATGATTTTTTTGGGCATCAAATTAGTATATTTTTATATATGTTTTGAATCATTTTGATGTGCTGATATATATATATATATATATATATATTATTTTGATGCATTTCCAAGCAAGAAAAACATTTTGAAGAAAAATCTATCAAATTCTCAATCAGGCACGTACACAAAACAAATAACTATAATAAAGAAAAGTAATTCAAAACAATGAATATGCAAAGTCACAGAGGAAATTAAACAATTCAGCAATTCATTGCACGCCAACATATAACAAACTGCAAAATAACAGATGAATCCAAGGAAACTGCAAGGTTGGAAAAAAACCCAAGATCATTAAGCAGTAATATATCTTGGGAGTTGCGAGTGACAAAACAAATCAGCAAAACTGCAAATTAAACTGTACCTTAGCAGCAATAGCACGCAAATACTTGGCACGATAAGCACCAGAAGCGGAGGACCAATCCTTGCCCTTGTTCCTAGAAAATGCTTTCTTTGCAGCTTCAACTGCAATCTCCACATCTTCTGCGGTAGCTGCTGGTATATCACCTGAACAAGTACCATGTTCCACAAAACCATAAAGATAAAATCTTCTCGAGGTTGCAAGTCAGTTAAGAGATTCAAAATTACTGAACAACTAAACAACAAGAACCAAAAATTTAAAGTAAGAAAAAAAAACATTCATTAGTGACATAAATTAACGTTTTAACCCAGCAAAGAACACACGTACGGAGCTATCGTGAGTGAGTAAACTGACCGATGATCTGTTCAGTGGCAGGGTTGATAACGGGGATGCGTTTTTTGAGAACGGCTTCTCTCCATTCTCCGTCGATGAAAAGCTGTCGATTAGGTAGATGGATCGCCATTTTGTGTTTCAATGCGTTGAGTTCGGTTTGAAGGATGGCGGATGCTGTCGTCGATATTTGCTGTCCAAACTAAAGTTGTAAATATCATTTTCGGTTTTGAAGTGTTTCGTGGTGTATTATTTTATTTCGGGTTCTACTATTAACATTAACATTAATTAACAAATATACTAAAACAAAATGAAAATTACTATTCACCTACACTCATCCGTACTGTGGACGCGAGCTTTTTTCTCCGTGCGTCACGCGAGTTCGTCCACCATTTTTTTTGTTTTTTCTGCCTGTGAACAGTGTAGTGACAATTTTAGCCCCGGTAATAAGACAAAATGACGTTTTCGACCGAGGGGTAAGGGAGTAATTGCGCACGTGCGGACCGGTCCGACGCCTTTTTTTAATTTTTAAATGGATAAAGACGGTTCTAGCCCCTAATAAGACAAAATCTATTAATTAAGATCAGGGACATAACGGTAACTGACCATTATTATTTATATATATTTCAAAATCTGTTAGGCGCGTGCTGTGCACGCGCTCGACGATGTCCTCCTGACGCCCCGTTCAAGTGGCGCGTGCGATATGCTACGGTGACCGGAAATGGGCTACTGACGTCTAATCCAGTGCGCCTCCTCTTGGTCTTCCTTCCGGTGCGACGCTTTGCTTCACATGGTGGCCGTGGACGCGGCGGTGACCGGTTAAAGTCGGTTGCTCCGTTTCTCTCTCCTGCATGTAAAAGTGAAGAAGAGCCCCCGAGTTTGTATAAATTCATTTCGGTCCCTTGACTTTTAATTGTGTATATGGCTCTTATTTCAGTTATATAAGTTTTGATTTTGTTTGATTGAGTCCTTCGATTGCAATTAATGAAATGTTAACGTTTCACTTCGGTCCTCCATCTTTTAATTTCCAGATTAGGTTGAAAATACTAATTAGGTTGAAAGTACTGAATATATTCAGTACAGAAGTTTCAATTTTTGCAAATTTGTCCTTTAATTGAAAATGTTAATAAATCTAACTTTCATTTCAGCCCTTAAAATTTTAATTTGTTATTTTCATCCCTTTATATTTTATTTTCATTTCAGCCCTTAAAATTTTAATTTGTTATTTTCATCCCTTTATATTTTATTTTCATTTCAACACTTATATTTTTATTTTTATAATTTCTAATATAACCCCTACTTTTGTCCATGTAGTTATAAGTTTGTTTAACACAATAATAATAATAATAATAATAATAATAATAATAATAATAATAATAATTCTTTTCTTACTTGCTTCTTTGATAAAACAAATTCGTGAGGATAATTTGATAATTTTTATTTTTTTGGCAGTAATAGCAATGATAATTTTTATTTTTCTTTTTATATTATGTCTTTATTTTATCTTTTGTTCAAGTTTCTAGCATTTTTTTTATTCTTTCATTTATTTTTGTTTCTTTCATAATAATAATAATAATAATAATAATAATAATAATAATAATAATAATTTAATTGTTTCTCTTATTTACTCTTTTGTTAATGTTTTTTTTCTCCGTATAATTTAATAATTTTTATTGTTTTGACAATAATGGCAATGATATTTTTTTGCCACTGTTCACATCCGGAAAAGATAAAAAAAAAAGGGTGGACGTGCACCTGCGAAGAACGGAGACAAATTTCGTGTACACAGTGCTAATGAGTGTGTGTGTACAGTGTTTGAACAGTAAAATCCGTTTTGTTTTAGTGTATTTATAAGACATTGTTCACATCCGGAAAAGACAAAAAGAAAGGGTGGACGTGCACCTGCGAAGAACGGAGACAAATTTCATGTGCACAGTGTTAATGAGTGTGTGTTCTTAGTATTTAAACAGTAAAATCCTTTTTGTTTTAATGTATTTATTAATTATATATATTTATTATATATATTTTCGCGATAGTGATGTGGCACATCACTACCGCATAAATGCATTATATATATATATTCTCGAGAGTCACTCATTGCGAAGTGATGAATTGAATTTCAATTCATGGCGTGAATTTTTGACTTTTGAGTAACCATTTACTATTGAAAAACAAAAGTGAAGGTACACTTATGAATCATCGGTCAAATGGTCGGTGAATAGTGTGAATGAGTCATGGTGGCGGTAACCTTCGTTCTGTTTTAGTATCTTTAGTAATAGTAATATATATATATATATATATATATATATATATATATATATATATATATATATATATATATATATATATATATTACTATTACTAAAGATACTAAAACGAACGAAGGTTACTGCTCACCATGACTCATTCACACTATTCACTGAGCCATTTGACTCGATGATAAATTCAAAAAATAGTTTATATCTAAAAATAAAATTGTTTAAAAGTGTGTAATTTAATTTAAAAAATATAATAAAATAATTTTTCTGAACAAAATTTGAACATGTATAATATTACAAGAATATCATCATCAATCTCCTAAGATCATTAGATTCTCTGATTGCTCTGAAATTTAAATATAATATATATAAATATATCAAGAGAGTCCTCATAAAATTTCATCTCAATCTAACAGTCAGATTAAGAGATGTGATTATAAAGTAAAATTATTTATTATTTAAAAAAAAACATTATCTGACTAAAATAAAATGAGTAAAACGAGAAACATAAATATTTCGGCCAATATTTATCTGAAAGTACAAAATAGATCAGAATTTAAATACTATTTTATCTCTTTTTTTCATTAATATAAAACATTTAGGTTATTTCATATGAAAACATAAACAACTATGATTTAAACTCCACGATGCTGACTTTGTTTTACAAGAAAGCGTAAAGTATTAATAGTAGTTTCAAAATTCAAGGAAATTTTTTCTTTAAAAAAGAATTAAAGCGAGAAATATCACTTTTGCCATTATATTTTGTGTACAATTATTTTTTGCGGTTTTTTTTTTCAAGTTGTTTTTAATATGAAATTGAGAAAATGAGAACTTATTATAAGAACAATGCTTTAAGATTTTAAAGTTACGTAACTTCATGTTTCAAATTACGGTTGAAATTATTTTTTACATTTAATTTTTATTTAGAATTTTATTAAAATAATTTTTTTTTATTTTTTAATTTTTTTTTTTAATATTAGAATATCAAAATGATCTAAATAAACTATAAAATTAATTAAAAAAATTCAAATATTTTTAAAAATATTTTTGAAACACAATGTCAGACACACCTGAAAAATTTATTAGTGAGGTTTAATTTTAAATGAAATTTTAATAATATTAATATTTTTAATTTGATTCACCTAGCTAGAGTGATAAATAACTAAATAAACTTACCCAAATCTATTCCAAACCTGTTTTGATCAAGGTCTTAATAAAAATAATTGATTTTAATTAAATTAAATGATTAGGGGGTTGACTAGATAATCTAGTTTGCTAGAAAGTTGTTGTTCTAGAGATTGATTTACAACTTATCTTGATGAAGTAAATGAAGTCTCATAATTATAATTATAATTGAGACTTGTAATTATTATGAATATCTTACTTATAATTATTAGGGAGATCTTACCACAAAAATGTAGTTACTGTTCATGTAAAACATCAAGAGTCAAGTTGCTCTACTCCAAAATTGATCTTCGCCTTCAAATTATAGATACTTATGTTATGAATATACATATGAAATCTGAGCACTATAATATTCAAACAGGGCATTTAATTAAGATTGGTTGAATCTTTAAAACATTATTTTGAGAGGTTATGATTTTTCATATTTCTATCCTTTCTGTTAGCATAGATAACACATTAGATGTGGTTTCAAAAACCCTAACAAAATTGGCTAAAACTATATTTAAATAGACTTAATTATATTATTGATTCATGTTATGATGACACTCATATCAAATTCTATTTGAATGTATAAAAAAAAATATCAAGGCATTGCTAACTTGTTTTGTAGTATATTCTAAAAAAAGCTACATGGAGATTGGTTTGATATGGTCTAATCAACTTTGCGGATCCCAAAACTACATGGATGATTGATAAAAATATATTTTACCAAAAAACTCAAGGCAATATCTTTTTTAAAATATATTATAAAAAACATAAAAGGCATTGATGTTTCGTTGTGACCCTAGACGCGAATAACTGTGGACTTCAACAACAAAAATCAGTAAAATTATATTTTTGCTCATTGGGGTGCAAAATTTAACCCTTGGTGTCAGGGATATTTTGGACATTTTCATGAGATATGTGTGGTATTTGCAAATTGTTTGGGGGTGTTATGGTATTTTTTGTTTTTTTAATAGTGAAACTACCTATTTATCCTGGGTGCTAGCTAGAAGACGAAGGTTGGTTGAAGGTATCTTTGATTTTTTGTCTGATCTTGAACAATTAAATATTGACCTTGCCCCCGGGTGAGACACAAACAGGTCGTTAGAGGCGAGGGTAGCTTAGTTTCAATGATAGCAAATTAATTTATAGGTAGAAAATTAATGATGTTTTCTTCTTTTATAGGTAGAAAATTAATGACTTATTTTTGTTGTTTAGCTATTGTAGGTGTTTTAACAAATTTTTTTATTGTTTTGTTTAATTTAAATTAAATTATAAAATGAACTAATCCTAATACAGTGAATTCGATGATTCAAGTATCTAAATCTTCTTGTTTTTTTTTTTTATTATGATAATTTTATGATGGTGATTTTTTTGAAACTTGTTAAACAAATAAATTTATAAATTCTATTGGAAACTCGCGGTCCACATGAATTCTGGACATATTTATTATTTGTCCAAATTTATAGTATAATAAAAAAAAATCTTACACTCTTAATATTTTATAAATATATATATGTTGAGAAGAAAACACTTAAATTAATCCTTGTCAGCCTAAGAAACTTATTAACATTAGTGAATCGATTTATAAGACCAATATAAACTTATAAAAAGTAAATCAAACCAAATTATGAGCCTTAATTCCCAATCAAATTCAATATTGAATGATAAAAATTTAAAAGTTCAATTAAAAAGGATACAAAAATAGCTCAAGTTAACTGAGGTTAATTGATTAAACCCATTACCTAGGTCATTAATGTAATTATGCCTACTGTGTAATTTTATATTATGAAGCACAACTCTCAATTTATTCATTGGATATGGATAAAATTTAGCCATAAGTTTCCAAATATACATGAAGTTAGAATTTTAGATCAATCAAAATTCTAAAAGACATTACGATACAGGTTGACAAATACAATATGAATTTTGTCATTTGTTGCCTTTCGACTTGTCAACTCCTAATATAAAGAAGACTCTTCTCTAATAATGCAATAATATTCAACACAATAAATAACTTTGAAACTTTTCTAATCTATAAGGGTCTTTAATGGGTAAAATATAGTTTATAAGTATGACAACGATTCTTATTTCATAAATATATTTTTAAAAACAATATGTTATTTTTATTCCATTTTTAGTAAGAAAATATTAAATAAAACAATTATTGGAGGCAAACTAAAACAATGTTAAAGAGACTAGTAAAAAGGACTATATATAAGAAGCTTTGAATAAGGGAGAACATGCTGATAAGATTGAATATGCCCATGTGAAGATATTAATGATAAGAAATATTATTGGCATAACAATTAATGTTATAATTGTAGAAGGAATGACATTTTTGCCAAAGACTACAAATTCATATTAATTAAGGGTAATGTTGTCACCTTTACTAAAAATGATAAAATTAGCGAAGAAGAATGTGACATCTAAATATATTTCACAATGGGATAATTAAAGGGTATTAATAAATTATGACAATGATTAGATTGTGGATTTGGAGTGCTTTAGTCATGTGATTGGAGATGAAAGAAAAACTAAAGTGATGAGTGGTTATCACAACAAATTATTCAAGTTTGTTGGTCATATATGTCATCCAAACACTAATTACATCTCAATCTATCATAGATAAAGTGGAGTAATAAAGAATGTGTTTATTATTGTGGTAGTTTTTGTAGTTGTGGAATGAAAAAAAAAGTTTTGGAAAATAACTTTTACTTGTGGTGATTTGATTAAAATTATAGTTGAAGTTGTTGTTTAGTAAAAAAACATGTCTGAGGTGTTTGGTTAAAATTGTGGTTGGAATTGATGTTGGTAATAAAAGGATCTAAAAAGACATGAATCAATTTCTTATTTTTCAATTACATATATGTAATCATTACTAATATATTGTAAAAAGAGTCATGCAAATTACAACACTAGTTTTATTATCCATTAAACTTGTTGTAATCCTATCACGAATATAATCATAAGAAAGACCTTTAGTTTCCATGGTTTTGTGAACATGGAAACTATCCGGTTAAAAAATCCTCAATAACAAAATTCAGTTGGTGTTCAAATTTTGTAAATGCTAGATCTTCTTAAGACTTCCTTTTAATATAGTTATGTATTGTCATAGATGCTATTACAATTTGAACTTACGCTTTGTAAAGAATGAAAGCATATTCTACAAAGTTTTTCGTCTTTTTCAACACCCTTTCATGAATCTCCATGTATTTTCCAAAACTTTTTAATGTCTTTTAAAAATTTTCACCTCTTTATAAATAAGAATATTTTCCCTTCCTTTTAAACATAACATATTCTCCCCCTCTTTTGTTTTTGAAATTAAAGTTTTAAAAAATAAAATGTGTTCCCTCTCTTTTTTTTTGTTTTCAAAATTCAAATACACTTGACTCATTACAAAGTTTTGTGATTGATTGTTTTTATCTTAGAAAAATTGTAAATATAGAAACAAGAAGTGAATGATAAAAATTATAAAATGATAAATGATTGGCCAAAACATGCTAAAAATACATTTTAGGTATTTTTTTTTAAAAAAATTAGGGGTTAAGAATTGGTTTGTGACACTTAATTGACAAATTGAGTTGATTTATTAATAATCTAAGTGTGGATAATTGAAAACCATTAAATAAAGTAATTAAATATATGAAATACCTTATACTATAAGCTATATTATACTAAATAACTGGTGTATTAGAATGTTAAAATGATGTGAATTAGATATTAGACACCAATGATTCAAAATCCTAATATACCCTTTCGTTTACAGGCTTTGATAATTTGGATAATACACATTTCAAACAATTATAGTATTCTCTTTCCTTCTCAATCCTTCACCTATTTTGATTTTTTTATGCCAATTAATCAGTTGTATTCCATTTTTTATTGCTCTTCTTCTTATAATATTTTTTCATATGATTTGTCCTTTCATTTGCCATAAGTAAATATGTTTTTATGCTTAATGAAGAAATTATATCTTAAAAACACCCTGACAAAATATGCATTGTAAAATCCATGATAGAATTAGAGTTCATTATCCTTGATAAAATTAGAGAGAAAGTCAAGTGACTATGAGTTTTCACAAAGAACATTTCATTCTGCCCAAAGCTAGTGTTATCAATTTATATCCATTATAATATTCATTTAGTAATTGGAAAGACATAAAGTAGCGTGTATACTGTGCATAATTATAAATGCAGATATATACATCATAGATTTAATATAATTACACATTAGTCAAAGAAAAACACTGCGGATCCACTTACTAAAAGCTTAATAAAAGAACTTGTGTGTTTAGTTTATCAAAGAAAAATAAGCTCAAACTCTTTAAAGATTAAAGAGTGTCATGATGATAACCTGCCTAATTTAAAATAATGATCATTCAATTCATTTATTTTCTATGATTACGTATCACTTTGTATGTTGGTTAGCTAATTTTTATTTATCCAAGGGGTCATAACGTGAGTGGTGAGGACACTCTCGTCCCTTAAGAGAAGTCAGGGATTCAATCTCTCTTCTTGTATGGAGCCTGCTATTTGGGGAGCACTTTCACCCCTTCGGGGCCCACCCGGTGCGAACGTGGATTAGTCTAGGTCAGCGTCTAGGACACCGCGTGGTTTATACCCAAAAAAAGCTAATATTTATTTATGTATGAGATCATTGGAAAGAAGAAGTTTGACATTGTAATACTATTATATTATTTAAAACCATCCATGATGATGAATGTGGAATTAATATATTATTCATTGTATCTTATCAATTCATTCATTATTCTTTGTAAATTCAATGAATTGTCAAGAATCAATTTTGAATTGATTATATTCCATTTAGTTTTTTTGTGAGATTCATTGGTCTTACAAATTCCATAAATTATTAGGAATTAGTTTTATTTAATTTTTAAAATAATATTGCATTCATAAACCCTTGTATAAATAGGAGTGGGGTTTTATTCTTAGTAGTTGAAAAAAGTATGAAAAAATAAAATATAAAATAATTCAAAGTATTGTAGTTGAAGTTGGGAGGTAAGTTTCACTTCGATAAATTTAGACGACAATTTTCTTTAATGTCCTGTTTTTTTTTTAATATTTAAAAGTAAATACTCTAATACTTATGTATTATCATTTGTGTAACATTTTGTGTTCATGTTTTTATATTTTTATAAATATATTTAATGCGATTTAATAAAAATTCTCCCAGGAAATATTAGTATAAAAACAGTAAAGGGATGTTCTGAATATAAATCAAGAGTGAGGAAACCTCAAACGACCAGAGGTGATTTGAACATGGCACGCGCCGTGCTTTTTGAAAGTCAACGGTTTTAATTAACCCCTTTCAAAGGGTAATAAATAGAAAATCTTATTATTATCCCGTAGAAATCCAAATTCCCTTTTTTTAATGGTAATTTGGTAATAAAATAATATTTTTAATCTATTTTCTATATCAAATCAAAATAACCTAAAGTTACTAAAAAAGTTTAATTAAAATTAAAAAATAAAATTCTAAAAAAAAAATGATGGTGGTGATACACACAGGAGAAGAAGATATGATACTTAAAAAACACCATCCAAATATTACCGCAAACAAATCTGATCCAATAATCAAAATACATAAGAAACGAAGATCAAGATATATAGAACATGATATTTCACATATAAATCATGGATGGATGGAGGCCTATGGTACATGATGGATGAACAAAAAGAATGGAAAAACAGAGGAAACCATGATAAATTACAAGACAGAAGCGATCAAAGCAACAGAGCGTACAGACAGCTAAAGCCTATGTAAGATGGTGTGACCAAACTAACGTTTCTGTGTAGTCTTCTGATACTTGTCTTTGATCCATTGGAAGCCAACAGAGGTCCCTTCCTTCACCTTCTTGAACCCAGTTGAAGCAACCTGCTTGGTCTTTCCGAGTCCTTCTCCAAGCTTTTGCTTGTATTTGGCAGTCGAGTCGCCGCCGCCGCCGTTGTTATGGTAGACAACAGGATCCTTGTTGTAGTCCCACTGATCAGCCCATGATGTCTCATAAGAGGCGTTTCCGGCCATGATTCTTAACAGCCGATTGATCGGAGACAGAGAAAAGATGGAAGAATTTTTGTTTAGAAGAGGGAGGGAGAGCCTTATGAAAATGGAATCTCTGATGAAAACAGAGGAGGTGTTCTTGTTCATGAGTTGTGAATTCGCGTGCTATATATTCCTAACCCGGTCCAACTTGAGAATCCGGGGATTGGACTGGTTTTTTTTTTCACACGCTTGCTGTGGCGGCGCTATTTGACTAATATACCCTTTCGTTTTGAGGGTTTGATAATTTGGATAATACACATTTCAAACAATTATATAATTCTTACCCTTTACGTATTTTGATTTTTTTATGCCAATTAATCAGTTGTATTCCATATTTTATTGCTCTTCTTGTTATAATATATTTTTCATATGGTTCGTCCTTTCGTTTATTTATAGCAATATTATTTAAATTTGTTTTGTAGATATAGTTCTTAATAGTTATCAATTTATGTGTGTGCATATATTGGATTAGAAAGATTAAACAATTTAAATAAAAGTTTATAAATTGGATTTCTTTAGGATTAGCTTTCATTATTGTTAAAATAAAAACACCAATGTCGGTCATTATATTTGTGCAGTTACAATTGTATTTTATAACATATAGAAATTATTCATGTTGAATTATCAAGAACACATAAACAATTAAACGGGAGCGTATCTGAATCCATATTCGAGAGTCACTCTCTAGAGTTGTATGAATGACCTTTCAGATTAACACGTTTTTTTTAGAGTCATTTGATTCTCTCTACTGTAATCTTATTTTCTCTATTATGATGGGATGCCAAAATGAGAATGAAGCAAGACGTGTAATTTGGAGACCATGACTATATATATATATATATATATATAAGAAGCTATCATTTGATATTCATGCCTTTTGTTATCCCCACCATTTGGTATTCCTATTTTAGCTCATTACTAAAATAGAAATAACCCTTTAATCCTTACACATTAAAAGTCAACACCATTTTAGATACATAAAAAAACTCAATTGCCTAGTAATATTTAACTGATAATTTTTAATTAGGCTTCACTTTATTTGTGAGTTCTTAAACATATAATTATTCTCATATAAACTCAATCTTAAATATTAGATTGATTCTCTCTGATGATGAGATATTAGAATGAGAATGAAACAGGACGTGTAATTTAGGGACCAATACCATATATAGATAGATGATAAGCTACTTTTTGGTATTCATGTCTTTCGACATTCACACCCTTTGATATTCCTACCTTTTAGTATTTATATTTTAGCCCATCAAAAAAATGAAAATAAACCTCTAATCTTTATACACTAAAAGTTCACATCCTATTGGATACACAAAAAAACTCAATTACCTAAAAATACTTAGCTAATTATTTTTAATTAGACTTCCACTGAGACAAAATTGAAATCATAAAAGAAAAAAAAAGTCGTGGAGACTGGAGAGAGTGTGACGACCAACAAGCATTGGGGAGCAATAGCTAAGAACATGCTAAAGTGAATTAAGAGCGTTGTTTTCCTGGGACAATCAACGCTAAGGTCGTTCCTATTTTTTTTATTGGTACAGAACATTTCAGTTTCAGAGTATTTTAGTATGCCGTTTCGGGGTTATACTGTTCATATATAATTAATTATATATACACACATATATAAATGAAAAAAATTAAAATATTAATTTAACAATCATAATTAAAATTCAAGATAAATTAACTTTAAATTATATAATACAAACACAAAGTCAAACAAACTAAAAATTATAAACAAAACCATAAGTTAATCAAAATAAAGAGGATTTTAAGGCCGGAACAACACACCTGGAACAATACCGAGACGTTTCGGCCAGTATTTGGCCGGTATTTCCGGAACGGACCGGAATTAAAACCAAGACGAAAACGACGCCGTTTTGTCTTAGGTTTTTTAACTGCACAGAACGTTCTGGCCATTCGGACCGGAACGAAACGGTATTAACAATCCTGATCTACGCATTTTCTCAGCAAATGAATTAACCCATGCTTTATAATACGGTTAAAATTGATTTTTAAAATATTTTTTATTTATAAATATATTAAAATAATATGTTATATTTTTTAAAATTATTTTTGATAGCAGTATACTAAAATATTTTAAAATATTAAAAATTAATTTTAAAATAAAAAATAAGAATAATATATCTATATATCTATATTTTTTAAAATGCTTTTGAAATATAACATCAAAACTAACCATTGGAATTTCAATTAAACTAGCGCTAGATAGAGAGATGAGGGGCAGTGAAGTAAATGCAGAAACCAGCTTGTTGCTTCTGGAATCATCGAGAAACTGGGTCCATATTTGACCAATGACCAGCAATTTAATTTGTTTTTCACTGAAAAGTATTTTTTTTTATTTTTCTTTTAATATTAGAACATTAAATAATCTTAACTAACAAAATCAAATCGTAATGTCAAACAATGTCGTGAGGTGTGACGTTCTGGTTTGGTTTTGAAAGAAGAGGTCTCTTCTCATCTGGTGCAAGGAACCGAGCACCATGCGTGCTGGTTCGTAGAAGCTTCGTGGCCTATTCATTGACAGGTCAAAAGTTGAACACCTACCCCTCCCCACATCAAATTTTCCCTGGTTTTATCTTCTATTTAAATATCATTTATTGTTATTTTTATCTATATTTTTTTTGTAAAATATCCACTTTCAATAATAGTTTTTTTAAATAAATAAATAAATAAAGATTAGGTTTAATCAAAAGCATTGCAAGAAATTCATAGTTTAATGTTTTTTAAACATTAGTCAGCCTTAAAAAAAACTGTTGTTATCTTGTTTTTCAACATGTTTATTTTAGTGTTTTAAGAAAATATATTATTATTCAAAAAATATTATTTTTTTATTTTAAATTATTTGAATATATTATTATTATTAAAAATGACTTTTTAAAAATAAAAAAAATATTATTTTAATATGTTTCCAAACAAAATACACTTAAAAAAAATACTCTCATGGAACTTTATTAACCTATTATTTTGTCTTCAAAATAATTAACTATGGTGTCGTTTTAGGGCCAATTTTTTTTCTTGATGCTAGAAAACACTATTTCTAGAAAATGTACTTTGTGGGTTCATCTAAATGAATAAAATTCTAATGGTCCAAATCTTTTACAAGAGATGCACTTTCTAACTCGAATTCAAAAATTGTTGTGCAAATTGCAAGACCTTATATCATCACATGATTTTCCAGAACTTTTAGTATGAGAACTTTACTATATATATATACACACACACACATATTATACAATATACTAAAAGAGTTCATGGTTCGGTTACTGTAGCATGTAAGACAAATCACTGTGGATAGTAATAGTGTAGCTCAGTTTTCGGGTTGGTTCGGTTCGGTTCGGTTCGGTTCGCTATTTTAGGATAATATATTATTATTCTGGCACAATTAGTTAAGAAGATGAGAGTGTAGCTCAGTGGAGGTAACTCTCTTTTACTCACAAGGAAGTCATGCGCTTGACCCTTGACAGGCACACGTCCCTTCCCCACTTTTTTTTTCGTTTGTTCCCTTGCTTTTCTTTTTCTTTTTCTTTCCTCTAAATGATTTTTTTCGTGTTTATATATATATTTTTTTAATTTTTTTATTTCTCCATTTTATTTTATTTTTTGTTCTTCTTTTGGTTGTTTCCTATTAGTTTTTTTTATATTTTCACTGATTGTTTTTGCTGATATTTTATTTATTTTTCATTTTTTGTTTGTTTTTTTGTTAAATTTATTGGTTTTTTTTTTCTTGGATTGAATTTTTTCCCCATCATTAACACAATAATAATAATAATAATTTTAGTTTTTAATTTTTATTGTTTTAGCAGTAATAGTAATGATATTTTTAGATGTTAAGGTTTCGATATTCATGTTATTATAGTAAAGTGTGTTAACATGTTTTATTATATCAAACCTTACATGTATAGATGTTATATGTTATTTGATTTTTTCAATTTTTTCATTTAATTGAAATTGATAATATATTTGGTTTTCGTTTCGGCCCTTATACTTCTGATTTTTACTTTATTTTTTTGTAGTTTTTAAATAGTTTCTATTTTTGTCCATGTTTATGTATATGTACTTTTTAGTTTTGATTTTTAATTTTTATTATTTTTTCTTTTGTTGAGATAATATGTTTTTCAAAAATTTTGTTCTTAAATTTTAGTTTGTGTTTATGATCATTTGAAAATTAATATTTCTTTTTTCTTCATTTGTTTTTTCTTTTGGTTTTCTTTTATTATTTTATATTTCATGTCTTTTAGGTAATAATTATTTATTTATTTTTTCTTTGCTTTTTTGATAAAGTTCTTGAGTTTTTTTTTATTCTTTCACTGAATTTATTTTCCTTTTATTCACACAATAATAATAATAATAATTTTAGTTTTTTTTCTTGCTTCCTCTTTTATTAATGTTTTTGAGTTTTTTCTTTGTGAAATAATTTAATATTTTTTATTGTTTTAGTAATAATAGTAATGATATTTTTAGATGTTAAGTCTTCAATGTTATTGTTGTTATAATAAAGTATGTTGATGTGTTTCATTACATCAAACTTGCATGTATAAATATTATATTTTATTTTTGAACTAACAAAATCTATTAATTATTTTAATTCTAATAATTCTAATATTTGTTCGGCCCGCAACGTAGTGTGGGCAATTAACTAGTACAATATACTAAAAGAGCTCATGGTCCGGTTACTGTAGCATGTGAGACAAATCACTGTGGATTATAATAGTGTAGCTCAGTTTTCGGGTTGGTTCGGTTCGGTTCGCTATTTTAGGATAATATATTATTAGTCTGGCACAATTGGTTAATAAGATGAGAGTGTATCTCAGTGGAGGTAACTCTCTTTTATTAACAAGGAAGTCATGCGTTCGACCCTTGACAGGCACACTTCCTTTCCCCACTTTTATTTTTCGTTTGTTCGCTTTTCTTTTTCTTTTTCTTTCCTCTAAATGATTTTTTTTCGTGTTTATATATTCTTTTTTTTTTATTTTTTTTATTTCTCCATTTTATATTTTTTTTGTTCTTCTTTTGGCTGTTTCCTATTAGTTTTTTTTATATTTTCACTGATTGTTTTTGCTAATATTTTATTTATTTTTCATTTTTTGTTTGTTTTTTTGTTAAATTTATTGGTTTTTTTTTTCTTGGATTGAATTCCCCCCCCCCATCATTAACACAATAATAATAATAATTTTAGTTTTTTTTTTCTTACTTCCTCTTTTGTTAATATTTTTAATTGTTTTCCACAATATAATTTATTAATTTTTATTGTTTTAGCAGTAATAGTAATGATATTTTTAGATGTTAAGGTTTTGATGTTCATGTTATTATAGTAAAGTGTGTTAACATGTTTTATTATATCAAACCTTGCATGTATAGATGTTATATGTTATATGATTTTTTCAATTTTTTCATTTAATTGAAATTGATACTATATTTGGTTTTCGTTTCGGCCCTTATACTTCTGATTTTTTACTTTATTTTTTTGTAGTTTTTAAATAGTTTCTATTTTTGTCCATGTTTATGTATATGTACTTTTAGTTTTGATTTTTAATTTTTATTATTTTATCTTTTGTTGAGATAATATGTTTTTCAAAAATTTTGTTCTTAAATTTTAGTTTGTGTTTATGATCATTTGAAAATTAATATTTCTTTTTTTTTCATTTGTTTTTTCTTTTGGTTTTCTTTTATTATTTTATATTTCACGTCTTTTAGGTAATAATTTTTTATTTATTTTTTCATTGCTTTTTTGATAAAGTTCTTGAGTTTTTTTTTATTCTTTCACTGAATTTATTTTCCTTTTATTCACACAATAATAATAAATTTAGTTTTTTTTTTCTTGCTTCCTCTTTTATTAATGTTTTTGAGTTTTTTCTTTGTGAAATAATTTAATAATTTTTATTGTTTTAGCAATAATAGTAATGATATTTTTAGATGTTAATCTTCGATGTTATTGTTGTTATAATAAAGTATGTTGATGTGTTTCATTACATCAAACTTGCATGTATAAATATTATATTTTATTTTTGAACTAACAAAATCTATTAATTATTTTAATTCTAATAATTCTAATATTTATTCGGCCCACAACGTAGTGCAGGCAATTAACTAGTATGCTGCTATTTTGTAAAGATGTGATGTTCAATCGATGAATATTTTGCCTTTGTTGTGTGGTTTTCTATGCCTTTGTATTGAAATTATGGCACTTATTGAACCTTTTCATTTCACACAATTAAGATGCGTTTGTAATTACATTTTAAAAATATTTTTTTTAAAATATTATTTTGATACATTTTTATATATAAAAAACTTTAAAAAACAATCTAAAAAATACTCTCAAACAGAACTAAAACCAGGTTGAAATCCGATTTTAATTTTTTTGTAACTTTTTTTTAAACAACCGACATCATTTGAACTCCTTGAAAAAAACTAAAACTCTATTCTAATTTGATTAGGATTAACCTGAGTTTTATTACTACGCTATAAATGACTTTCCCACGGGTCAGAGAATGTGGTTAACTCACGCTCGACCAATCTATCTATAATGTAGTATAGTTGGATCATTGCCTCGAATGTTACATTGATCTATATTTATAGTTCGAAAACAAGTATTTGTAATTCATAAACAAGCAGCGTACTACCTGGTTTGATGCAAATCACAAGATTCTATGATGATGTCCAAGAACATTTAGTTTGTACCGTTGAGCTATGGCAGCTTACCTTAATGATCATATGTATCCGGGTTGCCAAGGTATTTGTAATAGAGCCACCGTGAAATGTTCAGTGCATTCCCGTTACTCTCTACTGGGAATATCTTCCGACTTTTCTGCCAGTTGTTTGTAAGCTTTATCCATTCTCTTCTCCAATCCTTCAACTGGAAACCAAGGCCATTTTCCAGGCTCTGGGCTAAGAAATTGAAATATATAGCTGCCCGGGGACCATAGTAATCTTTTAGAAGCCCGCTCCAGTACTTGTTCCCTACAAGAACAGGAACAGAGATTTTCTTAAAACTCACATTGAATTAAATACTTTGTGCAAGAAGCCTACAAGTTTTCAACCATCCAGTGATCCATCTGGAGAGGATGGGCACAGAAGAGCCTCCAAATTTGATTTTGGAGGTTATGTTTTTCGAGTGATTAAGGAAAAGAAACGCCACCGTGTTGCTGATCGCCTTACCATAGTCACGAAGAAGACTGGCTTCCACCTCTGTGTTGTCATACCACATGGTTATCTGAGTTCTGGCATTCCATTCAAACTGCAGTTTCAGAAAACATTAAATTACTAAAAAACACTCGAGGAATCTTGAAATTGTTTGAGATCATATAGGATATAATTTGAAAGGCTCCTAACTTGTATTTGTTGTTCTTCATCTTGGGCAAGTTGCTTTGCACTTTCTAGCCATGGACCGAGAAGAAATCATTCATGGCATGCCAAAAGTGTGTCCATGTCTTCCACACGATCTAGAAACATCTGGCTCTGGTGAGCAACTCCATGTCTGTCTTTTAATCGTTAGGATTCTATGACCTTTAAGAACAGCTCATTTGCATATTTTGCCAACACTCGTCTTGTCAGGTCAACTAAGTCATAACTGACATGTAAATAAATAAACATTTAGAAAAGGATGGGAAAATAGTGAGAACTTGATAATAATTAAGAATTACACAAACAGATAAACTATACAGCAAAAGGTTTTTGAAAAACCTCAAAATGCTAACCTGTAAGCGCTGCTTCCAGATAATTCATCCTCTCCTGCTATGAAAAGTTCCAAAGCACGCACAACTTCAGTGGTTGAATACCACAGGTGAGGATGATCATATGAATCGGAGTTTTTTATAAGGTCCAATCTACTTGATACTGGTTTTCCATTGGTGCGATGCCTTCCTTGCAGCATCGAAGCAAAATATGGATCAACATCCGGGAATGCTACAATGAAATCCCTGTTTTTGTCCTGGTCCAACAATGCTTGAGGTTGTCAGAATTCAAACAACGGAGTGAACTAGGAGTTTTTCCCATGCAAAATATCAACTTGGCACTTTTAATTGGACCGAGTATTAAGTCACAAACTCAAGGTTTAAAAGACTACACTTGCAATTTTAAATAAGAATCACCATAATCATGACATTTGGGGATACAATAAACTTTTCTTGAAACGATGGAAATGATGAAAAATGTATGAACATCCACCAAAAAAATATTAAAAAAAGAGAGCAATTACAAAAGCATATGTTTAGGAGGATGTATAAATGAACAAAAATAAAAGGATTTAATATAAGTTCCATATTATGCACGTTTGTGAAAAACAAAGATAGGTAGAGTTACTACCATATATTGATGAACAATACATCCAAATGAACTCCATAGACTGTAGACAAGTTGGGGTATTTACATAGGCACCATCAGTGCAATTGTAAACTGTGTGATACAGTATATTCCAGGCATATTGTATTGTTGGAACTGATCGACCATAACGTCTTGCTGAATACAAATCAATCCATTCCTACAAGATAGACAAGAAAGTTGTGATTTTGATTGGAAGTGCAAATTTCCCTACCCCTAAATGCCAACATTGAGCGGAAGAGAAGAAGAAAAACAGCGGCAAGTGGAGGAGAATCCATAGGGAAAAATGCAGATGAGAGTGATAAGCCCTAGGGGATTTATTACAGAGAAGATGGTCATTATAGTGTTGTGAGTAAGGAGATTCCATGAAGAGTAAGGGACAAAATGGATTGCCGGCCAGAGAAGTGTAGAAAAATGGAAATGGCGAGTGCCGTCTGTTTGCTTTTGATTTTTCGAATTCGAAATTTGACATTTTGATTATACTATTTTTTGTTTATGTGTGTTATAGGCTGACTGGTGGTGGGCATGAAATTAGATTTAAGTTGCTTATATGGGCTTATTAGCCCTATTGAATTGGGCCTTAAGCCTACCTTTTCTTGATATTTTTGTTATGCTTGTTAAAAATTAGGGAAAAAAGAGAGAATAGAATGGTTAGGGGTAAAAAAAAAAACCGAGAAACTCAATAAAGTTAACTGAGAAAAACTAAAATCATTAAAAAAATCGATTAGATTTTTTAAAAAAAACTTTCATTTTGATTCGGTTTATGGTTTCTTAAGAAAAAAACGATAAACCAGAATCAAACCAAATTAGTTCAAATTTAAAAAAAAATACTATATTTTTTAAATTCGTCTGATTTAGTTCAATTTTTTTTGTTTGATTCCATTTTGGTTAAATCGGAAAACTTGGTTAAAGTTAAAAAAAACTAAAAAAATTGAAACTATTTATTAGTTTTTAATTAAAAAAACAAAACTGAACCGAAACCGGTCGGTTTAAACCAGTTTCGATTTCGGTTTTTTCTTTTTCTTTTTCCAGTTTAGTTGTTTCTAGATATAAACTGAACCGAACCAAACTGAAAATATTCACCCCTAACAATGGTTATCAGGATAATCATAATTTTCATTTTATGTGTGTTTTATAATCATGTAACTTCCAAGTGATGATAAAAAATTATTAATAACAATTTTTAGAATAATTTTTTAAATTATAAAACTTCAAATTCAATTTAGTCTTTCCAAGACTAATGTAACGAGCTTCAATTTTTCTTAAGTTTGATAAGACTCATGTCTTATAAATTCCGGCAAAACATTTTTTTTTTATCAAGATACATAACTCTCTCATACCTAAATTAGTAAATGTGTACTTAACAAAAATAATGTTTAGCAATGATAATGAGAATATGGGAGAGTATAGGTTATGTTTATTGTATGTGGTTTTGTATTGTGGTTTGTGTGTTGTTATTAAGTGATCTAAGATATTTATACATCTTTCAAGTAATTTGAAATTACCTTGTGAAAGAATGTAGAGTAATCATGAGAAATAATTATTTTTACTGCATATGTAACCTAGAAGACAAATTATTCATGTAGATGTCATATTATCATTTCATGAGACAAAAGAGACATTGTAATGATAATTGGTGAGACATGACATTCATTGTATTAGAAATTAGTGAGACAAGTAGGCATCATAATGACAAATCATGTGCCCACATTGATAACTTGTAGAACAAATAATTAGATTTGCACCTTTTAATATTGGTATATGGTTTAGTGGTGTGAGTCATATGTGTGACAAATTTTTTTCTCTTTTTACATTTCATGTTGTTTGGCCAATCTAATTTTGTATCTAAACAAATAATTGTTGAAAAATCAATGATTGAATTGGGGAAATGAAATGAAAAATTACATGTGTCAGTATGTGGAACAAAATTGCCACCTTGTGGCGACGCGTGCAACATCCTTATGGTGCTAATGATTTCCTTTTCTTTGTGTCATTGGATTCATCTTGGTAAGCTCTTCATCCTTGTGCAACGCGTGTGGACAATTAAGCCACGATGGCCTCCAACATACCTTTTTCTTCTGTCATCTTTTTTTCCTATTTGTTCTCCTGTTTTTTATGTTAGTGTATTCTTTTCCTTTTTTTCCTCATTAACAAGAACAAGAAATTTCCTTTCATGTCCTAACAATTCTTTTTTTTTTATTATTATTATTTTTTACATTGTCCCTCTAACCTAACAACATGATTGAATAATAGTTGCTTTTTTTTTTCTAGGCCTTTTAACCTATAAACCACAAGCTTTTTGACTCTTGTTGAATTGTTCATGAAAATAATCAAACATTTTTGTTTGTCTAGAGTGTTCTATTAGACAAACTTGATTATGTGTTAAGATTGAATGGTAATACACACTAAACATATATCTTGTATTCACCATATAGATGGGAGATTTTAACTTTAAAAAATTAGAAATGGACTCCTTATGTGTCGTGCCCTGTGGTGGCTGGGAGGAGGGTCTGAATATTGCAGTCGTTGTTGCTGCCACAAGTTCTACTTACATCGGGGCTGTCGTGACTGTAGAGAGAGGAGTTGCCGTGATTGTAGAGGAGAGAGAGGGAGTTGTCGTGTATATGGAGAGAGAGAGAGAGGCCATGGTTGTGAAGGAGAGAGAGAGAGAGTTGTCATGGCTATGATGCCATGGCTGTGGAGGAGAGAGAGGGAGCTGTTATAGCTATGATGCCATGAATGTGGAGAGAGAGAGAGAGAGGCAATGGTCGTGACTGTGGAGAGAGAGAGAGAGGCAATGGTCGTGACTGTGGAGAGAGAGAAAGGTCGCTAGTGACGGTAATAAAATGAAGGCAACAACTAGTCCTTACGCGATGGACATGGCAATATAATTCTCTCTTGTTCATATGAATACAACTTGTGTAAAAGATGCTGAATATCATGTTCATATATGTTAATGTGTAGATAGATAAAAATAAAAGAAATTTAGGCAAGACCTGAAACAAAATGCAGCCAAAAGCATCAAAATTCTAATTCTCGTAAACAACGGTTCAAAAGTATTTTATGGGTCCCACCACAACTAAAATTGCGGTTTTCTGATTACCAAACAGGAGCAAACTGTGTTTTCCTTAAAGTGTAGTTTGCACCGCATTGCCAAACGACCACATAATCAATGTTCTATTAATTTTAGATATTAGTAAGAGTTATTGAGATTGTGACATATTATGTTCTTTTATTGAAAAAAACATATTCTCTCTTAAACTGAGGTTTGAGAGATACCTAGAACTAATATCTAGGTATTTGTCAAATGATATATACTTTAAAATTGACCTGCAAGAAAATTCTATTTGGAGAGATCACTTATGTTTATGAAAAAAACTCACGTGATAGTTGTAAAAATAATCCTTAGACTTGAGATCATAAAGTTATTTTTATATAAAAAGTGCTGTGTTGTGATTATGACCACAAGTTATCCTATTGAAGGGTAACAAACAATATGGGGTATAATATAAACTATTTAAAGGTACTAGAGCAATTAAAATAGAATTCATAATCCTATGTGAATTAGAGATCATTCTATGTGAATTAGATAAAATATTTCATTTAATAGCATTAAAAGTATAATTCCCATCCCATGTGGAATGAGAATTGGTTCTAGGGATGATGTTTTATTCTGGACTAACAATTGGCTTGGTTGTGGTACTCTTTGTTAATGGGTTACTATTGCTCTTTTTGATGAGCTATTGCACACTAAGGTTAGTAATTTTTTGGATGATGGGATTTGGGACACCACGTGCCTTCTAGCTTGCCTGCTTGCTTGATAATATTGTCAAGCTGATTATTGCTATTCATGACGGGTTTAATAGGAGTGGGGTAGATAAACGTATTTGGCAATTCAACTCCAATGACTCATTTTCTAGTGAAAATTGCTTATAGATCCTCCTTAATGGAGGATAACAACCTCAAATGGAAATGATATTTCCTCTAAAACCGGCAAATTCCCCCCAAGTTGAAACCTTTCTATGGGCTTTATGCCACAAGAAGATTCTCAAAATTCCCAACGGCTAAAAATGGTTTCACCCATGTCGATGCTTGTCCGAGATGTCCTCATTTTGTGGGGTCTATTTAGTAACGGTCCCAATATATGTCACCCTCTCATGCAGTTTGATGATTTGCCTTTTTTTTAATCTTCAATCCAATAAGATTATTACCCATTACTTGCCTTGGTACCTTGCCTTATGGCCCATTTGGAAATGGAAATGTAAATTGATTTTTTAACAATGTTTTCTTATGCCCTATAAGCCTTTGCAATTGATCTACGATTATACATTAAACTGGTATAATGAGCTGTTGAAATTCACGGATTAAGGCAACAATACAATAAAGGGAATTTGGTGCAAATACAATAAATAATGCAATTTTAAAATTAATTACTTTAAAGTAAAGAGATAAGGGAGAGAGATTGCTAACTCGGGTTTTTAACGTGGTTTGGCAAGCCTACGCCCACGACTCAAGTACCAACCCGTACTTGAGTATTGTACTCTCTTACTAAACCAAGTAACAAGATTACAATTTTCCCGCTTGATGAATCCACACCAAGACTTTACACCACTTGAAGATATGCCCTCTTCAAGATTTTCTACACCACTTGAAGATATGCCCTCTTCAAGATTTTCCTTTTCCACTTGAAGATGTCCCCTCTTCAAGATTTTTCCTTGGTGATGTTCCCTCACCAATACCAAGAGTTTTATACTCAACTCTCAAGAGTTTCACAATGGTTGTTTTTGTAAAACAACAATACACTCTTAATAGTGTGGATATTACAAATGAAGATCTATGATCTCTTTCTCTCACTTAATAGCACTTAGGATATTTGAAGGTGTTTAAGTGTAGTGAGAATGAGAAATACTCTTTGTGTTAAGATATGAAGATTTAAACACAAATATGAGTATTAATGAGGATTGATGAGATGAAGGTGTTTATGCACTTCTAATTGCCTCACTATAAGATATGAAAGTTCTGTGTTTTTTAGTTTTGCAATTAAGAGGCCTATTTATAAGTTTCTAAAAGAAACTAGCCGTTTCTAGCCGTTTTAGTGCAACTGCCATATCAAGCGGTCGACCGGTTCACAACGGACAAAACCAAACGGTCGACCGGTTCACAACGGATTAAACAATTTGTCTTCCAAGCGGTCGACGGGTTCATATACCTCAAGCGGTCGACCGGTTCATGCAGAAATCTATTTTGACAAATTATCTTTTTTGAATTTCTTGAACCGATTGATTATGACTTAAACCTTTTAATCATCAAATCCTTTTAATGCATGCAATGTGAAGTTTGTGAGTTCATTTTAATTTGTGCTATCAAGATAGAAATTGAGATTTACACAAAGCACTAAAATGAACACTTATTCTAAGTCTTCACTTGCTTGCATCTTGGACTTCTTGGAGTGACTTCTTCGTGTACTCCATTATGCTTGTTGATGTATTCTTTGTATAATACCTGTTTATAGCTTAATCTCATCCAAGCATATTATTAGTCCATTTTCTTTTTATTGTTATCATCAAAATATATAAAGCATACAAAGTATGACATTATATGTCAACATGAGCAAATTCCAAAAACAGGTACTAAAGAGCACACTGTGGTTTATCTCCAATGGACACCTCCCAGACCTGGTGCTTGCAAAGTTAATATAGATGGAAGTAGAATAAATATCACTGGTTTTAGTGGTGCTGGAGGTGTATTACGTGACTCTTCTAGGGCTTTGATCCAAGGCTTTACTGTGAATTTAGGTGCAAGTCCCATCCTTGAGGTTGAATTATGAGGTATCTTTTGGGGGCTTAGTTTGGCTTGGAACGTTGGATACCGAGATGTGGAGATTGAGTGCTACTCTAGTGTTGTTGTCACTCTCTTAACTCTCACTACGGTTTCAACTCACCCTCATTACAACATCATTTCCTACTATAAAATGAAGATTCATGATCCTTAGTGATGTACAATTAAGCATATTTGTCGTGAACAAAATGTAGTTGTTGAGGCTCTAACTACCAAAAGTAATAATCTTGTCACTAGCCTCCATGTCTATGATGAGGTTCCTGACTTCCTTAAAGATATCCTTGCGGATGTTAGGGGCCCTGTGAGGCCCTGCTCCATTATTTTGTAGGTTTGGACCTTTTATCACCCTCTTAAAAAAATACAAAAGAAAAGACTTGGCACTAAAAGGTATAATAATTCATCTCTCCTAAAAGGATTTAAGATATTCCTCAATGATGGTTCATGTGAATTACTGTTAAAAAATAGATATTTGGATAAGTTATTGTTTTCAACAACCTTAATCATGAAAGAATTACTCAAAGCTAAAAGAACATATGATCTTCAGTGAAACTTTATATAAGCCTTAGATAACTCTAGATCTATGTAACAAGATCCTTGAGACATGAAATATTATAAATATACTATTTTCATTGTTGATATATGTTTTGAGAAACTCAATAACTTTGATACCAATTGACGCTAATGAAAACAATATAAGAAAGACAACAAATAAAAAGAATGATATATTTTATGTCAAAAGGAGTTTTAATACAATATATTATTACCAACTATTTTTTTTAGTTGCATGTCTTTCTAAAATATTTATAATTATTTTAAATAAGAACAAAAACAACCTAAATAAACCACTAAACATGAAAATAAAGAAAAAATAATAAATTCCTAAAATAAATTAGAAAAATATTAATTATAAAATTTAGTTTCTTAAACTAAATAGGAACAAATAAACAATTTTTCTCCCATATCAGTATTCTTGAGTTAGAAAGAGATCTCAACCTCAAGTTCAAATCATTTTTGCCTAGATCTTGTAGATATCCAACCAAAACTCTTTAATCCATTTTTTTCCCTTCACTTTAGATGTATAAAAATTCCAGATATCAACTTCAATCCTTTTATGTTAAAATTCTCATAAGAAATAACAATTGACATATTATTTCTCTTACACTGGCTTTAAGAATAAAGAGTTGCAAACCTTAAATCGGCTTCATCAACTTGTGTTATATTCATATACTCTTGAACAAATCTATTTTTTTATATAAAAATAAGATTGTAAATAATGTTTTTTATTGAACACAATCTATATTCTCTATGAGCTAATTTTTAATTTATCAATGAGAACACCATTATCATTATTGTTATTACTTATGATATCATCATCAACATCATCATCATATAAAAATCTTAAATCAATGGAGAATACAAATCCATATTTATCTCATAAAAAACAGGATCACTAAAATATTTATGATATTGATCTTGATCAAGCAGCTTTTTTCTCTGCTCGTGTCTTTGAAATTGGTTCTCAAAATTGCTCATACATATGTGAACAATCTTCTCATAATCCCTTAAACTCCTTACCTCCAACTATCAGATTAATTTTAAAATTTATTTTTATGTATCTTTTATCATGAGTTCATGAACATTTATTTTAGTTCATGTCTTCCATCATCAATTCTTAAACATCTCTTTCTCAAGAAGAAACCTTCTCATTCCTTTATATATCAGCACATGTTGTTATGTTATCTCTTTTAGTCATGGTTACTCAAGCACACATAAAGTAAACAACATCCGAGAATATTAGGCAATGATACCAACACACAAATGGAAACAACATAGGTAGAAAACAAGCTATAAGACACAATTGAAACTAAATGAAGTTATCGTATAAAATTCTAATTTATAATTTTATGACCGATCTTCAAAAGGTTTACAATTCCTTACATAAATAAATAACTAATTTAAACAAATTACAGAACTTGAAAAAAAAGGAAAAGGCAATAAAAGTCTAAAACAAACTAGAAAAATAAAATTTGTCAACATAATATTTAATTTCCTAACCTAGAAGGAAAAAAATAAAAATAAGTAAGACAACAAATATTTTTTTTTCTTTCTAAAAACTCTCATACATTAGTCTTTTCATATCAGAAAGAACTCTTCATCATTTCCATCTAAATCTTGTAAATGTCTAATCAAGAATTTCCAACTTTTCAAGTGTCAAACCTCTTAATTAGAACTATCATATATGTCAACAACACGTTTAATCTCTTTAACAATGTCACTACTAATCTTAGCATTATGAATGGATTTTGAATTTTTCTTCATAACTGTGATCTAATAACATCTATTATGACTCTATCAATTCTAAAATTATCCTTAAACACGTGTGAGGTAATGAGAAATCACCTTCAGATCCATATTTAATTGTATTCCCTTCTCATAGATAAAAATCCTCTTGCATGATTGAGTTTCTCCTAGAGAGATTTTTCTAATCTGCATGGTACATATGGTGTTTAGGGCCTAATGAATATTGAATTGATGACAGATTGAAATTGAATTGTATTATGTTTTTCTTAATTGATTTGTGATACAAATATAGCTCTATTTATACACATAATTCTGAGAGAAAATTGCCTAATTGTAAGATGCAATTTCCATATACAATTGTAGCCGTTGCTTGAAGTTTCCATTTCTGTTTGATGTAGCCATTGCATGATTGGGAAGAAGAGTTGATTGCTGCAAGTGTTTGATTCACTGTAATCAATTTGCAGATTTTGCTTGTGTTTGGATGCTCTCCTTTATACGCCCCTTCAAGATTGAGTTGCCATCGACAAGACCAATTTTGATTCTCAAGAGGATGGTACATTGCTTTGACAATGGCTTAGTTAACAAATCAGCAAGTTGATCATCTGTGTGACACATGATAGACTTGGAGGATGCCTCTATGGACTAAATCACGAACAAAGTGCAAATCAATTTGGATATGCTTCATACGAGAGTGATTCACTGGGTTGTAGCTTAGGTGAGTAGCACCAAGATTGTCACATAAGAGCTTTGGTGGAGAGGACAATGGGAATCCAAGTTCTTGGAGAAGATTTAGAATCCACATTGTTTCAGAAGCTGCAGATGCTAAGGCACGGTATTCAGCCTCAGTGGATGAACGGGCAACAACGTTTTGTTTTCTTGAAGACCATGAAATAGGTGTTGTGCCGAGAAAGGTGACATAAGCAGAGGTGGAGGTTCGATCATCTAAGTTGCCACCCCAGTCAGCATCAGAGAAGGTTCTGAGAACAGGGGAGCCAATGTTGCTGATTTGAAGACCATGAAAGAGTGTATGTTTGAGATAGCGAAGAAGGCGCTTCGTGGCCATCCAGTGACTTTGTGTTGGTCGATGCATAAATTGGGATAATTTGTTCACTGCAAAAGAAATATCAGGTCTAGTTAGAGATAAGTATTGCAGACTACCAATAACACAGTGAAATTCAGTGCTATTGACAGAGGCACTCCCATCATCAAGTTTTAAAATGGAACTAGTGGATAGAGGAGTAGAGACATCCTTTGCACCATCCATGTTAGTGGTGGATAGCAAATCTCGGATATACTGTTGCTGAGAGAGGAACAATCCTGATGGATGGGGGATTACTTCCACCCCAAGGAAAAAAAATGAAGATTGCCCATGTCTTTAAGAGAGAACCGAGAATTGAGTTGTTTGATCATAGAAGACACAAATTTTAAATTATTTCCTGTAATAAGAAGATCATCAACATACATAAGTAAAAAACAAGTATAATGATTTTTATTGTAGATGAAAAGAGAGGGATCTGCCCTTGACTGTGTAAACCCAAGATTGAGAATGGCAGTCTTGAGAGTTGTATACCAAGCTCGGGGAGCTTGTTTCAGGCCATAAATGGCTTTATTTAACTTGCAGACATGAGAGGGACGAGTGGCATCCTTGAAACCTGGAGGCTGCATCATATAGACTGTTTCTGTTAGAGAACCATTCAAAAAAGCATTATTAATGTCCATTTGTTTTAGTGAGCAGCCCTTCAGAACTGCAATGGTGAGGACTACGCGAATGGTTGCGGGTTTGACAACTGGACTAAATGTTTCTTTGTAATCAATTCCTGAAATTTGATTATAACCCTTTGCAACCAAGCGAGCTTTGAACTGATCTAATGAACCATCATATTTTCTTTTAACTCTAAAGACCCATTTGCAACCAATGAGATTGCATTTTGGTGGGGTAATAGTCAGTTCCCATGTTCCATGTTTCATAAAAGCAGTAAGCTCATTTGACATGGCTTCCTGCCACTGAGGGTGAGAGGCAGCTTCCCTTACACTGGTTGGTTCAAGTGGTAGAGGTAGGGGATGAAGAGTGGCTGAGTACATGTGTTTGGGTTTGTAAATATTGTTCATCGATCGAGTGCACATGGTATGAGTTCTTGGGGCAGGAGGGGGCTGAGCAGGTGAGGACACAGGTATGGATGAAGAGGAATTAGGTGATTGCGATTGTATGGGAGAGATAACATGAGGAGGAGAAGGTGTTTGAGAGTTTACAGGAGAAGATAGTGAATGAGTTCCCGAGACAACTTGAGCAGGTGGAGTAGTAACTTGCACAGGAGTAGTCTTGCCTGGAATAAGATGAAACAAAGTGTGTGCGGAACTTGGGTTGGTGAGAGCAGGAGAAGAGTCGGTTATAAGTGATGACAAGTGTGGAAATATAGTCGATAAATTTTGACTTTCATCAAAGACTACATGCCGAGATATGAAGAGTTTATTAGTTGATGGTTCTAGACTTTATAAGCATTTTGATTCTGTGAATAACCAAGAAAAACACACATTTGCGATTTTGGTTGTATTTTGTTGGTATTGTATGGGCGGGTAAAGGGGTAACATAGACAACCAAATTTTCATAATTTGAGATAATTTGGTTGTTGACAAAAAAGTGCTTCGAACGGTGTTTTATTTGATAAAATAGGGGTAGGTTGCCTATTAATCAGATAGGTAGCTGTGGCAAAAGCATGAGGCCAAAAAGATACGTGAAGAAAAGCATCATGAAGGAGTGTTAATCCTGTTTCAACTAAGGTTGTGTTTGTTTCTCGGAAAGTGAATTCCGGGAAACCACTTTCCAAACTTTCCTGTGTTTGTTTGCTTTCTGGAAAATTAGTCAACGGAAAACACTTTCCAGTCAAAGAAGAATTTGGCATGATTTTCAGGAAAGTGTTTTCCAGAAAATTTGGGCGGAAAACACTTTCTGGAAGTTGTGAAAAATTTAGAAATATCATTATTTGTTGATTATATCAAATTTGATCCTCAAACTTTTGATTGCTATATATAATTTGTTTTGAATATTTAGTTTTCAATTCCATCTCTTAAAATTTAATTTTTATATTAATTTTGGTCCTTATTTTTATAATTGCTATTTGCTTTTTTCTTATCATTTTTTTATTGAAATTTTTTATCTATCAAATTTGGTCCTCATTTTTTTATTGCTACTTATTTTATTTGAAATAATTTATGAAATGTTAATTATTATTATTTTAATTTATTCACCTTTCATTTTTTTTAATTTTTTAGATTTGATCTTTATTTATTTTATTTGAGATAATTTATGAAATTACATTTTTTTTTCAATTTCATTCTCATTCAACTTTTTAATTTGTAAGATTTGTTCCTCATTATTTTAATAAACTTGAAAAAAAATTAATTTATTAATAAATTATTTTTCAGTTCATTTTCCATAACATAAACAAACACTGAAAAGTGTTTTCCAGTTCATTTTCCATAACACTGCCAAACATCAAAATTCACTTTCCAGGAATTCACTTTCCTCGGAATTTACTTTCCAAAAAGAAATCACTTTCCAACAAACAAACGGGGCCTAAGTGACGATGACGTCTTTCAGAAACGCCATTTTGTTGTGGGGTGTGTGGTGCTGTAGTGTAGTGACTAATGCCATGTAGGGACAAAAAAATTCTTAAAACAATAAACTCACCACCATTGTCAGAATAAAGATTTTTTATTTTAGTATTAAAACGGGTTTCAAAGAATATTTTGAATTTTGGAAAAATTTTGAGAAACATTAGATTTGACAATCATTGGATAAAACCACATATATTTTGTGTAGTTATCAATAAAAATTAAATAATATTTGGATCCATCAATACCAGTGTATGCAGCGGGTCCCTATACATCGGTGTAAATATATTCAAGCAGATTATTACTTTGAAAACTAGTGACGCGAAATGGTAATTGATGAGATTTATTTATTGAGCAAGAGCTACATAAAGATGACTCTTTTTTTGACGTTATTGGAAGAGAACTTATTGACGAGATTTCGGACTAATTTTGGGGTTGGATGGCTAAGTCGTTTATGCCAATCATCAAGTGATGCCCTTTCATGCACAAGGGCAAACTTGGGATAAAATGTAGACGACAATGATTTTGGAAAGATGTATACGCCATTGTTACACATGCCTCTTAGCAGGATTTCCTTCGTGAATTTGTCCATCACAAGAAAATAAAACAGGTGAAGTTCAATAAATACATTATTTTGCTTAGTAAAGCAATGAACCGATATTAATTTTTTTTTAAGGTGAGGAACACAAAGAATATCATTTAAATTAAATGTTCGATTTTTGAAAGGTAATTTTAAAGAGCCAGTGTGAGAGATATTCAAACTTGAACCATCACCAAGGAGGATTTCATCAGTTCCATTGTACTCGGAATGGATTGATAACTGTTCAAGATCTCTGGTTATGTTGTGAGAGGCACCGAAGTCTAAAAGCCACGATTTATCCTTACCTGCAGAAGATTGAGTGCAATTTAAAGATGCTTTACTTATCTGTGAGCATAGTTTGGCCGTGTGACCCATTTGGTCACAAAGTTGGCATTTTGGCTGAAATCGTCATGTGAAGCGTGCTGGTCGGCTGGAGTGAGACCAACAATTTTCAGGTGAGGCAACAAATTGAGATGGGTTATTGCCTTGATACCGATTGTAGCCATGATACTGGTTGGGTTTCTTCTGGAAATTGTCGCGATGAGAGTTATTTCTCCCTTTGTTGGAGTAATTGGCAGTGATGATCTGCTGTTGAGAGGCGGCATCCAGACACCGGAGATAGGTTTCATGACCAATTAAAAGGTCATGAAGTTCTTCAAATGCTAGGGATTTTTCCCGTGTGCGAATTGGCGCAACAATTTCTCTAAAATCAGGTCCTAATCCATTTAGGAGATATAGAGTGAGGTCGTCATCCAAAATTGGATGATCTATGATGGTGAGTTCATCAATTAAGGCCTTCACAGTGTGCATATATTCAGAAATAGAATGATTTCCTCTTTGAATGAGGGTGAGTTCTTCCTTCAATTGCATGGCTCTTGTTCTTGAGCGATTGACATAGAGAAGGTTGAGCTTCGTCCAAGCAGCATGGGACGTTTTTGCTGATGCGATGAGAGGAGTGATCGCAGAGGTTGTTGATGCTAGTATAGCACTTAATATCAACTTATCCTGTCGAACCTAATGGGTTTTATTCAAATTGGCAGCAGATGTGCCTATAGAGGAGGGACAAACAATGTCTCCGATGACATAATCAAGAAGATCATATCCAATGAGCAAGGCTTCAAACTGGGCACGCCATTGAGGGAATGTGGATGGGTGATTCTTTCTTTCAACAAGTTTCCGCTACGTCAATGGGGTTAGTTTGTCGTTGATCTGAGCTGAGATGTTGAGGGCAATGAGTGGTGTGGTGGTTGCAGATTGGGGTTGGGTGTTGAGATTGTGGATCTGTTCTGGGGATGATACAGGCATGGCTGAAGTTTGGATCGTTTCCTTGTTTGAGGTTTGTTGCTCTGATACCATAATGAATATTGAATTGATGACAAATTGAAATTGAATTGTATTCTGTTTTTCTCAATTGATTTGTGATACAAATACTCTATTTATACACATAATTCTGAGAGAAAATTGCCTAATTGTAAGATGCAGTTTCCATATACAATTGTAGCTGTTGCTTGAAGTTTCCATTTCTGTTTGATGTAGTCGGTGCATGATTGGAAAGAAGAGTTGATTGCTGCACGTGTTTGATTCACTGTAATCAATTTGCAGATTTTGCTTGTGTTTGGATGCTCTACTTTATAGGGCCAAGGGACGAGTTCCTTAATTTCCATGGAAAACTAAAAAAGAAGAAGGGAAAGCTCGGTGATGATGAGGATCAGACTTGGCACACAATTCTTTCTTTTATTGTTTTTATGGATAGACGGATCACTCTTCAATGGAAATATCGATGTTTCTCTGATACAGGAGAGGGAGGGAGCCGTGCAAATATTAAAAATCGATGACTTTCTGGCTGTTACAGGACAAATTCCAGCCTATTCATTGATTAAATCATTTTTATTCTATATATTATCTTTCTCACAGTGTTTCTACCCCCTCTCTCTCAAGCAAGAGAGTCATGTCATACCGCCATACTAGTAGCTCGGATTATGATTCCCAGTCACACTCTAGCCACCTTCAGACAGACCTGCCTGCAGTTTTTTCACAGCCAAGCATCCCATCACTACCTTCCCTCAACTCAAACCCCGACCACCACCAGGAAACCCTCCCCGCCACCCGCCACCAATGCCTCGCCACTCTCAAAGGCCACACCTCTTATATATCCTCGCTAAACCTTGCTGGAAAGCTCCTTTACAGCGGCTCCGACAAGGAAATCCGATTGTGGAAGGGAAGCTCTTTTGATTCTCAAATAGATCATAGCAACAACGTAGTGGCTGTGGGTAAAGGGAAGGTGAAGGCCCTTGTTGTTCTGGAAGATAAACTCTTTAGTGCTCATCAGGATCACAAAATCCGAGTATGGAAAATCAATAACCAGGAATCCGATCAGCAGAAATACACGCGTGTAGCCACTTTACCAACCCTTGGTGACCGTGCCTTCAAGAGTATTCTGCCCAGGAACCAAGTTCAGATTCGACGGCACAAAACATGCGCGTGGGTTCGTCATGTTGACACAGTATCTGCACTGGCCTTGTCGAGCGACGAGTCCCTTCTCTACTCAGTTTCATGGGATCGGACGATTAAAATATGGAGAACTAATAACTTCAAGTGCCTGGAGTCGGTAGCCAACGCACATGATGATGCAATAAATGCAGTGGCATTGTCGGATGATGACAGTGTTTATACCGGATCGGCCGACAAGAATATCAAAGTGTGGAGAAAAAGTTCAAAAGAGAGCAAACATTCCTTGGTTGCCACGCTACAGAAACACAACTCCGGGATCAATGCCTTGGCACTAAGCACCGATGGGTCTGTTTTATACTCCGGTGCATGTGACCGATCCATAGTGGTATGGGAGAAGGACGGTGGCGGCGACATGGTGGCTGTGGGAGCCCTGAGGGGCCATTCTCAGTCCATATTGTGCCTAGCTGCGGTGTCTGATTTGGTGTTTAGTGGCTCCGCGGACAAAACTATAAGAATTTGGAGAGGTGCCGGCAGAAGCTACTCTTGCTTGGCAGTTTTAGAAGGGCATAGAGGGCCTGTCAAGTGCTTGACGGCAACGATTGTCCATTACAGCGCAACTGATTCGTCGTATCTTCTTTACAGTGGGAGCTTGGACTGTGATATCAGAGTGTGGCAAATCAACGTCCCTCTCCTATAGGAGATTTCTTCATCTTGGAACCTCGGCTGTTCTGTGAAATATAACGTGAGAGGTCCGCTACAGTTCCTCCTGTTTTCTCCCGCTTTCTTTTTCCCCTCTTTCGAGACCGTTTCTTGAGTTGAATTGTCGTATGGGAAGCCATGTTGACCCTTCAATCAGAGTATAATTTAAGGGTTGATATGCTTGCGTGTAAGCTCTGCAGGAGGTTTACTATACTCAAAATATCTCAATTGTGCTCCTGATCCTATGCTAGTAGCTGACAAAACAGATGTAAAGGCATAACAGGATACTTAAAGGTTTTCCGCATGAGTGGAGAGCGACTCCATATATGCTAATGTCCAAGAGAGTAAATACAACACATACAGACAGCTGCCTTGACAAGGGAGGGTTTCGAAACAATATCTATCCATCCAAATAACCCAAATATGAAAATCCTCACCTTTTCTATTCAAGTTGAAAAATAAAGTAAGGGGGATTCATGCGAAGATGTTTCTGTACACGGCATCTAGCTGCCATAAAAGCAAGAACCTATAGCAGAAAAAAAGTGAGCATGGCAAATTCCATTATTCTCATTTTTTATTTTATTTTTTTATCATAAGAAACCAGTTCCTTTCTTACAAGGAAGCCAGGAAGAACAAGGTAGAAAATAAAAGATGAGAAGCAAATATACATTTGGACAGGACCGGACCGGACACTATTTTGGATGAAAACGAAAGAAAACCCAAATGGAATAAAGAACGACAAAATGATTAAAATATTAGATGCACAAGTTGCTTTTTCTCATGTAATTAACTTAACAAGATAAGGCATGGATTAACTCTCTTTTTTTTTTGAATCATCAGCCTCCTTGACAAGTTACAAGTGGAAGAGAGGTTAGGTAAAAGTCGTTTTTCCTATACTGTCATTATCCTAACCTGCTCTTCCTCCTGGTAGGCTGCGTTCCTTTAATTTTCTAGGCAATGAATACTAGTGGGATCAGGAGATCTAAGATTTCATCCAATAAATCCATGAAGCATAATAATAAATGAAACATAACATCATCCTTCTACTCGATGTCTGGGACGGGATGTTTTACACTATATTTCAAAAATATTTTTGAAAAAAATAAAAAAAAAATTATTTTAAATTATTATTTTTGGACATTTTTAGATATATGTTGATATTAAAAAAAATAAATCATTTTAATATATTTTCGAATGAAAAATATTTTTCCCTACCTATGCAATCTCACCACGTGGAAGCATAAGATTATCAAACGAAATGTGAAAATACTTTTAACCTGACCATGAAATAAATACAAGCAAGCAGTCAACCTATGCCCACAAATGATGGCATCTACCTGACTATATAAACATTAAAAAAACTCGAAACATTTTAATGCTCAAATCAATATGGCTGCAACATGTAATGCCCTAACAGCTGGCATGGAACATGTCAAATTTGAAACATATTGGACACGGGAGCGTATGCATCATGTGTCACTCCACCATTATGCAAATCAGAGAGAAACTACCATATAAGTGCTTCATTGAATCACAGTGAAGGATTATCCTCATGGCTATCCTAGGTGGAATATTTCATTGATGTTTACGTTTTCATGCACGTCATGTTAAAATATAAACCACATGCAAACAGAAAATTAACACTGCCTTCTTACAAGCTAGTTTTACTTGAAATGTTTCTTTTAGTTTATGGGGGTATAGTTAGAGTATAACAGAATCTTACAAGGTAGTTTTACTTGATTTTTTTTTTATAATCGGGATGTCGGGCCAGCTTGCGCAAGAAAAAATTTATTAATTTGCAAGCAGGAAATATTCATAAATGCCTTGCCTGCTGAGAAAAGTTGATTCTAAATCGCATCACTTGAAGAGATTGTACACACCCAAAGAGATTCTCCTTTTTTCCTTGCTGTGCATTTCTTTTCAGCTGCTTGAACTCGTATTGAAATATTTCAGTTCATGATTCACCAAGAAAGCAGCTCTCAAGGTAACCACAGTAAGGGAGCATTGCTATTGCCTTAATTTTCAGCTTTCACAAGATTTACCTTTGGAGACATTTAGTTCCTCAACTTTGGAGACATTATTTCTCACTCAAAACTATATAAAAATAAATCCAGAACGAAAGCCAAGATACTCTGTTCATATGAGCAGATATTGCAAGCTTTAGCCAATCAAGCAAAAGTACAACTTGTCATATATACATATCAAAAGATTAATTAAATCACTGAATGAACATTGTTTGATGAGCACTAATTGCTTCACTTATCAAATATCGAGCTGCTACAGCACTGCTTCCTACTTTTTTAGTAGCAGAAATGATAATCTGAAAGTACGCGTTAGCACATATGAAGTGTGTGTAGAATGCAAGAAGCAAAATAGAATGGGCATCACAGTGGTAATTTCGCTGGGGTACCTGGATCACGAGGGTATTTCCTTGGTGTGGGATGATCTTTTGAACATATGATGGCAGTTCTCTGTCCATATGGACTGTGTGATTCAACTGGATACAGCAGCAAAAGTGTGTTAATATCAGCTCGGTGAGGAAGTGTACATTGACAACACAAGGGCAGTTGTCAAAATTGAAATCTTAATAAAAAGGAAAATCTGGCCTTAAATTCTACAAAAAAAAGGTTGACAATCCTTTTGCAGACAACATGTTGGATCGTCAAACTAAAAAAAAAATTATGTGTTCACTGTGTAGTGCAAGCAACTCTACTTCTCAGGTAAGAGGCATCAATTCTGGCCAAGACAGCAAAACTGATGACCATTATACAGAGTTAAAGTCATTGATCAAAATTATAATAAGGATATCCAGAGCTACTCATTTAAGCTAATGGTCCGTAAAATCTGATCAAGGCAGCAGCTTCTTGCACTTACTTGATCAAATTATAATAAAGATAACCTATCAGATTCATTCCTGATACAAATGCGAGCCTATCTTTAACACAATGAAATATAAAAAATGGTATATTTTTACCAAGAAGAATATGTATTGATGTACCAGAGTGATGATGCAGCAATAGTACCTGAGCACAGTTGCAATACTGATGCGCCCATCAATTTGAGTGACCTTTCTGCATTTCTTACTTCCTCCTGGCCCAAAAAGTACATCTCGTTAGATTATTGTTGATTGCTAGCGTTTATAAGAAAAAGAAATATACAATAGGCGTTTTATTTACCAGGATAAGAACCATTAAAAAGCACAGAAGTACTTGAAGGGGTTGGAAATCAGATTATTGTAATAATCAATATGCAATATCATGTAAAAAATCAATCAACTGTTTTGTCAGTCTATCAGCAAGCTTTTTATTATAGCACTTGTGTATCACGAAGCAGAGTACTTCTAGATTTATAAAACCCAATCTTTGGCTTCTATGGTGTGTGAAATATAAAATCAAAGATTCCAAGGTACCGACTAACAAACAGAAAGACAAGGACATGAACTAAAAATATCATGCTGAAGAAACTTATGTTCAGAACTTCAAATTCTAGAAAACAACTATTTACAATACAAATGGGCTTCCTCTTCATAAGTTTCTTTTCCATGCCATTAAAATATAGAATATCAATTTGTCAACATACTGTAATAATTAATTTATTTAAAGTAAAATATAAAAGTGGGCCAGTTTACATTCTGAAAAAGATACGTACCTGAGGATCATGGCCTTTTGCAGCTATGAACAACCCACCAACGCGAACCAAAGGAAGACAATACTCCGCTGAAAATCAATAGAAAGTAAGCTTCCTTAGAAGAGTAAAAAATACACGCAAGACATTAAGATAGGATTTTTATAATTACCTAAAATTCTCATTTCTGCCACTGCTCTGGCTACTGCTACATCAAATTTCTCTCTGAAGGTAACATTCTGCCCTAAATTCTGTCCTATAACAAGAATTAATGATGAGCAAAACACCCAAAAACATAAAAATCAAATACAAAACTTAGCAGATAAAATTTGTGTTAAGTTACACTAAGAATGTGATTATCCAGACAACAAAGCATATCAAGGTTCAAACTCGGAAAACATGAAGCAATACCTCTGCTCTTCCCCTCACAACTTCAACATTTGACAAACCAGTAACACCAACTGCATGTTCCAAGAAATCACATCGCTTGTTCATCGACTCCAAAAGCGTTACTTTCCATGCTACACGGAGATTAAAATACCAATGGCATCACACAAAGCAAAGCCCACTTCAAGGAACAAACAAAAGGAAAGGAAAACAAAAGAAAAAAAAGGCTAACCAGGACAAGCAATAGCAAAAACCAATCCAGGAAGACCGGCACCGGTACCAACATCAACAAGTTTGATACTGTCAACTGAAGAATCACAGCGTGAGATATAAGAGTCCTGTATAGGTGGTAGCATTGCAAGTGAATCCTTAATATGCCTCTCCATTACTTCATCCACATCAGTAACCGCAGTCAGGTTCATTTTCTGCAACATTATCAGAATTCAAAACCTCAAAAGAAACCAAACACTAGAATCTTAGTTTTGGCTAGCTTTTATGTTCTTGTTTGTGTATGACCCTACCTGGTTCCACTGAAGAAGAGTATCAACATACAGGCGGATTTGTTGTTTTTGGCGGCAACTGAAGGAATCGAAGCAAGAAGAATTATGGGTTCTGATGGCGGCGGCGGTAGTTAGCGATTTTGACTTGATTCTGTAAAGAGGAAATGCTTTTGATTTTATGAAGGGAAGGTGTTCGACAAAAGTCCCGATCGAGAGCGGAAAAAGAGCAGCAGGAGGTTTGCAGCGCCAAGCCAGCATGTTTCTTTTCTCGCGAGCTTTGTCGATGCCGCCACAAATTAGCTACAATTTACGAAGATACGGTAGGAAGCGGCCGAAGAATGGGCTCCGTCATCAAAAGATACTGCCTATGGGGCTCAAAGCGCTTATAACCTGGTCAAAAGCTGAAACTAGAATTGCACACTGTCTTCACCATAACAAAGCCCAGCCCATTTAGCCTGGTCCAAGCATGATTTCAAATTCTTATAATTTTGTTAGTAGCTAATGTACGAAGGTACCTTTTTTATTATTATATTGTTGATTTCTTTTTTTTTCAAAATAATTTCGATTACCATTAAAAATGCTTCAACTAGTTTTTTTCTCCATTGCTCCTTTTTTAAGATAAATAAAAACTTATTTAATGTACATCCTGAAAAAAAAAAAAGGAATAATAGAGTGTGCACACACGTGCACATATGAGAGAAAAATAACATTCATAGTTTTAATAAAATATATTGGAGAGAAAAATAAATTTTGTTTTTAATAAAAAGCATTTCACTTTGGATTGCATTTTTCATTTTCATCAATTCTTTTTTTTATTTTGATCATCTAACTTTCTATTTTTGCAATTTTATCCTCTCGATGTGTATTAGCATTTTATTTATTTATTTAAGTTTCTTTTAGTTTGTATTATATCACCTATTCAATGCATGAAAAAAAATTCAAACATTAATTTGGCATCAATTCAATGAAATAAGGCTTTAGTTGTAGTTAAATAGAACATTTAAAGAAGGAGAATCAACTTTAACAAAAATACATACATCATTGCTATTTTGTCATGAAAGACTTAGTTTAATCCTTAAAGTTATAATTTAGTTGTCATTTGGTTCTTATTATTCTAGCAATTAATGTTTTAGGAAAAAATCTTTTTTTTCACATTTCAATCCTTTTATACTAAGAGAAGAGTGAATTTAACCAAACAAATATTGAAGAGAACCCAACGCACAAAACACACTATATTTATTTAATATAGTACTAAGAGAAATATTAACTCTAATTTTATTTATTTTTATAATTATCTAACTAGTTTAGATGTTTATCGTTTGGAGATCAATTCTCTACTCGAGTTGGTGCCAAAATCATAACTTGTGTATGGCACCAAATCACACAATATAAGATCTTGAATTTTTTGAGTATATCCCTTGAATTACCACTTATTTTGTTTAAGAATATTTTCTATATTATTTTTTTATTTTTCTTTCCTATCAATTTTTGTTTTGTTTTTTTGGCAAGTTTTTAAAAATAGTTGGTGATAAAACTTTTTTATTAAACTTGGTTTAAGAGCTTTACAAGTTATGAGTTGTAAAGATTAAACCAGGTTTACCCAAGTTTGCTCGATGTATTTATTTTTATTTGCTTAAGATAATTACTTTTCACATTTTATCACTCGACAGTTATTCAATTGAAAACTATTTCATTTAAGTATGATGTGAAATATTGAATGGCTTAAATTTATTAATGTATGTACAAACTAATTATTAAGAAATGATATCATTATGAGATGAGAAAGTCCTGGATCATAGGATGAAATGTGAAGTTTTTATAATTGAAAAGTATGGATAAAGAATTGATTACCTAAAACTAGTGATCAAGGTGATGCATGGTTCTTTGACCCTCACAACTAGTACCAATTATACTGATATATTACTCATAACTCTTTGTTGGATCAAACCTTAAGTGGAAACACTTTTTAATTTAAGGATCTTACCAATACTTAATACAATTCCACATATAATTGTATAAATTTTCATGTATTTTTCCTATAATCATGAAAATCAATGATATAAAATTTGTATAAAAAGAACTAAAATTGAGGGATGAGTTTTTTTATTGACCCAACATGTGCTTAATAAGATTCCTTATAGTTATTGTAAATATGTTTTTGTCCAATATCATTGAGCACTACTATTTATTTTATTTCTTTTGCTATTCTATCACATGTATGATGAGAAAAATGATAAATACTTGATTCAAACTTCTCCTAGGTGGACAATATCATGTTAAGATCAAAAAATTCCAAATAAAAGACCTAACCTTAAAATGAATAAAGCAAGCCTCATAAACTAAAGTTTTGCCACCTAACTTATTTTAGGCTCCAATAATTTATAAGTTAATTCAAAATTCATACCAAACAATACTGACTTAAAAACATACTTGTAAAATAAGTTTAAATAATAATTGAGTATACAATGACCGACAATAAATGAATTTAGGACAAGAAACAAATCAAGACAATCTTTTTTTTTAAATGATATTTTTAGTGATTTATCTCTATCTTTAAACACAACCAACTCCTCTTCTTTTTTTTCTAGAACAATTTTTTTTTTAGTTTTCTTGACAGCATATTTCTAACTCTTTTTAATTGAAAAGCCTTTTATATTAGGTAGAAATAATTGTAATATTTATTTAATAATGAAATTTCTTGTTATTCTCTTATCCCTATCATTTTTAATTCATGAAAATAGATTTTTCGTTTTGGGGCATTAGGCTCAGAAGTGGGCTCGCGTCACCAAGAACAAAATCGTGAAGGCGGTAAGGCCCAAAATGAACAATATATATATATATATATATATATATATATATATATATATATATATATATATAGTTAACTTACTTACATAATAAGTAGTGTTAATTATAATAGGAAAAAAAACTCACATTACAACAACTCATGTTTTATTTTAATTTATTACAAATACTTTTTTATAAATCTCAAATTTCATAAAGTTTTTGTATTAATTAATGGTCAAAATATTTAATTAAAGATTTAATGTATTATTATTAATGTTGTTGTTGAGTGATATGAAGATAATAAATATAATCATATACATTATAGATGAACAAATGTAAATGCATATCCATTTAAGGTATAGATTTTTTTCATATGCTATTTCATAAGTTACGTGTTTGTTTTGGTTTACTAATGCTGATTAAAAAAATTAAAAAAAATGGCGTACTAATATTCTCCTTAATTATGTTGAAATATGCAAAATTTATATTTTTATATAAAAAAACATAACCTATTTAGATACATTTATATATGTGTTAGCATAAATCATTATGATTCAACTTATATTGTCACGTCATCTAAAGATATAGATAGCCCTATTTTTATATCTAAACAGTATCTTAACCCTTAGAAATTCATAACTAAGGACTTCTATCCTTTGTCTTAACACTTTTCATCAAAATTGAACATTTTTTTAATAAGTCGTTTTTTAGGAACCTTAATGTTTTTGTTGAGTGATTATAACTTAAGTTTTGTTTTCAAATATAAATAATTTGGTGGTAAAATTGATACAAAAAGGAAATATATTTGAGGTTTGCCCATAAAAAATTTAATCTATTGTACCATAGTTTAGAAATTTAATCTCATCTAATGCATATGAATAGTTTTTTAGACAAAAAATGGTTTTGATTTGTATTTGAATACAATCTAAAAAAATACTATTTTTAGATATGGTTAGGATATCATTTTAGATATAACCAAACCAAACCAAACTCAAACTGTATCTAATCCTAAAAACACATGTACATTACATATAAATACAATTATGTGTGGTGCATGTGCATGTTAGGTAATTATATTTTTTCCATCAATTAAATTTTTAAGTAGACTGCTCTAATGGAAGAACTTATTTATCAGGATTTGATGTTAAAGTTAAACTATGATTTTATAAATATTTATTTGTAGGATATTGAGAATTTTTTTTCATATTGAAACAAATTGTTTTCTTCTTAAAATCATGTTGGAACAATTTATTTGATAGTTTCATAAATGGATATGTTTTAAAAATATTTCTATATTTATGAACATATTTAGTTGTTGTTAATTATATGGTTATAAGTTAATAATGTTTTTGTTTGCATATGATTAACAAGATATATTAGATTATTGATTCTAAAAAATATTGAAATTATTCACTAAACAAGTATAGGCAAGAATTGGTATCTAAATGGGTATTTAAAATTTGACGACTTATATATGGCTATTCAAATTCTTATCAAATAGATAATGATTATTAATCTTTCATATTTTAATGTAGTTATTTTTATATTATATAATATAAAAAACCGTGAGTATTTATTACCATACCACTCGTATTGTCTATAGATCAATATTTTCAAGTTTCATATAAACATTTTTGGTAACTAAAATATAGCTCTTTCTTCTCTTTAACTTAAAATTTATTATTTTATTTTTTATCATATATTTCCATGGACACCTTTCACAACTTTTTAATGGAAACACATCAAATCCATACTAAATGACATTATTTTTACTACACAAACACATAACACATCAACAAATATGGATAAAGGGAGCAATAAAGGGAGTAATCTAGAAGATTTTTCGGTGGTAAAAGTTAGGATCAAGAAATTTGCTCTTCTATGATTTCAGGTTCAAGCCCTTAGTTACTAATACGATGAAAACTAGAAGATTACATCGTTGTTAATTTTAGACCTCGTGCGCGCGCAAGCTATCCGAACATCCAAACATCCATATTAATAAGAAAAAATATGGATAAAGGGAAACATCATAAACTTGTTGAGAAAATAAACTTTTGGGAGGCTCGATCGATTGAGATTCACTTATGTATCCAGGGGATGTGAGATTTGAGGTAACATTAATTTCAGATTCTTCAAAGGGAGATGGGAGAGGAAATAACAAGAACACGATGAACACAAAAGTAGAAGGCAGTACTGTATAGTATAATACAACGGGATCCAACTTAGCTAGCTCCATGTGCACAGAAATTTCACTAGTTATAGGGGTCATACTATTTTATGGTAGTAGTCAAACTCAAAGCACTCATCCCTTCCTCATTGTAATGATGATAAAGCAGATTTTTGGAACCAAACAGTACTTGGAATATAAACGCACTTTTCACAATTTTGTCGTAGCGGCCACGCACCACCTACTGCCTGAGTGGAATCACAGAAAGAGAAAGCGAGGTGGACCCAAACAGCAACTCCCACATCATGTTAATTTAGCAGCAGATCAGCATCCATGGATGGATAGGTTTTGTTTCTTCAAAATAGCAGGACTGAATTTCTATTTTCCATGATAATTTGAGATTCTCGCAGTACCCCATCTCATCACTCTTATATTGACAGCTCTTATAGCTAGTCAGGCAAAGCTGGTTTCAATTATGGTGGGACACCAAGGACGCTGATGGAGAATTGTCACAGAAAATGGCAAGAAGTGCAGAAAAGAGAACGATAAGAATACGGTGCCAGCACATATATGATCAACACAGAGACTTGGGAGACACGAAATGCTGTCAACTTTTGATCTTTGGTTTTAGACTTTGTTTGATGCTAAAAGGAATTGAATCTCCGGAACAATTTCACCTTTCTTTAGAGCAACTTTTTGATGAAGTAGCTAGCTAGCTACTTTGGTTTTCCCATATAATTTTCTGCACTTGTGTGTGTATAAAGGAGAAAGCGAGAAAAAGGGTGGTCATGCGGGTGACTTTATCGGGGTCAAACCTCATGAAGTGATGCCCTGCGGCCTGCCGCATGGCCAGAGGGAGTTTACATTGCGATTCTTGCCCTCCCAAAGCACATTTATCAAGTATATATTCCTTAATTTCCCATACATATACATATACATATACATATACATATAGAATAGGGTTTTCTTTCTTCCTTTGTTTCATAGTTTTGTCTTTTCATATATATTATAGCTCTGATCTTCTTTTGGATTCTGTGTATTTTTTGAGCTAGCAATTTACTATCCAATTCATGTCTCTAAACTTTTGAAAGTAATATGAACTCTCTAAGGCTTTTGTATCTATAGAAATGTAAGAATTTCAAAACAAATTCAACAATACATTACATGAAACTCCAAATTCTAGCTTCTTGAGAATTTTAATTTCCTTAACGCACCCCAGATTAAATAGTTTATTAGCAAAGAGGGTCGAGGAGGTATTATAAAGAAAGGGATTAAATTAAATAGATTTTTTTTTAATAATGATCGGGGTCCTTGCAGGCAGGGGGTGCCTTTTTTACCATTTCTTTTTTCCCTTACAAATTGATACCTAAGCTTGTAAATACCAGTGATCAGTTCCAAATGTTTTAAGTTGAAACCTAAGCTTGGAGTCATGCAGACAGAAGCGATGTATATGTAATGTACGTAGGTTACGAACTTAGTTATATTGAAGTAATATTCTCGAGTAAAGTACTCAATTAGCTTGAAATAACCGAGATTTTATTTATTTATCTAGATTTATAAAATATATTTTCTGAAAATAATTTTTTTTTCTTGTATCTAAAGAACTGTTATTTTTTTATTCTAGAAAACTACACCGCCAGAAAACACACTTTGTAGACCTAGGTCAGTAAATAAAACCCTAGTTATCCCAGATTCTTACAAGAAATGCACGTCCTGACTCGAATTTAAAATCTATTATGCAGATCTTAAATCTTTTATCTTGGGACAAAAAATCGTTAATATGAATGTGATAAAAGGGAGCAGAATGGGAAAATCAGTATCAAGCTAGGCATAAAAAAGAAAAGAAGATAGTATGTAGCTAGATCTTCAAATCGGTTAGAGAATATTGAGGTGGTGACACAATTCAAAATATGCTTACTTGGGAATCTCTTGCTTTGCTGTAATCCTTGGTTCAGATTTCCAAAAGCCAAAATTAGAAGACCAGATCGTAAAATTTTTCCTTGACCGAAAGAGAGACACATTTGAGCGAGGAACAGCTAAAAAACATTTTTGTCGTCAGTCCTATATATTTTCTTATCAGAGTGCTTTTGCAGGGGAGCCAAATGCACCCACAAGCCCACATATTCCCCCTCGAAATACCACAAACTCTCTCTCCCACGTATATTCTTCCGTTTTTAATCTCTCTCACGGTCTCTCTCTCTCTCTCTCTCTCTCTCTCTATATATATATATATATATATGATGCTGCTGCTGCTGCTGACATTCTTTATTTCTTACTTAGTTATATCGGTGGGCCTGCCGAGCTCTTATCTTTAGCTAGACCCAATAAAGCTTGGTATCGGTAATTCATGTCTTCCATATACAGTCAGAAACAGCCTTTACTGTAGTGAATAGAATAAGTAGCGAAGGATAATAGAAATTTTCATCTGTGACACCAATTCCTGCATGCCAAAGACTAAAGTCCAATCATTTACCTTTATACCAAACTCTTGATTAGTAAAATCCTTGCGTTAGGCCTCTTCTTTCTGCACTGTCAAGGCGACAGCTTGCTTGCACATTGTGTGATTGGAAGATGTAGCCAAAACCAAAACTCGTGGTGTGCATCTGATAATTGTTTCCAATAATAAAAATAAAAAAAGCATAATAAAGGGTCCTTTTTTTCCTAGAGGAGTAGAGAGCTGGGGCATGAAAAAGCTAGCTCGCACCATGGGTTTCGTGATAATTCTCTCAACACAGAGAGAGAGAGAGGGTGAGTCTTTATCTCTCTCTTAAATTTCTCTGAGGAATTGGCACGCAATACCTTGGATTTTTCTTCAAACTTTCAACCACATAGCCCAACATCAATCATCATGCCCTCCTCCGCCTCCATGCCCTTCTCACTCTCTCTCCACCACCGTCATCATTACAACCTCAACACCTCCACTACCTCATCCCACCACGACTCCTTTATCAGTCGCCACCAACTTCATATCCCTAAACCCAAACGAGAAAAGGCAAAAGAAGGAGAAGAAGAAGACGAGGAAGAAGAAAAGGAGAGCAAGAAAAAAAAAAGGTTCCCACTTTTGAGAAAAACAAACCGGTTGCCTTTCAACTAGATATGTCTTCATTATTAATATTGAAGGGTCTTTTTCACCGAAGGATCCAACATCTACTCGGGGAATCAAGCGTCTCGGTCCGATCTTTAATTTGCTAGATCAAGCAAATCTCTACAAGGGTTTTCATTTTGTTTCTTTTTTCCATGCTCATCACTCTCTAAATATATAACTAGTTTGCTTTCAATATGTCAAACTTCTATATATTAAGTACTGCTTATGGTATCTTTATGATTTTATAATTTTTTGAAGAAACCATGATGATGCTTTTTGGCTATGTTTGTGTTTGTAATTTTGATTAGATCTTAATTAATCACTAATCTGATCCCATCTCTATATATCCACCTTCGTTTGTTAAATGCTTTGAATTACATCAGCTTTTTTCATGATATCTATCCATGTAGGTGGAAGTTATTGCTGTCCACAGAGATATATGATTTGCAATAAGTGGCTTTCTTTTCTTGTTGAAACCATCAACAATCGCACATAGTGCAAATTTTCCATTCTCAATGACCTATAAGCAAAGTTTTAATATGTCATGGTACATATAATAAATTAGGGTTTGCTTCTTTCTTGCATGAAAGATCATTATAGCTCCTTTCCTAACATCCTCACTTGATCTTCATAGGATCATCTATGGTATTCATCAGTGTAACCAAATCCATGGGAGCTTATAATACGCACATGCCTATGCCTTCAATGTGTGTGTGTGTGTGAGAGAGAGAGAGAGGTGTTTTCTCTGTCTATAGATGTGCTAACGTTACACATGTCAAGAGTAGAGTACTATAGCTTGTCCAGAAATCTTGCATGTCTAGCCTGCATAAAGCCTTGGGTATGCATGTTTTCTTGTTTTTGTTTTTCAATACTCACTTGGAAAATTAGGAGAGGAGCATGGTTAATCCAGGAACCAGGCACTGGTCAATTTACAGATCGTTCCCAGGTTTTCCATGTCGGAGGAATTTCATTTTCCATTTTGTCTTTTTAGCCTCATGCATTCTCTTCTCTAATATTCTGACTTTGATATGAATTTTCCTTGTACTTTTTCTCTCGGAAAATGGTATATGCTAGTGGGATTCTTCCATAATTAGAACAAAAATTCCACCATCGCGTGCATTAACAGTTGTAGTCAAATCTTCAAAACTGCTTTGAGTTCACATTGCATCTCTTAAAATTTATTAAACGAAAACAGCTTGATGATGGCTACAAAGTCTTTGCATAAAATTAGCAGCAGAAAATGACATAAAGAGAAATATTTGGAATACGTACATGCATTCATACATACACGTATATTTTGCCGTAAATTTAAACATAAGAACAAAAATTTCTTAACCCACCAAGCAGCAAAACTAGTTTGACTAAGCAATATTTATAGTTGTTAAACAATATAATCTGCATGGTGTTGATCGGATTCAAGTCATTGGAAGCCTGTAAATTGAGATATCTACTCAAAGCTTCTGTACCTCCGCATGCCATGATGCCTATATAGTCAAAAGAAAAGAAAAGAAAAGGTGGGATCGATGCATGTTTTACTTCGAATATTAGGAATCTTAAGTGCTTGCCAGAGAATTTACTACTTTTCAAAACAATAATACCGCCATCAGAGAAGTAATTATCTCCGAGAGTACTGCAAGAGTTTCTGCAAATTGAAGCGATGCGCGCAGTCGCTCCATTCAAAATCTAGGCTTTAATTCCTTCATAACTGAATCTACATCAACAACCATTTATTATATATATATATATATATATATATATTCTTAATTTGACGTTTATTGTATTTATAGTCTGGAGTATTGATATTTTCTTTTTTTGTATTTTGCTTCTAATGGTCAAATTTATATTCATCAATTTTCTTTCTCGGTTAAGTTACACCGTTTTCATGGTTATTTGTTGAAAGCTCAAAGAGTTTTCATTTTCCTTTTCCCTTTTCTCTTGCATATATGGCAGAGACGTGACTTTATCAAAGTCCTTGCTATGTACAAAAAGGTGACATGATTCCTGAAGATGAAAGCTGGTCACCATGGATTACAGTAACCAGGAACTATGGTGACGGCTACTAGCTAAGCAATATCGGCATTTTGTTTTTAATCAACATAAAAAAAACCCTGAGTTTTTGGTACCAAAAAGTTGGTCTTAAATGTTGATCACATTTGCAATGGTTGATCAATCCATTTGGTACCAAAAAATATATGTGTGTGGCTCGTAGAAACCTAAAAATTAAATAAAATGGTCTGCTAAGATAGGATTGGATAGATCAAGATTGGTATCAATGTTGGACTAGAATTATACTCATTTGGGCTCACCTAAATTACCATTTTTTTAATTTTTAATCTATTTAATACATATGCACATACATGTGTTCATGTGATTTAATTGTCACTTATAGCCAAACATTTTTTCATGACTTTAAAAAATTTGAACTTTTGAAGCGAATTGGTAAGATATTTTTCAATTCAATTTTTTTAAAAAACACTAGATTTATCCTTAACAACCAAAAATGAAAATATATAACTATAGATTTATCTTAAATAAACTAACTAAACCAATTAAAAAATTTCTTTCAAATATTTAATATATAGAAGATTGAATCACAATATATTTTCATTCACAATTATTATATGAAAAAAACTATTACCTTTAAATATAAATATGATAAACTTATTCAAATAAACAAAAATATCTCATGATAATGCAAAGCATGTGAAAAATATTTATAATCACAATTATGAAGATTTTAAACATAAACCATACTTTGTTTATACTTTAATATTTTTGTTTATTCAAATAATTTCATGTTATAGAAATAACTGATGAGTAATAAAATATAAAATATAAAATATAATTGGAGAATGTGGAGAAGTAAAAGACATGTATATTTTTTCAGTTATTCATCATTTTTTTGCGAAGAAAAAATAAAAAAACTAATAAAAAAATGAAAAACTAAAAGAAACCCAAATTGAAAACTAGATATTATAAGTTACCTTTCTTTGTATGAGAAATCTTATAGACAAAAAGGTAAAAGTGTGGATGTGGATGTGAAAGGTGAAATTCTTTATTAATAATAAATATATTATACTTGAATGAAATTAGTGCTACGTGTAACTAATTGATTAGCTATAATGATAAATTCCCTTAAACCACCAAGGTAAAGGATTTTCAATTTCTTCATTCTTAACATATACAAGTAACATCATTTTCTTTCACATAACATTTATTACATACCAAAATAAAAACAGCCAGCCTTGTTATTGAGATTTACTGTTCTTTTACTTATTTATTGCACTCTTTCTACAAAGATATTAACTTAACCATTTGAGAATTTCAAATCCATAAAAATGAGACTTTTTCTAGGTATTAGACTTCCTACATCAGACTAACATATTTCTAAGCTTTTTACAATGAATAAAATTATAAAACCATTTGATTAAACTCATTACCCAACTACCAAAAAATCATATTTCTAAGTATTTTGGATTTTGAAACATTATTCATATATATATATATATTTGATAATATTATAGATATATAGAAAACACGTCAAGGTTTCACTGTTACATTTACTATGGATTTCAATAGTGAAATTACTATTTTACCCTATAACCGCCAAAAATAACCCTTAGTCTTTTCAATATTTATTGCACAATAAAATTATCTATTTATTTTTAGGAGCGAACAAAAAGACGAAGGCTAGTGAAAGATATTTTAGATTTTTCACATATTTGTGGACAATACAACTACTTACATACCCTCCCAAAAGATAAAAATGAAGCTCTATTATCGGGGGCATGATGATATCTTCATTCTTATTGCTGGGTGTAAAGGTGTTTAGGTAATTCTATAAAAAAAAATTGAATTTACTACAAACAAGTCGTACACACATGCCATCTATTTTTCACGTGAATGCACCTTTCAGGCGGTGCGTGGGGTGTCTGTAGATGGTGGAAAATATCTTATTGTCAGTCATACGGTGTGCTGCCATGTCCTATTTCTCACGGTGCGTGTTGTGTTAAAGTTGTGATGGAATTGTCGATGGACTGTTTTGCCTTCCCCCCTTTCTCTATCAAACAATCGTAAAATACATAACGGTCCTTCATATGTTTGGTTGGTTTATTTGAGTCCCTGATCTTTTGATTTTTTTTCTTACTGATTTCTTCAATGAAAATTTTTATTGTTTTTAACTATGCCCTTTAATTGAAATTGATCATATATCATATATTTCGTTTTAGTCCTTAATCTTTTGATTTTTTGTTCCTTTTTTGTTACTTTAATATTTTTGATCTGCAAGTTTTATTTTGTTCTAATTTTTTCCTCCAATTGAAATTGGCCATATATACCACTTTTCATTTCAGTCTTTATTCTTTTATTTTTTAAACAATTACACTATATTTTTGTTTTTAAAATCCCTTTATTGTCTTTCGGTCCCAAGGTTTTGATTTGTTGTATTTTTTTGCTTCAATTAGAATTAATATATATTTTGTTTTTAATTTTGTCACTTATTTTTTTATTTTTTTTTGGTAATAATTCCTTTTTTTGGTCCTTCTTGGAGAGTGTTTATTTTTTGTCCATATTTATGCATTTATACTTTTAGTTTTAGTTTTTATTTTTTTTTTTGTTTTTTTTGGGTTTTATTTTTATACGGTTTAGTTCTGAAATTTTGATTTATGTTGGTTAAACTGTATTTTGTTTTTAAAAATCCCTTTATTATTTTTCGGTCCCAAGGTTTTGATTTGTTACAGTTTTGTCATTCAATTGGAATTAATTATATATATTTTTTGGGACTTATTCTTTAATTTTTTATTTAGTAATAATTTCATTGGTGATTTTATCCTTCTTGGAAAGTGTTTATTTGTTTCTGTATTTACTCATTTATTCTTTTATTTTTTGTTTCTAATTTTTGTCATTTTATTTTTTTGTTGGGATTTTATTTTTATTCGGTTCAGTTCTGATATTTAATTTATGTAATTTTTTTTCCTTTGTTCTTTTTTTAGTGCTTTCTGTTATTTTTATTTGTTCTTCTGATCATATGATTTTTTTATGCTCATAATATTATTTTTTATTTGTTCTTCTGATCATATGATAATATTTATTTATAATTTATGTTGTTCTTTTTGTTTGCTCTTTTGTTAATTTTTTTTTTATTTTTCGAGATAATTTTATGTTTGCGCAATCAAAATGATAATTTTAGTGATTGTTTGTTTTATTGTTTTCATGCTTTCTTTTCTGTTAAAATGTTATGTTTTTTTTATTTTTCAGGATAAATTAATGATTCTAATTGTGTTTAGCAGTAATGGAGATAATAATTTTAGTTGTTATAGTCATGATAATGATATTAACTTTACAATGGATTTTCAATGATGCTTTCTTCTTTTTATGAATAGAAAATCAATGATTTATTTTATTTATTTAGTTATCGTAGGTGTTTTCTCAATTTATATTTTATTATTGTATTTTATTTAAATTAGACTATAATATGAAGTAATCCTAATATAGTGAATTTGATGATTAAGGTATCTGAATCTTCTTGGTTTTTTAACAAATAAATTTATATCGATTTAAAATTTATATATTTTATTAGAATGTTGCGCTCTGTAGAAATTCTGTACAAATTGATTATTTCCCTAAATTTTTAGTATAATAAAAAAATCTCACAATCTTAATATCTTATACTCTTAATATATTTTTTTATATTAAAAAAAATGTGGTTTGAGCGGTGGGGAAAAGGCTAGTATGCATATATAATAGAGCGTTGGTAGGGTTTTTTTGCTTTCTGTGGTCTGGCCTTGAAAAACATCAGCACTTTTGATTTGCATAAAAAGATTATAACTAAGTAGTGTTTCCATCATATATATATATATAGAAGGATTGTCGACGAAGCCATAAGCCACTGTTTTGGGTGGAAGTAAGGCAGCATTGGCCTTGCTATTGCCTTGGAGTTCAGGACATATACACATCCATCTGATCACTAACAAACATCACTACTTGTTCCGCAGAAGCCTCTTTTTAGAGTAGTATTATGATTTCCGTGAATCTTTATATTTCAGCATCAATATTTCTCCAAGAGATGGACTGGAGAAGTAAGTGTACGTGTCTATAACTTCAGGCCTGATCAGGGGCTCCAGCCAACTCTTAGCTAGTGATGAGCTTCAATTAGGACCGATCGAGCTCTTAAAGTTCAAAAGAGTAATTAATGCTGGTTCAGATGATGAATAGATTGACTAACTATCTGCCATCCAGCAGAGTTTGTTTCTTGTGAATCAAGTATTCCTCGCCACAATCCAGGATCGTGACATAGTGTTGAGGGTATTCTTGTTCTTTAATAAAAGTCAGGGGTTTCAATCCCTCCTCTTGTATAGAGTCAGCTATTTGGAGAACACTTTCATCCTTTTGGGACCCACCCAGTCCGAACGTGGATTAGTATAAACCAAAGTCTGGGATACCGCGTTGTTTATATAAAAAAAAAAAAAATTCCTCGCCCCTCCATGCCACACCCAAAAAAAAAAGAAAAAAAACCATGGAATTTGATTCCTTTTAACTCATGATGGATGCATGTTACAAGTTAGAATTATCATATGCCTGTTTATATTCATAGGCCCTCAGTGAACTATATTTTGGTAATGTAAATCTTCATTCTAATATAATAGTTTGTCCTTTCTCATATTAATTAAAATTACAATGTTATATAATCCATATAGTTCAATGATCATGTGTAACAACAGTAGGTCAATGAGTTATCATGCATGCAAGAAAATGAAATATAACGAATACGATCTCATTAATTCGACCACAACGAAACTAAGTCTGGATTGAATTGAACTGATCGCACCTGTTCCTCACCTCCCCGTTTCTTGCAGTCTTCACCCCATGAATGCTAAGCCTCTGCATTGCACGAGAGAAATCCTGGAAGAAAGCTGTCTGGTTTGTAGCATAAAGCTCCACAAAAGGCCTAGTTCTTGGGTCTTTAACAAGGGCATTATCAGATGCCAAGAGCCCCAGTCCCCTAGGCAAGTTCTTGAAATACATATTATCAAACTTGCCAGGTGTGAACACGTCATTGAAGGCCGACATGGTTTTATCTGTGGTGTAATTAGCACACATACTTCTCAATCCGGCCGCAAACTTAGAGTTGATTTCAGGATCGGTTGCTTGTTTCTTGCTGTAACTATACAGCCTATCGGAGAATTCAACGCAATGAGAGAATCCAATGGTGTGGCCACCTGTTAACGCAACCATTTCTTGAACATTGAATCCTTTGGAGGCAAACAAATTGATCATTTGGTTCATACTCATGTTGGTCCTGGGGAGATTTCCCTCTACCCTGGAGGCCTTGGAGACCAGACCATCCTTCCTCCCTAGCAGGACTTTGTAGAAAGGTCCTCCTACCATGGTGACAAGATCACGAGTGGCCACTGCAAGGATGTCCGCGCAGGAGACGACGTTAGGGCATGTCAGCTCAAGTGTAGTCTTTGCCTTAACCACCACCTCGTAGCCATCCCCTGACAGGGAGAGGTTAACGTCCGCATCACGCTCGGCGGTGTTGAATGAGTTTGATGCTACGAGAATGGAGGCATCGCATCCCTCAACCATGCAGTCGTGAAAGAATAGACGTAAAGTGCCGGCTGCGGTTGCGGGATTGCTCATTTGTTTGGTGGTGATAGTATCACTAACAATCTTTTCGAAGTCAGGGCATGATTTCTTGTAGTATTTGAAGGAGAGATTGGACTCTGACTCTGAGAAAGGAATGGAAAGGAAGAGGAGCAGAAGAACACGCAGAGGGAAAGCCATGCTCGGTGGAGAGAAAGAGGAATTAAGGTGGATTCCTTTCTTTCTCAAATTTCCTCTCGGCTGGCAAAGGATTTGATTTTTTCAGGAATAAAAAATGATGATAAGGAAGAGGAAGAAATGATTTGGGTGGGTGGGAGGTGATTTAGGGAAGCGTATACATTTTTGTCGGATAAAAGAGTATTTAATTTCTGCTATTTTTTTCATTAATTTGTTTCTGTGTGGGTGTCTTCCTCCCTTGTTACTGCTCTGTATAGCTTATAGTTTACTATTTTTGCCCTCCTATTTTTAGGGCTTTGCATGTCTTAATGGTTATAAGACTTTCATGGGATTCATCTTTTGCCTCTTGATCAGAGTGAAATGCGCTATACCAGCTAAAAACCATACCTATTTTTGCAATTTCCAGTTGCCCTTTAATTTTATCTCACAACATATTACAATCTTGATTTTTCCTTTATTTCATTAAATAAAAAGGTAATAATATTACTCCCGATTTTCTTATTTTCACCATTCTCTTTAAAAGAGTCGAGATTTTTGTCTTCAAGAGGCGTGACATGATAACAAAGAGCTTGTGATCTACACAGCAAGTTTCGAGTTTGAGTCAGGGCATGCACTTTTTATAAGAGTCCAGGACAACCGGGGTTTTACTCCCTCACTTGAGCTCTCAAAATGTGTTTTCCGGGGAGTGGAGTTTTCTCGCATTAGAAAAAAGAAGTTGAGATTATATATATATATATATATATATATATATATATATATATATATATATATATATATATAAATAGTTTCTTTAGTTTTTGAATCTGCATATTTTCAAATTAATATAATGAAAATGATGATTATACTATATTATTGTTGTTGCTGCTGTTTCTCTTACAAGTTCTTGATTTTCTAACTTCCTCTACTTTTGGATTAATATGCATAAAGTTAGATTCACAACTGCTAGCTAGGTCATATTTGCGTCCATCATTCATGTTTTGTTTACATATAGTCATAAATATGGTTAATTACTTTTTTTTTTATCTCAAGTACTATGTGTCATAACCCAATTTCTGGGTTACTCCCCAAAATCCACCCAAAATAACAAAAATAAAATAAAAAGAGCCGACATGGGTAGAAAAATCAATGTGGAAATTTTGGTTGTTTTTGTGAGTCCAATCGTATCTCTTTGGTTCCAAAAATAGAGAAAAATACAGATTTAATGCAAAAATAAAATACCATTGGATGAATGTGTAAAAACTAAGTTAAACGACATAATTATATTTTTTAATGGGTTGATTCAATTTAATCCTCGATAAATTTAAAGTTTAATTATGATCGAAAATTAATTTAAGGTCCAATTGAAGGATTTAATTAAGTGCAAGGACTTAATTATACTTTAAATTGGTCAAATTAATTTTATAAAGGGCTTAGTCAATGAGAAATCAATTTCTTGAATTTAATTCGGGCTCAATTGATGAGAATAAAATTTTCGGAGACCGATTTGAGTTTTCAAGTCAAAAATGCGAAATCAGGGGCCAAATTGAACGAATTGAGAATTTAACAATCAATTGAGGGTTAAATCGCGAAATCGGAAACCAGAGACCAAAATAAAAAAAGACGCACACATTTAAGGTTGCTGTTGAAATTTTGACAGGGATACAATTGCATAAAATTAAAAGTTTAAAACTAATTGGGGTGCGATTGAACGAATCAAACATTGAAGGACCAAATTGCAATTTTCCAAAGCCAAGATTGCATGTGCTGCACTGTTCTGACACCGGAACAGTGCAGAGCACAGCTCCGCAACCCACGGCTCTGCAGCCCCCATCCCTCTGCAAAACACAGCACACACACACAAAATGCATGCCTATTTCCCAATAAATACTCGTTCGCAGCATGAACGGAAAGGGGGGAGAAGAGGAACAAAGGGAAAATTTGCAGAAAAACAGAGTGAGAGAGGAGAGAAATATAAAAAAACAGAGAAGATTGACGAGAGAAAAATCACGTAAATAGCACAGAAAAAAACAGAGAATACAAAGGAAAATTCACATGAAAAATTGGTTAATCTTCATCCCTCATTTCTTGGCTCTCTCTCCATCTCTCGGTTTATCCTCTCTCTCTCTCACTAAAACCAACGTCGGCATCTCTCTCTCTCTCCACCATTGACGGTGGTTTGACCACCCATTATCACCCTTAATATCACCATAAAACTCCCCCATACACCAGAAACCGAACCCCATTTTTAGGCGAAGCAATGGTGATCCTTGCAGCGATTGCAGCACAAGCCTGGCGACTTTGGAAGCTTCCTTCGGCCACCACAGGCCACCGTTGACGACATCACCACCATAGGAATCATCACCTCGGCCTCCTCTACCCAACGGTGCTAACAGGTACACCTCTCGTCACACTCGAAAAAAATCACTATTAATTGTCTCTTCTTCCTTTCATCGCCTGCATGCAGTGGGACGTAATTCGTCCCACTGTTCATGCAGGCCAGGTTATTGGACTTGGGTCGGGCACACATGAATAGAGGGGTGGGCTAACAACCCACCTGGACTGTTAGCCCAACCCATGTAGGAGTGGGCTATCAGTCCGACCCATTAGTGTTGGGCTGTCAACCCACTGTTTTTATTTATTTTTTTATTTGATTTTAAAAAATTAAAAAATATATAAAAATACAAAAATTTCAAAAAACACAAAAATGTTTTGTTTTCGTGCATACGGCTGGATTCCAAAGTTTTTCCCATCATATTTTTTGTAAAAAATATATTGCATCTTTCTCATATTTTGAAATGAAAATTGGATATCGTAACCAGTTTATGATTATCCATTGGAATTTGGATAAAATTTCAAAAATAATTTAACAATTATTTTGTTTTAACTATCAGGGTGTAAATTTACATTGTAAAGTACACCTGTAGATAAAAAAAAGATTTTACTACGGTGTAAAATTACATTGTATAATACATCTGTAGATAAAAAATTTTTGTAACTACGGTGTAAAATTACATGGTAAAGTCACCCGTAGACAAAAAAATATGTGTTTTTAAAAATGCAGTGTAAGAAATTTTAACTTAGAAAAACAATCAAATAACAATGCAGCTTACCTTAGGTAGAGTGCACTGGGGGTGATGCATCTTCCCCTTGCACAACAAGTCCCCTTACAAGCAAGCAAAACATGTTTTCTTATTGCTTTATGCTTTGCCTACCAATGTTATTGGAAGACTCAACTCAATACAATCTCCAACTCTAAATTCTTATTTTAATCTTAAGATGTTGACTTACAATGATTATCGATGAACCTTTATCTATAATAACAAGGTGGAGATTTTCAATAATTGATTATCAACTCTAAAAAAAGAATCAAACATTGTTAAACTAAAAGAACCTTTGCTTGATGTCATGATTCTACCTCATAAAAAATCATATTATACAAGTGATGAGGTCAAGAAAAACTTCACATAAAAATAGGGTTCCATGCTCTACAAAAATAGGTATGGACTTGAAATGTAGGTGGGCATGGTTGTTGGGCCTGAATAATGGTGGAGGTTATCTGAAAAACAAGCCTTTAATAAAATATCTCCTATGCTTAAATCAGAAAAAATACAAGACATGAAATACATAAAGTAAATACTTGTAGAAAACAATAATGAGTTTGATAATTTGTTCATTTACCTGGTGACCTTAGATATTTATATATCATATCTTAAATAATTAATTAGGTTTTAGTCGTGTGAGTTTATGTTTCACTAGTTTGCATTTAGGCTTAAGAGAAAGTATTTAATTCAAGAATATCTTCATAAGATTAAGAGAAAATATCTTTATATTCATAAGGATAAACTTTTCATATGAATAGAGAGTAATCCCTATTCTAGCAATTTTAAAAGCTCTTGAGACAACTCCTTACCATCATTATCTTCTTCCTCAAGATCAATTGAGTTAAACCCAAATAGGATTAAAGAGTTTTTCTCAAAAGGCTAAATTATATAACCAGGTTCATTTATAGATTCATACTGACATGTTAGCCAATATTTAAAATCTTATAGATGAATAAGATTGAGGAGTGAAATGAAGATTTCCAAGAAGCTTTTGAGAAAAACAAGCATTGTCTTCAAAATCCATCAATCTTCATGCCTCTAGTTATTAGGAGGCCACTAATCCCTTATCTTACGATATTAGAGATGTTAATAAGAAGCATGTTATGGAAACAAAATGAATCTAATATGAAAGATCTGGCAATGTACTACTTTAGCAAATAGTTCATTAATGATGAGGTTAAATATTCACCTCTTAAAATAACTTGTTACATTATGGCATAGACTCCCTATTGATTAAGGCAATACATTTTGAACTCCATAAATTATCTTATAACAAAAATGGATCCCATAAAGTATATTTTTTAAAGTCTTTACTTTCTAGAAGGATTTCTAGATGACAAGTGTTGTTAAATAAATATGATATCGTCTACGTGTCTCAAAAATCAATCAAAGGTAGTGCTATTATGGACTACCTCATAGATAAAGTGATCCTAGAGTATGAGCCTATAAAGTTTAATTTTCCTAATAAAAACATAATGTTTGTCAAAAATGATGCAAGAAAAGGCTCCATGGAAAAGAGAAATAGGTTATGCTTTTTCTAAGGCCTCAAATGCTTAGACATGGTACTGAAGTTGTATTGATATCACCAGTAAACAAGCACTTCCCTAACACTACTAGATTATGGTTCAATTACACCAATAATATTACAAAATATAAAGCTTGTTGTCTAGGAATGTGTGCGACCATAAAATTAATTGTAAGACATTCAGAGGTAGATGGAGATTCAACCTTGGTAATTTACCAAATAAGAGGAATGGGAGACTTGGAATTCCAAGTTATCCCATACAAACAATACATGACACAATTGGTAAGAAATTATGACACGATTGATTTTAGCTATATAGTGAAAACCAAATGACAGATGTTTTAGTGACACTTGTAGTGATGTTTAAAATTGATAAAGAAATGGAGATCTAAACAATTAAAATTGAAATACAAGACAATTTGACCTATATTCTAAGCATTAAAAAGGATTCTAATGGAAAACCATGGTTTGTTTTATATCTTGAAGTACATAAAAAAAACATTCCTAAAAATAAAATTGAGAATGACAAGAAGACTATCAAGTGTTTATCCATAAGTTTTTATTTAATGATGATGCTCTATATAAAAGAGAAAAAAGATATGGTTTTACTTATATGTGTTGATATGGAAGAAACAAAAAAAAAATCTAAAATAAATATATTAAAGAGTTTGTGCAACTCATGCTAAAGGTTATACGGTGGCGAGACAAATTACAATGGTTGAATTTTATTGCCTAACTATGGAAAATGATTGCAAAAATTATATGAGGAATGTCACAAATGTGAAATTTATACATATAAAATCTATACTCCTACACCAATACATGTCTAAACAGCCTCCTTTCTCTATATAGGGTTTGAATGTCATTGGATCCATTTAGTGGGCATCATTTTATTTTGGTGTTATTTCACCAATGGATGGAAGTAACCTCATACATAAATGTGACCAAACAAGCCATCCTTAAGTTTTTCTTAAAAAAAAAGGAGATTATTTGTAATTATAAGGTTGTTAAAAGAATAATTACTAATAATACCACCAATTTGAATAATAAGATGATGAACAATTTGTGTATCCAATTCAAAACCAAGCATCATAACTAATCCCTTACCATTCAAAAATGAATGGGGTAATGGAAATGGCCAATAAAAATTTGAAAAGGATAAATTAAAATATGACTATGATGTATAAAGATTAGCATAACATATTTTTGTTTGCTTTATCTGTTTATCAAACTACAATATGAACATCGATAAAGATAATCCTATTTTCTTTGGTAGATGGTATGGAGGTAGTTTTATCTATAAAATCAAGATACCATCTCTAAAAGTCTTAATGGAAGCCTAATTACAAGAAGTAAATAGATAAGGAGTCATTATGACCAACTCAACCTCGTAAAGAAAAAAGGCTTGTGATATTATGTCATGAACAGTTATACCAAAAAAAGAAGATGGAACCATATGATGAAAATATTTTCCCTTGACCATTTAAGAAAAGGGACTCGGTTTTGAGAAAAATTCTTTCTAGTGAAAATGACAAATGAGGAAAATGGACCTCCAATTACAAAAAAGCCTTATGTGGTGAAAAGGGCATTCTTGAGAGGACCATCAATCCTAACTAATATGAACAAAGAATAATTGTTAAACTCTGGCAACCTCGATGAAGGAAATATTATGTTTGATATTAGAAATCAACCCAAAATCATTATGAGAAATTGAGTTAATAGGATGATCCAAACATTCTAAACTCTTGATAGCCCTCTCGGTAAAGTCATTATCTCTTTCTTATAGTTGTTTGTAATGTGTTGCCCATTTTGCTTTTCTTTGTCTCATAACAACTTTTTTTAATATAAAATTATACCTTCTCGATGCCCATTTTAATAAAATTTGCAATTAGTAATATTATTATCATATTAAGATGTTAATAGATAAAGCGAGAATGTCTCATTAATGCAAATCTTAGTGTACATCGACGATGAGGAGTTATCGAGTTGCCGAATGGTGCTAGCCCATGCAAACCGTTATTTGTTTAAGAAAAAAGGTTTCACCACATGAAAAGAAGGTACTGAGGTAAGACATCCTCAATATTCAAGAAATTAATTCTTAAAAGGTATCACAAGGATGGAACAGTGTTGCCAGTGATAACCTTTTAAAAGCATGGCTAAAGGATGACGGGCTTGATTTTTATGTTTTTGATCTCTACCTGGGACACGAAATATTACAAGAGCTGACCCTCGCCTTTATTTTTCATTACCTTAAAAAAAAATCTCTAAGATTCCGAGCCACAATAAGTCATTCCATATAAATTCATACATCGCATTTTTCATAGCACGAACATGCACACACATGATCCAATTGTGGATACCTTATTTTGTCCAAGAAAAATCCAAGATTTCACAAGTGTGTATATTTCTAGTTTGGACTTTTAATTTAACTAGTAGAGATGTGATTGGGCTATGCCTTGCCTGTGAAAACCAAACCAAGAGAAAAGGAATAAAAAGCCTTTCAAGAACTCTAAAATGTTCCTACCATAGGTAAATGGTCCCCAACATTTCCTTCTTTATTCATGTGTCCATTCCATTTGATTTATGTGTTGCTTAATTCTTGTGTATGTATTTCGGTGTTCTTGTTATCAGTTTTTGTATTACTCTTTCCTGTACTTGATGAATCATAGAAGATTGAAAATATGATTCCCAATATGCCAACATAGGATCACTTCAATAGAGTAGCAGCAGCAGCAGTAAAATAATAATAATAATAATAATAATAATAATAATAATAAAGTAAGAAGAGGAGGATTGCCTATTCTGGGAAGATTGTAAATAAAATAGGTGAAGAAGAAAGATGCTGTAACACCTAAAAGAATGTATTTGCATCATTTTCAGTATTTTTTAGCGTTATCTCAAAAGGATTTGATTTTTAAATGCTTGTGTAACACTTTCAGTTTTTAACTCATCATTTTAAAATGATTATTGTTTCTATCTTGATTTGATGTTTGATGTTTTTTATTTCAAAATAATAATAATAATAAAACAATCAAAAATATTTGAATGTAGGGAACAAAGTTGAAGAGGAAGGAAACAAATGATCAAAAGAAAATGTTTTTTACTTGTAAATACACATGTCCACACAAGTGATGAGGGGATACAAATGAAAATAAGAGAAATTCTTAGGACTAACCGTATACTCTTACTCCTCGTACACTCATACACCTTTTTCTCTTGGGAACTATCGTTACCCTCATTAGCCCCTCTTTTCTTTTCCATCTCCACCAGCTAACACACATTTTTCCCCTCTTATACTCACACAACTTGCATTCTATTGTCCATGTCTCTTCCTTTTCAAGTCTTCTCTTTTCTCTCGTCCCTTCTCCCATCATCATTAACACCCATCGTAGCCTTTCCTCTTACCGCCCCACCATTCTTTTATTTATTTTATTTCAAATAGATGATAAAAAATATAAAAAGTTTGATTAATAAAAAAATATGTTTTATTTGTATATGGACATAAACTCTAAAATAAAAAATATGTATTGTTTTATATTTTTTCAAAAAAACTTGTTTACATGTATTTCGGGATTTAATTACCAAATTACTAAATCCATGAGAATTTTGATTGAAATTTCAATAATTAACAATTTTAATTCATGAGAATCAATGGTAAATATTGGACCTATAAGTAGACTGATATTTAAATAGGTTATCCATCAAATGAAGATTTTGAGTTGCTTTATTGGCCTCTATTAAAGACAACAAAAGTTGAAAAGGCATCTGTTAATAAATGATGGGCAATGAGTTTTAGTATTTCCCTTTTAAGTTTGAAATTGATACTGAAAAAATGACATGGTTATAGAGTTTCCTAAAGCATTGACTGATTGATAATAAAATCTTGTTAAGATGATTGAAGTGGTTTTATGTCATTTCTTCTACAAAGACAACAATAAAAAAAAGAGTTAATTTATAGTCTATGGTGATCTTAAGTCTTTTAAATAGTTAAACACCTCTTGAGCCTATGAATTTCCTTTTCTTTCATAGTCATGAGTCATAGCTTCATTACATTTTCTTAAAAGCTTTTTTTATTAAGTAAACAATTTAAACGAATAAATGGCACTCTAAAAGCTTATAGTCTTTTTATAAGGGTCGCAACTTCACGAACTAAGTTATTATGCATGTTGATAAAGTAAATGATGAAAATAAGACAAATTTTCAATTGAACCTCAAGTCTTTATTCAAACCTCTTGTTATTTGAAAATCACATAAAGTCACCTCGTTGTGTACCATCAAATGACATACCTAAAATCAACTATTAAATTTGACACAAAAACCATAAAAAAACTATTTTAATCTAATAATAGGTCAATTTTTATTTTCAAAATACAAGTCAATCAAAGGACTACATATATTGAATATTGTGTATTGGAAATTTGACCAAAGAAGCTTGATTTTCAAAACACTTTTAATAATTAACAACTCTCTAATTTCATTTCAAAAATTAGACTAGAGTAGACATGATATTTGAAATTTATGAGTTTGTTCTAGAATAAAATAAGCTTTGAAAATGAAGAAAACATTGACCAATTTTGAAAATATTCTATAAAAATGACATTGGCAATTCCTAATCATCCTTGAAAAGTTCAATAACCAAGGGCAACATAGTGGATCCTAAAAGGGATGCAAACAACACTCAAATTAGTTGGGGTAAAATAGCATAAGTTAATAATGATTATGTGAAATTTATTACATCTATGTCTATGACAAATGCATCTTAATGATAAATAGAAGAACAAACACATTCAGATTAGATAAAGGTAATGTTGCTCCATACAAACCCAAAATTTAACAAACTCCAACATCAGTTGAGAGTAATGTTGTTTGCATTCTAAAATATTTCTTGACCATATGAAATATTGTTATAACTTGAAGATGTTACTACATGAGTGCATTTTGATAAATATTAGAAAGAATGCATGACACCAAAACTAATTGTGGAAAAATTTGTTTTGAATCCCATCAACATAAGGTGCATTTGACCATATAAATATGGGTGACAAAAAGAACATCATTGATGATAACATGATATTTAATTTCAAAGGCTAAAAGAAGTTTCTTGAGAAAAACATAGAACATACAACCAAATGTGTTTGTTGTAAACTATGAGATACATGTCTGAATGACTTGACAATTCTATGAAGGTTAATGTGAGTATATGCTTAAAAGATATATATTACAACTGATAGAAACTTCATGACTAATTGATAATCTAGAACAAGGTTAATACTAGAAATATTTTTATAATTGTTTGGAAGGATGCACACAACTAATCAAAGAATAATGTTTTAGAGAATCTAGGAAATAGATGATTTGTTAAGCTCTTTCATGATAAATCAAGCAACACCACACTTGAGAGCAAGGTTAGGCTTTATAAACAATGACAATAATCATTGTGGATAACCTATAATGGTATTACACTCATATTTGAGTGGATGACTGACATACAATAAACTTTAATGAGTCACTAAATCAGAGAACTAACAAAACTTTGAAGAGTGAGTAAAGGCACCCCATGAAGATAGAGCATCAAAACAAATATGAGGACCTATATTTCAAATCAGGTAACAATATATGTCATTTAACCCCAAAACATTTGCATATATGTTTTTGATTTTTTCTAGGAAAACCCTTATTGAAATCCAATGAGAATTTGATGAATTAGAGTTGACAAAGAAAGAATCTTTGATTTGCAATAGTAAGGAATCCAAAGTTTTTGAACCCTGTAAACAGGAATTACACGTAGCCCCTATAAATAGGATGCACCAAGTTTTTAAACCCCACATTTGGGAAATTTCAGGCTAACCCTACTATCATAAAGCACCAAGTTGTCAACCTTGTTATCAATAATTCCAAGTCAATTGAGTCATCACGAAGGACAATTATCAACCTTGCAACCCTACAATAACCAAGAAAATTCATAAAGAACTTCATCGAACCCTGTTATCAAGAAAGAAAAAAAAATAAGAATTTTATCATTGGCAATCCTAGTTTTCAACCAAACACAAAAAAATGATAAGAAGAACCATGTCATTAAGAAATTCTCAAGAAAAGATAAAAGTCCAAAACCAATCATCGGGAAAAACAATGCAAAGTCTACCATCAATCATTTGGATTTTGGAATCTATCCTCGATGAATCTCAATTTTAATTCTACAATCAAATTGTTTTAAAAACTAAAGATCAAGGTTCTAGTTAAAGGGGTCTCTACATTGAGTAAATGAACATTATGGTTAAAGGAGTTTGCTAAACATGATCTCAAGTTAACCTAACTAAAGACAAATACCAAGATTTTAGTTAAAGAAGGTCTCTATATTGAGATTTCAAGTTGATTCAACCAAGGCAAATAAATTTTATGATTAAATAAGATTGCTAAATGGAATCTCAAGTTCACCAAACTAAAGATAAATGCCAAGGTTTTAGTTAAAAAGGGTTTCTACATTGAGATTTTAAATTGATTTGACTGAGGGAAATAAAGGTTATGGAAAAGAGCATCATTAGATGGGATCTCAAGTTAACCTAATAGAAAAGAAAAGATTAATATTATGGTCAAAGAGGATCTATGCATTGAGATTTCAAGTTGACCAAAAGCAAACCAAGATTCTAGTTAAAAGAGATCGTCAGATGGGAACCCAACCAAATACAAAGATCAAGGTTCTAGTTAAAGGAGGTCTCTACATTGAGATTTCAAGTTGACCGAGTTTAAAGCAAACTAAGACTGTAGTTAAAGGGGATCGCCAAATGGGATGTTAAGTTGATTGAGCTAAAAACAAATACCAAGGTTTGGTTAAAGATGGTCTCTAAATTGAGATTTTAGGTTGACCAAGCTGAAGAAAAATCAAGGTTCTAGTTAAAGAAGATCGTCTGATGGGATTTCAGGTTGACCGATTCAAAAACAAAGATCGAGGTTCTAGTTAAAAGGGGTCTCTGTATTGAGATTTCAGGTTGATTGAGCTTAAGGCAAACCAAACTTCTAGTTAAAGGGGATGACTAAATGGGATCTCAAGTTGACCGAGCTAAAAACAAAGACCAAAGTTATGGTTGAAAAGGGTCTCTACATTAATATTTCATATTGACCCAATTGAAGGTACGTTAAGGTATTTTTAAAAGAGGGTCATCATATGGGATCTAAAATTGACCTAGATGAAGAAAAAGACAGATCAAAGTTACGGTTAGAGAGTATTGCCGGATGGGATCTCAAATTTTTAATATTTTGGTTATGTTTAAAACGGATCACCATATGAGATTCGAAGATAACTGAACTATTTACAACCTTATAAATAGAAAACACCAAAAAATTCAACCCCACAATGAAGAAGAAAAGTGAGAAGAATTATGCGAACTATTATGAAATTGCCAGATTAGGGTCTTAGTTTGAGAAGTTTAGTTTTTTAAGATAGTTCATGTATCTTTACAAATTTACTATGTCATGCACATAATAAGTCTTTGCACTGTAAGTATTATAAAGAGGGGGAATTTATTGCTACACATTTTTTTACCCTATTTTTGAAGTATTTTAAAAGCAAACTAAAAGCAATAGAAATAAACAACATAACAACAACAACAACAACAACAAACATTTTGATGTATTTAGGTTGTCTTCAGTATTTTTTAGTGACATCTCAAATTATTTGAATTTTAAATGCCTTTTCAACACGTTCAACTTTTAATGTGTTATTTTTTAAATCATTAATTTTTTACTCTTTTTTTGGTAAGAAGGGGGATAAAAGCCCAAAAACAACAACCTACAAAACAATTAAATGTGACCTCACAACACCCCTAGCATCTGCAACAAGAATATCATTAAGGAAGTCAGGAGCCTTATCATAGATATGGAGGCCAAAACTATGATTATAACTTCTGGTAGTCAGAGCATCAACAACTTTTTATGGTAAATATGCTTAATTGTACAGCACCAATGATCATGAATCTTCATTTTACAGTAGGAAATGATGTTGTATAGAGGGTTAGTTGAAACTATAGCAGAAGTTTAGAGAGTGACAGCTACAACAAAGTTGCACTCAATCTACACATCCAGGTATCCATAGTCCCAAGCCAAACTAAGCCCCTAAAATACATCATAATTCAACCTTAAGGATGGGACGTGCACCTAAATTCATAAAAAAGCCCTGGATTCAGGCCCCAATTGAGTCACATAATACACCTTGGGCACAACTAATACCAGTGGCATTTGTTCTACTTTCATATGTGTTAGCTTTGCAAGCATCAGGTCTAGGATGTCTTTCATGGAGATAAACCACGGTGTGCTTTATAGAACCTATTTTTGGAATTTGTGTTATACCAATTCAATGTATAATCGAAGAAAAGATGCAAAGGCTTAGAAACCATAAGAAAACCTTGCTCAAAAATCAACTTCTCCATTTCCAAATGAACCATAAGGCAATCGAAAAGACTAAGTACTAAGGAAAGTCATGGGTATTAATCTTATCGGATTGAAGATGCAGAAATAACCAATCATCAAACTCCATGAGAGAGTGATAAATATTGGGACCGTTACTGCCAAACCTAAACCAAAGAGAGTGGATAACATGACAATCCTTAAACAAATGCTCAATAGACTCCATAAAGTGGGGACATCTTGGGTAAGCTTTGACATGGGTGAAATCTCTCATATGTCGTTGGGCATTTGTGAGAATCTTTTTGTGGCATAAAGCCTAAAGAAAGGTTTTCACTTTGGGGGAATCTTGAACTTCCAGAGAAAGTGTCATTTCCATTTGAGGTTGTTATCCTCCATCAAGGAGATATAAACAATTTTAACAGAAAAACCGACCATTAGAGGTGAATTGCCACATACACTTATCTACGCCACTCTCATTAAACCCAACATGAATACCAATAATCAATTTGACAATATTATTAGACAGGCAGGCTATAAGGCACGCGGTGTCCCAAACCCCATCATCTAGAAAGTAATTAACCTTAGTTAGTAAAAGCTCCTAAGAAATATCAATGGTAGCCTATTGACGAACGGTATTGCAACTAAGCCAATTGTTAGTCTAGAATAAAACATTATCCCCATAACCAATTCTCCATCGAATATCATGAGCAAAGGCTTTAGATCCATAGAGAACACCCCGCCAAACACTAGAGGAAGTTTTATGTTGCAAATCCATTACATCCAGGACTCCTCCATGTTTGAAATATTTGGCATTAAAGACTTGGGCCCATTATCCTTGCTCTTGTTGTAGAAGACGTCAACTAGTTTTAGTAATCAAACCTTGGTTCATGCAAGCAGATTTTTTAATGCTCAAGCCATCACACCACTTTGGTTTCACATCGTTTCCCACTTAACCAGATGAGCCTTAGTTGTCTCAAGAGTGTGCCTCCACAGGAAATTCCTGTCAACTTACAAATAGAGATAGGCAGGGGTTTTTTGCATAGTGTAAAGAGGGATCACAACTATAATAGATTGGAGAAGAGTAATTCTACCAGCCATATAGAGAGAGTATTAGACTTTCAAGATGAAAGACTTTTCTGCAATTTCCCAATGATCTCTTGATAAGTAGTTTTGGAGACTTGAGTGTGAATAATGGGCACATCGAGATATTTACCAAGATAGGTCGTGAGGGGGAAACACTTATGGTAGAAATAGAGTTAGTCAAATCAACATTAATGTTTAGGAAAACACAAATAGAAGACTTTTCAAAGTTAAACTTTTGACCAAACAGATTACATAACTCATCAAGGCACTACTTCATCAAAGACACTTGAGCAATAAAGGCTTCTTTAAAAAGGATCAAGTCATCAGCAAAAAAAAGGTGAGATATGAAAGGGCTACCATTACAAATTTGAATAGATCTCCAAACCTTGTCCTGAACCTTTTATTGGATAATATGCAAAAGTTTTTCCATACAGAACATAAAAATATATGGAGAGAGAGGGTCTACTTGCCTGATTCCACAAGTAGGAGTGAAAGTATTTCAAACCTCACCATTCAGAATGACCTGATACTTAACTGAAGTGATATAATGCATTAAGAGCTCAAGGATTCTACCTTTAATCCCAATTTCCCGAAGCACATTCCTGATAAAAGTCTAGTTCAAACGATCATACACCTTGGACAAGTCAATCTTCTAAGCAACAAAACCTTTCTTTCCTTTAGAGCTCTTAAATTAATGTAACATTTCCTGAGCAACAATGATGTTGTTTGTAATATGTCTTCCCAGAAAAAACTAACTTGATTAGGACTAATAAGATTAGTTATGCAAGGATATAGTCTAATCACTAGAATCTTCGAGATCACTTTATAAATGGTGTTGCGCGAGCTAATAGGTTGAAATTGAGTCATGTTAACAGGGGTATGAACTTTGGGAATCAAAGCAATAAAGATCTCATTGAGGTTCTCAGGAAGAGTTGTCATCCAGGAGCAGTTTCGAATGGGCAAAATGATGTCATTGGAACAAAAATCACAGAAATTCTGATAAAAAATCGCTGGGAAGCCATTAGGCCTAGGACTCTTAAGACCACCAATGGAGAATAAGCTTCGATGAATTTTCTCATTAGACACATCACTGCTTATTAACCCATCTAAATTTGCCTCTACAAGTGTAGGAAACAGCTTTGGGGTAAGATTGTAACCACCTAACATTCTAGAGTTGGAAAAAAGCTCATGAAAGTAATTCACCACTACATCTTTCATGCCACACATATCGATTACCCAATCACCAGTAGCATTTTGTAACCTTTAATCTTGTTCCTTCTTCTTCTAATAATAGTTAAGAGATGAAAAAAATGAGTATTTCTGTCACCTTCCTTGGGCCAAGTATTCCTAGATTTATGCTTCCAGAAAAGCTCTTCTTAATCAAGAAGAAGATTATATTCACTAGATAACTTTGTGTCAAGATGACTAAGAAAAGGGTTTGGAGCAATACATAACTGTTTTTGAATACCTGCAAGTCTTGCTAGGATACTTCTCTTCGTTTGAAAGATACAGCCAAAAACAGTCTTGTTCCAATGGATAAGAGGGGAGACCAAATTAGTAGTTTTCTAAACAACATTCCATAAAACAAAGGAATGTTTTACTATCCAAATTATACTATGTTGGGATGTCGGTGGGTAGAAAATCGTAAGGGATACGACCAACGTCAATATTCCGTAATTAATTTGCAATGAGATGAACTTACAAAAAAAACTCAAGGAATGAATTAAAAGATGAATAAAACAAGTTGGGAGAGGGGTGAAATTGAATAAATGAAATGATTATGATTTAAATTATAAGAAGAGAAGAGGTGGGGTAAAAAAGAAAACATTTAAAGGAAATGGGGGCCTTAGTGCAATAAGAGAAATTGAGGAGTATAAATACCCCTCTTTCCTCTCATTTCCAGGATTATGTGAGGGAGAAAGGGAAGGAGATTGTGATATTTTCTTGCTCAATTAAAGAAGAAATTTGAAGTAAAAGTGAGATTAAGAGTTACGAAACCTTCAAACATCAAAACCCAAGGATTGGGAGCATTATTGGAAGAAAAAGTGGAAAAAAAAAAGGAGTGTTTAGCCGACACTTGCAGGAAGGAGGAGAGGAGGATTTTTTGATTTCACAAGCTATTAGGATCTTGAATCCCTCTTGGTATGGTGTTTCTTACATGCATTTAAAAGATTTTTTTTACTTCATTACTTATGGTTAAATTGCATGACTTTTCTTTATGAATTTTGGGTTAGGGTTCTTGAATAAAATTTGGGGAAATGTGGAATTCTGTAAAATTGATGAATGTGGCATGAAATAGGATGTGAATGTTGTGTAATGGATGGTTGAGCATGAAAAGAATGAGGGAAGTCTTGTTTTCCCAAGGCCAATTTTCAGCCAAATGCATGTGTTACAGAAATTAACAACTTGACAGATTCATGTCGTGACTGAGAGAATTTGAGTCGTAAAAAGGAATTAGGATCGGGTTCATTCATAGGAGTTGTAGTTATGGATGTCTACTATCTAAGGAAACTTTTTTCAATTAATTTGTAATTTTATAACTCTAGTTAAGGGTCACCTGACGTGACTGTGCAGGGCAAATTCTGCAGGACAGCAGGTCTGTCACATTTGAGATGCATTTTGTAAATTTTGAGGACTGAATCGGGTTCTATTCCTTAACAGGATTTGAGGCAAGGATTAATCGCCTTACGATTTAAATCTGTGAGAGAATTGATCGAGGTTGCTCAAGCTCTGGAGGCTTGCATTTGAGAAAGTTAAGGGGGACATCAAAAGATAAGCAAAAAGAGAGATGGGGATTATTTCAGCGGCAGACCACCACTCTCGAAGAAAGAAAAAAGTGGTGTTTGAGCAGTACAAGAAGAAGGGGAGTCTGATGTTTCCAACCCATCAACAGTCAAGTGGGAGAGTGATGATTGCACAGACACACTCGAGGGAAAACTCTGCAACGGGGATCAGTGATCGCAAAGGTGTTGATTACCCTTTTTGTGCAAAGTGTGGACAAAAACACCCTGGGGACTGCTCAGTTTCCCTTGGACGATGTTTTGTGTGCAGAGGGGAAGGGCATAGGTGGAGGAATTGCCAGTATTTGACCCAAGGGTGTCATTACTGTGGTGTAAGGGGGCATTTCAAGAGGGATTGCCCTAAAAGGAGCACCGAACAGGTACAAAGCTATAAACAACCTAGTCAGAGCCACCAATAGTCAGTCACCGTTAATAGGCCAGAGAGATCTTCTCAATCTGGAGCAAACTCCAATAGAGGGAGACCAAGAGCACAAATTGATCGGACCCCGGGAAGGGTCTTTCATCTGACACAAGAAGAAGTGAGGGTTGCATCAGATGTGGTGGCAGATACATTATTATTAAATGATTTCAATGTACATGTATTGTTTGATCCGGGTGGCACCCATTCATTCATTAATAAGGGAATTGTCACTAAACTGAAAAGGGGGTGGAAATTGTAGAGAAGGGATTCTTAATTGGAACTCCAATGGGGAATATGGTTGAAACAGATATCGTGTATGTGAATGTGGGGGTTATTCTTTCAGGATGTGAGACAGAAGTAGACTTGATTCCCTTAGAACTGCATGATTTTGACATAATCCTAGGCATGAATTGGTTGAATAAATACAAGGCCCTAATTGATTGCTATGAAAAAACTGTTACTTTCCAAACCCCTAAGGGTGAGAAAATGACGTTTAAAGGAGAGAGAATGCTCAAACCAGTTGCCTTCATATCGGTAATAACAGCCCAAAAACTTTTAAGAAAGGGATGTATGGGATACCTCGCATACATCTTAAACTCTGATGGTGATGGCCCACGGCTGAAAGATATCCCTGTGGTGAGAGAATTTCCAGATGTGTTTCCTGAAGAACTACCAGGACTACCCCCAGAGCGGGAAGTAGAGGTGTCCATAGACATTTTCCCTGGAGTCCCACCCATAGCCCAGCAACCTTACCGGATGGCTCCAACAGAACTGAGCGAGTTAAAGACTCAACTGCAAGAATTGTTAAACAAAGGGTTTATACGGCCCAGTAATTCTCCTTGGGGAGCACCAGTTCTGTTTGTAAGGAAGAAAGATGGAACCCATAGACTTTGTATTGACTAACGACAGTTGAACAAAATAACAATGAAGAACAAGTATCCGTTGTCGCGGATAGATGATTTGTTCGATCAACTAAAGGGAGCGAGGGCATTTTCGAAGATAGATCTGAGATCAGGGTACTATCAGATAGATTAAGGAAGTGGACGTGGCAAAGACCGCTTTTAGAACTCGATACGGACATTATGAATTTTTGGTGCTACCGTTCGGGTTGACAAATGACCCAGCCCTCTTCATGGACTTAATGAATCGGGTTTTCCAACCATACCTTGATAAGTTTGTGGTGGTATTCATTGATGATATATTGGTGTAATTGAATTCTTTTGAGGAACATGAGGGACACTTGAGACAAACTTTACAAACCTTGAGAGATCACCAATTATACGCAAAACTAGGTAAATGTGAATTTTGGCTGAAGAAAGTAACTTTTCTTGGACACGTCATTTCAGTCGAAGGTATTTTTATAGACCCCCAAAAAGTTGAAGCAGTCTTGAAATGGGCAAGACCGACTACGGTCACCGATATACGTAGTTTCCTGGGACTTGCAGGGTACTATCGAAGGTTTATCAAAGATTTTTCTCTTATTGCAACCCCTTTGACCCAGCTAACTAGGAAGAATAAGAACTGGGTGTGGTCGGAAGAGTGTGAAAAAAGCTTCCAAGAATTGAAGAAGAGACTCACCACTACTCCAGTGTTAACCCTTCCTTCAGGGACCGAGGGTTTTGTGGTATATAGTGATGCTTCAGTGAAGGGATTAGGGTGCGTTCTAATGCAACATGGGAAGGTGATCGCTTATGCATCAAGACAATTAAACACTCATGAGATGAACTACCCAGTGCATGACCTGGAGTTGGCGGCTATAGTATTTGCATTGAGGATATGGAGACACTATTTGTATGAGTCTCGAACTCAAATTTTTACTGATCCTAAGAGCTTGAAATATCTGATGTCACAAAAGGAGTTGAACATGCGACAAAGAAGGTGGATAGAGCTCATTAAAGACTATGATTGCACTATAGAATACTACCCAGGAAAAGCAAACGTGGTGGTTGATGCCCTCAGTCGAAAAACCAAAGTCACCTTGGAAGGGTTAACAATGGGAAGGGAGCGGCAATTGGCGGAATTGAAAGATTTGTGTGAAACCCGAGAATAAAGTATACATAGAGGTAGGAGATAAAAAAATTTAAATGTTGTTATTATACAAAATTTAGGGGAAAAAGCGGGTCAAAATAGAATTAAGAAGAGATGAGACTATAAATACCCATCTCTTCTCAGCCATGTCTAGCTGAAACAAAAGAAAGAGGGAAGGGAGAATTTCGAAATTCATCTCATAAAAACCAAGAGTAAAGACCCAAAAAATTGTAAACCCATACAAGCCTTGAATTTCTAAAGTGGAAGAGCACAATTGGGTGGAGAAGTAACAAGAAGAAAGTGAAGAAATTGGGGAAGAAAGGAAGAAGAGTGGCTGGGTATTTTCAAGGAGAAGAAGGCTAGGATTCTTCCAAAATTGTTAGATTTCATCCAAGGAGTTCTAATTCCAATTTCTATGAAATTGACTTCAATTTGAGTAAAAGTTCATGATTGTTCTTGAATTGGGAATTAAGGTTTTTAACACAAAATGTTAGGAAAATGCATAAATTAGTAGGATTTCATGAATAAAGGGAAGACATGGCTGTTATTGATGAGAAATCAAGGATTGAAGATGAATTGGAGACACTTTCCTTTTTTTTCAAAACTGGGCAGTTTCGTTGCCCTTTTTGTGAGGGACTTTTGTACCTGAAAAAAATACATAATTAAGGGAGGGTCCCTTCATAGAAGTTGTAGCTGGGAGTGTTAGCTTTCCAATGAGTCCAACCTCGTCTAATTTGGAGTAAAGGAACTCCAGATATGGGTAAAACTCTGAGGAGAGGTCAAGCTATCACTTGTGTTGACAGTTTCGGCCAAGTTGAGAAAATACCAAAAATTTAATCATGTTAAGGGTAGAAATTGTCCCTTTCCCTTCATAAAATGTGTCTTGATCATCAAAAAAATAAAAGAAGAGAATAAATGGTGATAAGAAATTGAATTCATGATGTCCATTTGTACTATAAATGAGTTGAAAAATTAAAGGATGATAATGAGGAATATAAGTAAGAAAGAAAAGAATTGGTAAAAGGGAAATGAATATTATTACCATTTTTATTGTTGTTGTGTGGGATATGTGGATTAATATAAAAAAAATGGTGGGTATTTGTGGTTTCACGAAGAACCGCGGGTGAAGGGCAACAACAACAACAACAACAAGGTAACGCAAGTTGAACATTCACAGCAGGTAGGTACTTGGTACCTATATTTGCTTTATCTAATAATTATTTTCTTTACTAGTTATTGAACTATAAGTTATAATTTGGTGCTTATTGATGAGGAAAAAAAAGGGTAAAGGAAAGGTTAAGGGATGGAAAAATAGATATATATGTGTGTAGAAAGAAACAAGCTAGTCGATATCGGTGGGTGACGTCGATATCAGCATAATTTATAAACCTGATTAACTATTCAATTTCAGAATAGTTAATGATATCGGCGGGTGACGTCGATATCGACACAATTTATAAACCCTGATTAACTATTCAGTTTCACAATAGTTAATGATATCGGCGAGTGAAGTCGATATCGGCAGAATTTATGAACTTGATTAGTTATTCGGTTTTAGAATAGTTAATGATATCTGCAGGTGAAGTCGATATCGGCATAATTTATGAACTTGATTAGTTATTCGGTTTCACAATAGTTAATGATATCGGCAGGTGAAATCAATATCGGCAAAATTGATAGACTTGATTAGCTTTCTGAGATGAAAGTGAAGCGATTAAAAGAAATAAATTTTCTTTTATATAATAAAAAATGGTGTATATGGTTGTATTTAAAATCTCATATGATCTAAGTAGATTGATGGATATGTTGTATAAATTTTTCTGTAAATTGCTAGTATTTACTAAATTGTTTTACTTATGTGGAAAATCTATATTTTGCAGGTTCTTCCCATTCTTGTCAGGAATAGATTTTAAACCTTAATTCCTTTTTGTATAAGTTAGGAATTATGGTTAAATTTTGATATGTAGAAGAACATTTAAATTGTATAGAATAGTATTTTTGTAAATTTTGTTTCTGGAATATTAAATGTATCCACCTATGCTCCGGATATTAGAAAGTACTAGATTATCTTAGAATATTAAGCTATGTTATGTTCTATATATATATATATATATGAAATCTCCGTGTGCGAATTGACTCTTTTAATTTTTACCTTATACGTGTGATGTTTGATGGAGTTTGGGAATGAATATGGTCCTGAACATATCCTGCAATGAATTATGCAGTTGATTGTATTAAACATGGATGGGATTATGGATGAGATATCATTCAAACTATGTGCAGGTTACATTGTCGATAACTTGGGACCTCCCGATATGGGGGAGACTTCGCTGAAATTTCATTAGAAATATTTGGCGAGAGAGAAAAAATCACGCTTCATCTACCCTTTTATAAGGGTAAAGATTAACAAATAAGCAAGAGAAAAAAATTTGGGGTTGTTACAATTTGGGTGCAGATTTGGACATTAATGCCGGAGGTTGGTTAGTAGCCCAATTATTGGTGCGACTCCACGATCGGAAATATATACTACAAGCCCAATTCCATGACTAGGTTAGGTCCAAGATTAGGAAGAATGTGGAGGTCGGGAAGAAATGAAATTCGAGTAGCGAATGATGGATCCTTGATGATGGGACAACGGTTATGCGTGCCTAATAATGAAACAGTCAAGCTGAATGGTTCTACAGGAAGCACATGAGTCCAAGTTCTCCATACATCCTGGCAGCACTAAGATGTATCGAGACTTGAAACACCTTTATTGGTGGCCTAATATGAAAAGGGAAATAGTTGAGTATGTGTCCAAGTGTGGGATATGTCAACAAGTCAAGGTTGAACACCAAAGGCCTGCGAGACCATTACAACCATTACAAATTCTGGAGTGGAAGTGGGAGATGATCTCCATGGACTTCGTGTCGGGATTTCCCAAAGGGAAGAAAGGAAATGACGCAATATGGGTCATCATGGATCGGTTGACAAAATCGGCACTTTTCTTGCCTATAAATATGACCGACTCAATGGACAAGCTTGCTAAGATTTACATAAATGAAGTGGTACGGCTTCATGGGATTCTAGTGTCCATTGTATCGGATCGAGATCCCAGGTTCACCTCTCGACTTTGGTCGAGTATACAACATGCTTTGGTGACCAGATTGGATATGAGCACTGTGTTTCACCCTCAAACGGATGGTCAATCAGAAAGAGTCATCTAAGTCTTAGAAGACCTATTACGGGTCAATGTGCTAGAATTTGGAGGAAATTGGGAGGAACACATGGCATTGGTGGAATTCACGTATAACAATAGCCACCAAGACATAATAGGGATGGCCCCATATGAAGCCTAATACGGTAGGAGGTGCAGAACACCTTTGTGTTAGGAGGAAATTGGGGATCGGAAGTTGTATGGTGCGGAGTTGGTCCAAGTCACCACGAAGAAAGTGAGGACTATCAGGGATCGCATCAAAGCTGCACAGGATAGACAAAAGAAGTATGCTAATGTGAGGAGAAGACCCCTTGAGTTCAGTACGGGGGACCAAGTGTTCCTGAAGGTAGCCCCATGGAAGAATATGTTACGGTTTGGATTGAAAGGAAAATTAACTCCCCGCTTCATTGGACCTTTCAAAATCTTACAGCGGGTAGGACCAGTAGCCTACAAAATGGACTTGCCCCCACAGTTAGTTAAGGTCCATGATGTGTTCCATGTCTCCCTATTAAGGAAGGCTAGCATGGACCCCGCCAGAGTTCTACCCCAAATTCCAGTAGAAGTCAAGGAAGACTTAACACTGGAAATGAAGCCCATGATCAAGGTGAGAAGGAGTTGTGGAACAAAAAGATCCCCATCGTCGGAATCTTATAGCGAAATGCTCAAATAGAAGAGGAAACTTGGGAGATGGAGGCTGAGATGAGGAAAAATTACCCTGATTTATTCGAACTACCGGTATGGAGTGTGGAACTCTTAAATTTCGAGGCGAAATTCATATTAAAGGGGGAGAATGTAAACACCCAAGAAAAATATAATATATATTAAAGACCGACTTAGTTTGTCGCTACCGATTTCGTGACTGAGCGAGAAAATCATAAGGGATACGACCAACGTCAATATTCCGTAATTAATTTGCAATGAGATGAACTTACAAAAACTCAAGGAATGAATAAAACAAGTTGGGAGAGGGGTGAAATTGAATAAATGAAATTATTATGATTTAAATTATAAGAAGAGAAGAGGTAGGGAAAAGAAAATATTTATAGGACATGGGGGTCGTGCAATAAAAAAATTGAGTATAAATACCCTCTTTTCTCTCATTTCCAGCAATATGTAAGGGAGAAAGGGAAGGAGATTGTGATATTTTCTTGCTCAATTAAAGAAGAAATTTGAAGTAAAAGTGAGATTAAGAGTTACTAAAACCTTCAAACATCAAAAACCCAAGGATTTTGAGCATTATTAGAAGAAGAAAGTGGAAGAAAAGAAGTGTTTGGCCGACACTTGTAGGAAGAAAGAGAGGAGAGGAGGCTATTTTGATTTCACAAGCTATTAGGATCTTGAATCCCTCTTGGTATGGTGTTTCTTATAAGCATTTAAAAGGTTCTTTACCTTATTACTTTATGGTTAAATTGCATGACTTTTCTTTATGAATTTGGGGTTAGGGTTCTTGATAAAAATTGGGGGAAATGTGGAATTGTGTAAAATTGATGAATGTGGCATGAAATAGGATGTGAATGTTGTGTAATGAATGGTTGAGCATGAAAAGAAAGAGGGAAGTCTTGTTTTCTAAAGCCAATTTTCGTCCAAATGCATGTGTTGCAAAAATTAACAACTTGACAGATTCATGTCATGACTTTGAGAGAGAGTTTGAGTTGTAAAACAAAGGAATTAGGGTCGGGTTCCATCATAGGAGTTATATTTATGGATGTCTACTATCCAAGGAAACTTGTTTCACTTAATTTGGAATTTTATAACTGTAGTTAAGGGTATTACTCTGATACGAACATTGTCCTATTGCGTTATAGTATATTAAATGATCAAATACTGAAATGTTGATAAAAATATTGATTAGCTTCGGCTAATGGCATCCGAAGGGATGGCCGGGACAAAATATTGATTAATTTTGGCTAATGGCATCTGAAGGGATGGCCAGGACAAATAATGATTAGCTTCGGCTAATGGCACCCGAAGGGATGGCTAGGACAAATAATGATTAGCTTCAGCTAATGGCATCTGAAAGGGTGACCGGAAGAAATAGTTGATTAGCTTCGGCTAATGGCACCCGAAGTGATAGCTGGGGCTAAGATTATGGTTGTTAGAAAAAAAAAGGTGGTAAACTATAAGCATTACAAGCTAATTTCATCAAGATCGTATGATCATTAATATTATTATTATCACTAGGTAATTTCTTTCTCTTAAATGTTTTATACTCCTGCAGGAACGCCACATCCACGAGATGTCTAGGGAACCGATGCACGGGAACCTATTTTTGCAAGAAATCATGTAGATGAAATTTAACTCAAAATGTATTTTGTATAAATCAATGTAACGAATGCCTGACTGTTAATAGATCTTTTTGTTTAAGTTTGTAATGACTAGGTGTAGGATAGGGATGTAAACCATGCCTATGTTTGTATATTTCGATATGAAATTTTAAATCATGCAACCAAAAGAATATGCGTTATGTATGATTTACCTTTAAACGAAATGCTCCATGTATGAATGGTATTTAATGAAGTGGAGTGAACCGGTCTGCCGATTATAAAAAATAAGGTTGCTACATGAGGCATGTTTTTAAGTATTATGATTCTCAAATTTTATTATTATTATTATTTCATTTTTTAATAATATTTTTATTGATTTTTTAATTTTATTTTTAGTATTTGTTTGATTTTTATTAAATAAGTCAAATAAAAATATATATTATTAAATTTAATAGGACTGATAACTCAAAGTAAGTTAATGTAGATTAATTGGTTTAAATTAATATTTTATTGTTTTAATATTTTTAAATTAAAATAAAAAAATGAAAAGGAGCCAATTTTTTAGTCTCTATCCCCACACCAAACCTGCAAAAAATCAAGTCCAGCTGGTTTGCATAACAAATCCAGCTGGATCACTGATCATCGTCAATCCAGAGTTGATAAGGGAACCATTCAAATATCCTACATGATTTGTACGGACCTTTCTCTAAAGTCAGGAGACAGCTAACAGGGTCAGCTTCATCTCCTAGTCTTGCATTGTTTGTCGTGACTTGAGACTGAAGAAGGTTGTCATAAATTGCTTTTTTGAGTCAAAAATAATAATAATAATATAATGGTCAAATTAAATTATAATGATTCGGTAAATAATTAAATTATATTAAAATCTAATAAAAATAATTATAAACATTATAATCAATAACTTATCTAAAATATTAAAATAAAAAATCAATTATACTTTAAAAATAAAAAAATTTAATACAGACAAATCACTAAATTGCAGGAAGTATACAAGAACCCGGTGACAACTTGGTTATTCTTATCATAATAAATTCTAATGGACTTCTTTTAAGTTGCAAGCTAATAAGTTTAAACTAGTAATTAACAAACATAAGTCTAATAATTAAAATAAACTTCTAAACAATGTTTAATGTGCCAAAACAAACCTAAATTAGAAATAATTATTCAACATTAAATAAATAAATAAATTATAATTACAAAATCAAAGTTTTCATTCTATTTTTTTTCATTTAGTATCAATCTCTAATTTTCATAAATTTCTAATAAATTTCAAACACAGTTTTATCTTGTATGAATGAATTACTCAGCTTACTAGGTATATTTGAAAATATTGTGATGTCTAGTTTTACTCCTAGAATTGCAATAAAATTCTATTTATAGCTCTAAACAATACTTTGATATCTAGTTTGGTAGATTTGATAAGATTGTATCTAGTAACTTTGACTATCTAAAATAATATGTTTTGAATTCTATTTGATCTAGTAATTTAACACAATATATTTTCATATGTTTGGTATTTTCCTATAAAATTCTAACTAGATCCAATAAATAGTTTAAAAGATATATTTGATCTTACAAAACTGATTAACAAATATTTTAAGATTAAATTCAAAACTAATTTTGTTCGTATTATAAATTTTGTAGACTCGTAAAATTATATTGATTTTGCACAATTTAAATCTAATTTGTAAGTTTTAATCCCATTTAACATGATATGATTTTAAAAGTGAGACTCGTAATTTTTACAACAATAGGCGAGAGATATTTTCATCTTCATGCCTATTGCTTGGCCTACCCGGACAGATAACCCCATAAGCCGTGTCATACTTGGCCTATCTACACCTGGAGATGACAGCATAAGCCAGGTCACACTGTAATTACAAACTCTATGAATGACTAGTTTAGTCAATAAGTGTCAACTAGACATCTATAAAGTGAGTGTCGAGGCCATTACTTATGCCGTGCAGTTCAAGATTTGCTTAATTCAAGAAAGTAGCAGCCAGCTAGATCGACATGGCAGTACGTTTGCTTCTTGCTTTGATGGTTTTGCTTCTCGGCCTTGCTGAGGTATAGGATTGGTCTGCTTTCAAGGTTTACTCCGACCATGGATTTTGTTAAAGATTATGAATGCATGATCTAACCATCTGCAAATTGCTTACAGGTTTCGTCGGATCTCAAGATAGACACCCAAATTCCCAAATCTGTCCAGGCAAGGCTCAGCCATTGCTGCACATTTTTACTTTCTGTGTCAATATTTCTGGCAAAACGTGTCTAGCTAATGCTGCTGCTAATGGTTTTGTTTCTACAGCTTGGTGTGAGAGGTGGAAACAGGAGGCTCATGCAAGACATAGGTACGTGCATGGAAGTCAAAGGGTGTGATTTGTGCCTTATTTTGTTTTTGTTTTTGTTTTTTCCATTCCAGCCTGATTCACACAGCGATAGATTTGATTACTCTTTTCCAGTTTCATTTCTGTGAAATTTGTTTCTCCATTGATCTTCAGATTGTGGAGGGTTGTGCAAGCAGAGATGCAGTCTTCACTCGAGGCCTAATCTGTGCAGCAGGGCATGTGGCACCTGCTGTGTGAGGTGCAAGTGCGTGCCACCAGGGACCTCAGGGAACAGAGAAGTGTGTGGGACCTGTTATACTGACATGACCACCCATGGGAACAAGACCAAGTGCCCATAGGATCATGAACCAGGGCTCTGTAGCTTTTTATCTTTGAGTTCTCTTTTCAGCTTTTGTCTGATCAAATGATAATGTGAACATGAGATGCCGGATGGTGCCTGCGTCTCAGCTTTTGTTCTTGTTTGATTTCAGGCATGGTAGGAATAAAAATGTTAAAACAGGTGTTTGTGAAAATCAATGCTTGTTGCTTTCGGCTAATCTAGAAAATATAATGTACAATATTCGGATATTAATTGAATGTGGCTCTTGCAGGTGAAAAATATTTCTGATACTTCCCTACCAACCACTACTTGATGAACAATCACGATTATCTTAGTATATGCGAACCCTATGGTTGGTTTGAGTGTTTCGACTTCCAAGGGACACAGTTATTTAGGGCATCTTGCCACTGATCTTTCTGACCCAGCTTAGCCTCTGGTTTTTCCTTTTCTGACCCAGTCGTGTCACGTGACCTGCACGTGGAAGACCTCCAATCCTCCCCTTGATAGACAATTAGCCCACCCGCACCATTTTGCTCGAAAGAAAGCTGTAACCTCATGAAGGAGAAAATATAATATAAAGAGGAGATGATTGATGTAAACATTTGTCTGCATGCTTGGTGACATGATTCTCCATGAACAACTTCTCGCTCATTGTTAGCGAGCATTCAATATTCTTGCCCGAGCACATGAACTCTAATAAGAGTACATCAAGAAGAAAAACTGAAGAAGAACAAAGCCATTACTACACTCGGGGCTTGCAGATCATGTCTTCACCAAGATTATGGACTTGGAAACACCAAATCTTGTATGGGTCAAGCTTCAAGGAGAATTTTAAGGGAGTAGCAGAGTCAAAACAATTTGAATCCTTGAATTGAAAAGGGAATTCGAATCTGTCAAAGAATATTCAAGCAGATTAATGGATGTTGTAAATCGAATGAAATTGCTTGGAAAGGTGATTGAAGATCAAAAGGTGGTAGAGAAAATGATGGTTTCTTTGCCACAGAAATTTGAAGCCAAAATTTCTGCAATTGAAGAGTCTTGTGACTTAAACACTCTCAATTGCAGAATTGACAAGCAAATTGCTTGTTCAAGAACAAAGGGTGCTAATGAAAGATGAAGAGGTCATGGAGGGGGCCTTCCAAGCCAGTACTATGCGAAGAAATTCTGGAAATATGCAGAGAAGGAACCATTTAAAATCTATTCAATGGAAAACTCAAATGACAGCAGGTAAACAAATTTACTCACCTTGCTCTCATTGCAGAAGGACCAACCATGCTGAGAAGGATTGTTGGTACAAAAACAAACCCTCTTTCAAATGTTCTTTTTGCAATAATCTCGATCATAGTGAGAATTTTTGCAGAGCTAAGAATAGTAAACCTCATCAGCCTATTCAACAACAAGTAAATGTGACCGAAGAAGAAAAGGAGGAGGATGAACACTTGTTTATGGCATCACAGGATATCAACACACATGGAGCAAAGGTTTGGATGATTGACAATGACTGCACAAGCCACATGACCAAGCATTTGGCAATTTTCTCTTCCCTTGATGAATCTGTTCAACCGAGAATCAAATTGGAAAATGATGATGTTGTGCAAGCTGAAGGGAAAGGGACAATTGCTGTCAACACTAAAAGAGGTACTAAGTTTGTTCACAATGTTCTTTACATTCCAGAACTAGACCAAAACTTGCTTAGTGTTGCACAAATGTTAAAGAATGGATATGAAGTCTCTTTCAAAGGAAAGACTTGTCTTATTTCTGACAGATATGGAACAAAGTTAGCAAGAGTTGAAATGAATGGTAATAGTTTTTACTTAAAATTGGATGCGTTTGAAGGGAATGCTATTAGTGTCATGACTGATGAGAGTGTATTATGGCATAATCATGTTAACTTTAATTCATTAAAGGTAATGCATAATAGTGGTATGATTAATGATGGTGATCAGTTTTGCAAAAGGCTGCAAATATGTGACAAAGATGGGAAAATCAGATATGGTGATATGTATAGCATGGAATCCAACAATGTTTATGTGAATAATTTGGCTGAATCAACAACACATGAAGGCTTGAAAGATGTCTTTACTGATCATAAAGAAATTGATAGTGCTGTGATGGTGAGGGATTCTGAGGAAAAATCAAAATGTTTTGAAATTGTGAACTTTGAAAAGGCTGAGGATGCTGCCGAAATTGTCAAGATTCTTAATGGCAGAGAAATTAATGCTGAGGAATGTTATGTTAGAGAATGGTACATTAAAGAAATTAAAGGCTGATGGTGATGTAGGCCAAAACAGGGCTGATAAAAGTCTAGTTCATCATGACTGTCGCACGTCGCCACGCGGCGTCCCTGGAGGGATCCTGGCTCTCGCAGTGGATTTGAGGAGTCGCCACCTGGCTATTAAGGATCGCTAGGAACACCCGATTTGTACTGGTCTGCTCAGAGATTCGAGGGTAAGGGACTGGTTGCGTAAAGTGAAGGTATTAGCACCCTTCTACGCTTTACCTTAGGTAAGCTGCATTATATACCTTGATGTGATTTTGAATGCTTCAAATATATTGTATTTATTCACAAAAAATATTACGATTCAAAAATAAATAAATCGATCCCCGCTTAGAAAAATCCTATGAATTTTATTGATTATTATCATCCCCGCCGAATATTTTGGATACTAACCCCTCAGAATTTATTTATCCAAACAACAAAAAGTGAATAATAGCATATTATTCCCGCTGAATATTTTGGATAAGACATGTTTATCCAAACACCGAACAGTGAATAATAGCATACTATTCCCCGAATATTTTGGATTTTTTAATCCTTAAGAATTATTTATCCGAATACCGACAGTGAATAATAAATTCTCAAAAAAAAAGATTTTTATATTTTTGAAATATTAACTAATACCCTTTTGATTTTTACAAAAAAAAACACTTTTTTTATTTCATTTTTATATTCATTTTTTTAACAAAACATAAAAGTTAAATAAATAAAACACATCACAACACACTCACACATTTTCCTTTTTTATTTCTTTTTCATCACATTTCACAAGTAAAATACAACTCACACACATTTGTCCTTTTCATTTTCTTCAATTACATTTTACAAATAATAATTAAAAATACACCAAATTCGAATAAACACAAAGAAAATTACAAAAATGGCCCTCTGGGATAGTGCCATACACCAGGAACAGTGGCAGCAGCAGTGGAGCACTGGTGGCGTGTCCATCCACGCACCGCCGGTGAACAGTGAAAACAGAGGGGGAGCAGCGGTGACTTTCCTTTCTCCTCTCGCTGGTGGCGACTTCCAGGCGACCTGCAAACACAGACAAAGTCACACAAGCAACAAGTATCAAAACTCAAATTTTTCAGATCTGTTCTCGGCTTCCCCAGATCTCGGATCTAATTCTTGTTCTTCTTCTTCCTCTTCTTCTTCTTCCTCTTCCTCTTCTTCCTCTTCTTCTTCCTCTTCTTCTCCTCTGGTTTCCTCTTCTTCTTCTAGCCGGCAAGGGCGTTTCACCAAGACCTGCACACACACAACACACAGCAAACACATAAACATAAAAGACCCAAAGTCAATTTCATTTTTCCCTTCAAAGCTCAGGTCTGTTCTTCTCGAGTCTACTCAAATCTCGAGTCTGTTCTTCCATGGTTGAGGCAAAGGGCTGACGACGCTGGCCAAGATGAGATGGAGTGAGGACGTGGGGTTTGACTGTGAGAAGGAGAGGAACAAAGGCCATGGGGCTGCTGGGTTAGTTAAACGGAGAAGGGGAGAAAACGATGGTTGGTTGTGTGGTCATGGGAGTTGTGGTCGGAGAAGAGAATGGAATGGGAAGAGAGATGGGAGGGGCTGCAGAGTGAAGTGGACTGGCGGCAAGGAGGAGAGGACAGTGGAGGTCTGGCCGGAGAAAGGAGAGGGAGGACTTGTGGCTGAGGAGCGGGTCTGAAGAGAAGGAAACTAGAGGGGGAAAGCTAAAAGCAAGAAATGGGAAACGGGGCTGCAGCCGACGCTGCAGCCCGAGAGAGGAAAAGAAGGAGATGGGTTTTTTAGGATTAGGGTTTTTTGTGAGTTTTTTTTGGCTAATTTTGGGGTTTTTTTTCAGGGTCCACTTTTTTGGGGTCATTGTTCTCTCTATTTATAAAGGGAAATTTGCCCACATTTTCCACTTTGATCCTTGGTTCCGAATTTTTGCAATTTAATCCCTAATTTCATGCAATTGGATTGGAAAAATGTAATTTGGTCCTCGAAAACTCTAAACTTCTCAATTGAACCCAAATTGAACTCAAGCATTTGATTTTTTATCAATTAAGCCCTTAATTAATTTGCCAAGACCAATTTAAAGTATAATTAAGTCCTTGCACTTAATTAATTCCTTCAATTGGACCCTAAATTAATTCTCAATTATAATTACACTTTTAAATTGGTCGACGATTAAATCAAATCAACCCGTAAAAATATAATTATATTGCTCGACTTAATTTTTATACAGATTTATCCAATGATATATTATTTTTCATTAAATATGTATTTTTCTCTATTTTTTGGGGGACAAAAGAGATACAATTAGACTCTCGAAAACAACCAAAATTTGCACATTGATTTTTCTAACAACCCCGACCTCTTTTATTTTATTTTTGTTATTTTTTGATATATTTTGGGGAGTCACCCAAAAATTGGGTGATGACTGTCGCGACGGCGATTTTAGGACGCGCCTCGCGCCCCGCTTTCACCCCTTGATTTAGAGAGAATACAGCGTGCAGTGAAAATAGAGGTTTTAATAGTCGTAAAATTTACAACTATAAAATAATGAGAGTCGCCACCTAGTATTAAGGTCACTAGGAACCTATAGGTCTGCGAGAGTCTAGGATAAGGAGACTTATTGTGCAAGGAGAAGACGCATCACCCCAGTGCACCCTACCTAAGGCAAGTTGCATTGTTGTTTGATTGTTTTTCCTAAATCATTTTTATTAGTCTTTCCTAAGGTTCGACGTAGATTTCTATCTGTGAAGGAATCTCTACCTCGTTAAGAGTTAAAAGACTAAAAATAAATTTTTGCACTGCATTTTGAAGATCTTATTTTTAATCATCCACGAGCGTACATTACAGTATAATTTTACACCGTGATGGATAAGACAAAATAATTCTTAAATTATTTTTGACATTTTCATCGAATGCCAATGGATAATCATAAACTGGTTACGATATCCAAACTTTTGGTTTAAAAATATGGAAAAATATGCAACATATTTTTACGAAAAAAACAATAAGAAAAGTTTTGGAATCCGGCCGTATGCACGAAAACACATTTTTGTTCTTTTTTTTTATTCTTTTTTTTGTTTTTTGTGTTTTTTAAACAAATACTATTTAAATGTTTTTTTATTATTATTTTTATGCAACTCACACACCCATTCTCTTTTTCATTATATTTTTTTGGGTACATATTACAATTACATAACATATACAAGAAATAGAAATAATAATTTAAATCAAATACATAAAAATCTACAAAATTTACAAAATAAACTTCCAGAAGCACTGTTGTCAGTTGGAGGCCCGCAGAAGCAGTGGTGGCGCGTCGTCCCGCGGTGACCTGCAAACACAAGCAACAACACGCAAAACGCAACAACAAGCAATGTTTCGGTTTCGATTTCAGATCTCAGATATGTTCGTCTCCCCTCGGATCTCGGGTTCTTCCCCTTTTTCAAATGATGGTTGTATGGAGGTCGATCTGTTGGCTAGGGGCTGTTATCATGGATGACAGAGGGAAGCCACTTGGAGCGACAGTGGTCAGTGCTGTTGTTGCCCAAAGAGAAGATGAAGAAACGAAGGCTGAGGAGAGGGCTGATGATCGGGGAACAGATCTGTTAAGAGGGCTGCTTTGGTGGAGGTTTTATGGGTGACGAGAGTCAAGCCATGGGGGCTGAGATGACGGTGAGGGAGTGTGAACGGCGCTGCTGTCCGAGCGAGGGTGCTGCTCTGTTGAGGGAGAGGGCTGACGGGGAAGAAGGAGATGAAGGGAGATTACGAGGTCATGAGGGGGTTCTGTCATGGCTGGAGAAAAGAGATGAAATGGTGGGGAGAGAAAAAAGAGAGCAAGATGGAGAGAGAGGAGCTCGCCAGCGAGGAGCTAGACGGCGAGGGAGAATCGGCCGGAGAGGGAAGGGAGACGACCGATTATGGGGTTGCAGCTGCCACCATTGGGGTCTGGCGGCTGCAGCCCTTAAGATAAGAAATTAGGGCTCTTTTTTTGAATGGGTCAATTTCGGGGGTAATTTTTGGGTATTTGTTTTTAGGTCATTTTGGGTCCCTTGTTGGGTAATTGTTGGGTCTATTTATAGAGTATCAAGTTACATATTTTTTCCACTTTAGTCCTTGGTTTATACATCTTTTCCACTTTGATTCTTAGCTTCAGATCTGTGTAATTTGATCCCTAATTTTGCACAATTGAATTGGAAAAATACAATTTGGTCTCCGAAAACTTCAAACTTCTCAATTGAACCCAAATTTGATTTTTTATCGATTAAGCCCTTAATTAATTTGATGAGATCACCCTTAAAGTACAATTAAGTCCTTGCACTTAATTAAATCCTTTAATTAGACCCTAAATTAATTCCGAAACATAATTATACTTTTAAATTGGCCGATGATTAAATCAAATTGACCCATAAAAATATAATTATATCTCTTGACTTAATTTTTACACAGATTTATATGATGATAAATTATTTTTGCCTTAAATCTATATTTTCTTGATTTTTTGGGACAAAAGAGACGCAATTAGACTCTCGAAAACAACCAAAATTTGCACATTGATTTTTTACCAACATCGACCTCTTTTATTTTATTTTTGTTATTTTTTGTATATTTTGGGGAGTCATCCAAAAATTGGGTGATGACAATGACAATGACTTGAAGACCAAGATAATTCCAGTAGCAAGTCTGGAATTTCTAAAGATGAAGTTAGGATTGCCCAAAGCAAATCTCAAGAAGGAATGTTAGAATTCTAATGTGAGATTAGCTTTGGATAAGAAGATTTAGCTGTAGGTTTTATCATTAGCTGTAGTCTTTTAGTTTAATTAAAACAGGTTTAACTTTCAAATTTATGTTTATCCGATTATCTCTCAAATTGTTGAGAGTTTTATGTTTTTCAATTCATTAGCATTGTAAGCCTATATATAGGCTATTTGAATTCAATAAACAATCATGTGATTTGTTCCAAGTTTCAGTTTTTCAAATTATTTTTTCCAGATTTTCCTGTCCAGAATTTAGTTCTTCATATGTTCTTCATTCTCAGAAATTTTCCAGATTTTGATCTGAACAGTGCTTGTTACTAACAACTTAGTAACAAGCACTGTTCAGATCATAAAATTCCAACATAATCAACTCCTGAACTGCAAACCTTGAAAACATTATGCCTCGGACGAACCCTTTTATCATTTGGATACAGAAGGAAGTCTGGATATGAAATGATTATAGTTTGTTGTTCTAACTTCATATAGGATTCGATTGCACTCTTGATTTTCTCCTCGGGATATTTCAGTAACAGATGATATCGCTTTGAAGTCGACAAAGATTCTTATTCCCTTTGTTTAATCTGCAATGATCTTAACGTTTTAAATAGTTATTGTTGAATCTGAACAATAAATCGATTTTGAGGAAAATCACGAGTTTTATTGAATTAGAAAACGCCTGTATAAAGGCTTATAAGAACATGAATTCAAAAAACAAAAAACTCTCAACAAATTTTGAGAGATTATTGGATAAACATGGATTTGTAGATTAAAGCTATTATGAACATTAACTTTTGGAATTTAAATGTTTCAGACAAATCTTCTTATTTTAAATGCAAATCTCATTAATCTAATACTTTTCTTTAATATTTGCTTTAGACAATTTCCGTTTCATCTTCAGGAACTCCAATCTTGCAAGTTGAGATCCTTTGTCATTAAATTTGCAAGTTGAACTTCAATAGAACAATAGTATACTTTAACAAGCAAATTCTTCTCAATTTCTCTAACAAAATGGAATTTTACGTTAATATGCTTAGTCCTCCCATGTTGAACTAGATTTTGGACAATTGCAATGGCATATTTGTTGTCGCAGAAGAGATCAATAGGTGAGCTATGTTCTTCGTCGAGATTCACTAGTAATTTCTTCAACTAGACTGCTTGATTTGTTGCAGATGTTGATTGTGCCACCACTTCTTGTTTCTTTGCATTCCAACAAATTGCTCTTTCATATCATCTACACTTTCTGCCCAATCACTATCTGCATATCCATTCAATGTAGCTCCTCATGTATTCATATACCAGATTTTAAGGTCAGTTATCCCTCTGATATACTTCAGCACCCTCTTTGCAATTCCCATATGAACATTGGTAGGTGAGCTCATGAATTGTGACAACAATCCAGCTGGGAACATCAAGTCAGGCTTTGTTATTGTCAAGTATAGTAAACTACCTACTAAGCTTCTATATACAGCAGGTTCCTCAAGTTTATCACCATCATCCTTCGAAATATTTTCCTTTAGTGTCAAAGAAGTTGCAATTGTCTTACATGATTCAAGCTTGAATTTCTTGAGTATATCAGTTGCATATTTTTCTTTAAGAAATAAAAATACCTCTGTTGTGTTATTGTATTTCCATCCCAAGAAATAGTTCATGATATCGAGATCAAACATTTCAAACACATCTTGCATTTCCCTTTTGAACTCTACCATCAGCCTTGCATGGCTACCAGTCATAAGCATGTCATCCACACATAGTGACACTACTAGTTGCACACCATCATCACTTTGTTTTAAATACAATATGGCTTCATTTTGACTCCTTCTGAACCATATCTTCACCAATTGAGCATCAATCCTACTATATTAAGCCCTAGGAGCTTGTTTTAAGCCATAGAGGTCTTTGTATAATTTATACACTTTATGTTCATGACTAATAACAACAAAGCTTTATGGTTGCTTGATGTAAATTTCTTCATCAAGTATCCCATTTAGAAAGACAGATTTGACATCAAAATAAAACATTTTTCATCCTTTCTACCCTGCCAATTCTAGCAATAATCAAATTGTGTCATGCCTAGTCACTAGTGCAAATGTATCACCATAATCCACTCCTATAATCTGAGAAAAACCTCCTTGTGTTTAAAAATTGAGCCATCAGGAATGAACTTTGTTCTGAAGACCCATTTCACACCAATTTCTCTTTTATTTTATGGGAGATTTGCCAATTTCCAAGTCTCATTTCTTTCAATGGCATCAATCTCAGCTTTCATAGCATCAATCCATGCTCAAGAGATTGCAACTTTAGTGTAATTTGTAGGATCGACATGCACCAAATTGCATCTTTCATATACATCAGCCACTGATTTTTTCTTCAAAACTCCAATGTTTGAAGTTCCCTCAACATCAGGATAGCCTCCAACCTTCACCATTGTTAATTGTTGAGTTGTGGTAATTAGATGATCAACTTCCTTCAATTCCCAATTCCAACAAGCCTTTTCATCAAAAAGAATATCCCTGCTAATTTGAATCTTTGTTGTATTCAGATTCTAAATTTTGAAGCCTTTGGACTTTGTAGCATATCTTACAAAAAATCCCTTCTCAGCTTTCTCATCAAGTTTCCCTCTCCTTGCAGATGGTTCATGGAAGTAGCACAATGAACCTAACACCTTCAACTGCTTGGCAATAGGCTTAACACCAGCCCAAGCCTCAAATGGTGTCCTGTCATGCACAGACTTTGTTGATAGTCTGTTGAGTAAATACACTAAGGTATTTACTGTTTTAGCCCATAAAAACTTGGGTAGCTTCTTCTCAAATAATATACACCTTATCATCTCCATCATATCCTTGTTCTTCCTCTCTACAGGCCCATTATGTTGAGGTGAGTGTGGTACTGTCATTTGAGGAATGATTCCAACCTCTTGACAAAAGGTATTGAACTCCCTTGAAGTATATTCCCCTCCATTATCAGTTCTGAGTTTCTTTATTTTATGATCACACTGAGTTTCAACCATTTGCTTGAAACTTTTGACCATGACAGTGCTTGTGATTTGTTCTTCAGAAAATACACCCAAGTCATTCTGCTAAAATCATTAATAAACAACATAAAATACAAATCATTGTTTAATGAGGTTGTGCTCATTGGTCTACAGATGTCTGAGTGGATCAACTTCAGCCTGTGACTTACCCTTCTTGACATACCTTGAGGGAATGGCTGTCGATGTTGCTTCCCTAGTTCACAGCTCTCACATGTCGGAATATCGACATGTATTACAGGCATGTCATCAACCATACCACTATCATGCATGAATTTTAATGATTTTAGGTTGTAGTGACCATAAAGTTTATGATATATAATATTGTCATCATCCATGGCACTACAAACATGGTTTTCAATTGCATCTAGCTTTAAATAAAAGTTATTACCATTCATTTCAAGTCTTACTATTTCTGATCCATGAATATCAATAATAAAACAACACTTTCTTTTGAAAAAAACCTCATAACCATTCTTTAACATTTGTGCAACACTTGGCAGATTTTAATCTAGTTCTTGAATATATAAAGAACATTGTTGATGAAATTAGTACCTCTTCTAGTGTTGACAGCAATTGTGCCCTTCCCTTTAGCCTGCACGGCATCATCATTTCCCAGTATGATTCTCAGTTGAATAGCTATATCAATGGAAGAAAAAATGACCAAATATTTGGTCATGTGACTAGTACAACCACTATCAATCAGGCAAACATTCACCCCATGTGTGTTGATATTTTGTGATGCCATAAACAAGTGCTCATAATCCTCCTTCTCTTCTTCTGACACATTTGTTTATTGTTGAATAGGCTATTGAGGTTGTCTCTTCTTGGCTCTACAAAACTTCCCATTGTGGTAGAGATTGTTGCATAAAGAACACTTAAATGAAGGCTTGTTTTTGTACCAGCAATCCTTCTCAGTACGATTTGTTCTTCTGCAATGAGAGCAAGGTTAATGAACTTGCTTTCTTGAAGTCATTTCAGTTTTAGATTTTATGAACCTGAAATTCTTCTTTCGATGCATATTTCTAGAATTTTTTCCTTAGTGTTGGCTTGGAAGGCCCCATCAATGGCCTCTTCATCTCTCGTTTGTACCATTTGTTCTTGAACATGTAGTTTACTTGTCAATTCTATAATTGAGAGATTGTTTAGATCACAAGATTCTTTTATTGCTGAAATCTTTGCTTCAAATTTCTGAGGTACAGAAACCATAATTTCTCTACCACCTTAAGACCTATAAACACATTGCCAAGAAGCCTCATTTGGTTTATAACATCCATTAATTTACTAGAATAGTCATTGATAGATTCACCATCCTTCATCTTCATCAACCTGAATTCTCTTTCCAAGGCAAGGAGTCGAACAGTTTTGACTTTGGTGCTCCCTTCAAATTCCCCTTGAAGCTTGCTCTATACAAGCTTTGGTGTCTGCAGATCCATAATCTTGGTGAAGATGTGATTTGCAAGTACAGAATATAGGCAAGTGATGGGATGTGTCCTTCTTCAGTTTCTCTTATCCATATGCTCTTATTTGAGCAAGTGTGTGGTTGGCTGTCAAGGCTGGTGGATCAGCATCAGACATTACTATATTCCACAACCCTTGAGACCTCAGATAAAACCTCATCTTGATAGTCCAGATGTGGTAGTGTTCGCCAATGAACACTGGAATTACAGCACCAATGTTGCTAAAGATATACATGCTTTTTTATGAAAGAAATAACTTACTTGTGTTTGCACTCAATCACTCTGTGTTTAGCTCTAAAAAATCTGTGTTTATCACTCAAAATGGTCGTCAGTCCCGTAGAAAAATGCACTGATACTACTGTTTAATCTGCAATGATTTGAACAATAACTATTTTAAACAGTTACTGTTGAATTTGAACAGTAAATCTTTGAAGAACAGGAAATTGATTTTGTGGAAAATCACGAGTTTTATTGATTCAAAAATGCCTATATAAAGGCTTACAAGAACATGAATTCAAAAAACAAAAAAAAACTCTCAACAAATTTTGAGAGATTATTGGATAAACACAGATTTGTAGATAAAACCTATTATAAACAGTAACTTTTGGAATTTAAATGTTTTAGCTAAATCTTCTTATTTTAAATGCAAATCTCATTAATTCTAACACCTCAATTTTCTTCTTTCAAGTTGATTAAGACCCATATCCATGAGAACGCTTGCTGCATGAATCATCGTATCATGCGTATGTAGTGAAGTTCCTGGCTGCGACTCTATCAATTTTGCAATCCTATCAGCAGGCACCTCCACTTTTACCAACAAATCAATGTTTGCTTGCAGAGTATCCTCGTTTTCGCAAAGCCATTTGTAATGAGATGATAGAATTTGGCTTGGTGGTATCCTCTGTTAGGTATATTGCCATTTTGTGGCAATATCCTACCATTGTTGAAAATGGTAATCAACCCACCATTGTTGAAAATGGTAAATTGCCTAAGTTTGGTGGCCAACCTTTGACTATGAAGAAAATTTGGTGGCCAACCATTTAAGATTGTCTCCTCACTCTTGCTATAAATAGAGGAGCTTCTTAGAGCTAAAAATGAGAGAGAGAGAGAGAGCAACACAAGTGAATGTGTTGTGGAGAGTGAGGGAGAAACACAAGTGAATGTGTTGTGTAGAGAGAGCTAGAGAGAGTTGATGAGTTGAGTAGAGTGGATGTAATCCTCCTCCTCTATATGTATTTATTGTAACTCTTTCTCTATCTCTAATACAATGTCTCTCTCCCGTGGATGTAGGCGGTTTTGCCGAACCACGTTAAATATTGTGTCAGTGTGCTTAAGCCTCCTATGAGAAAGTATCAGTACAACCCTGGTCCGCGCATGGGAAATCCGAATTTCCCAACAACCTGGTATCGAGTCGATGGTTTAAAGGGGTGTTTGATTTTGCTCAAAAATAAAAATTGTCAAAATTGTGTTTTGACCATAGCACTGTGTAGAGGAGGCCGAGACGAAGCCACTGGTGAAAACGACGTCAAAATCTGATGTCGGACATGGCCGCACTCTCCAGCAGGGCATCTGCCCACGCGCCCCATGCGTCTTCTTCGCCCGGATTGGCTGACCCGACCCGAATACCAGTTGACCCCAACAACTTGTATCAGAGCCGTTGGTGTAGGTAGGTGTTTGATTTTTTGCAGAAAAATCAAAGTGCTCAAAAATGATTTTTGAGTATCTGATCTTCTAGAGGAGGTCACCACGATTCCAACGGTGTATAGCACACTTAATTCGGAGTTCAAACGAAGAAGTTATTGTCGGTCAAAGTTTTGACTGGAAAAGTCAACGCCACGTCACCGGCCAGTCAACGCCACGTCACCGGTGCCACGTCAGCGCCACATCATCAGTCAAGTCAACAGTGCCATGTCACTGGTGGGATAAGATTCTGTGCAGCAGAGTCTACGTGCAACCGGATCTGAGATTTAATCTGGGCCGTTGATCAGGCCAGACTTGTTTTGATCAAATCTTAGCCGTCTGAAGTGCGATTTGGACGATTTCAGACTTGTTTCCAGCTAATTTGATCGTTCCGGATGCAATGGTACGGTCCGATCGTTGAGATTTGAGACCAAAAATGACGGTGGTGAATTAACAAAAGAGATTGCCTGATCAGGAGGCATCTGAAGGTGATCATGGTGGTCGTTGAAGAGAAGAAGAAGAAGGTGCACATGTTTACCCAATTACATGTGCTGAATCGCTGAGTGAGGAGAAATTTAACTGCCTTGAGAAAAGGTAAAATTGGGACACTCTGGACACCCGATCATGTGGATAATTTGAGGTGAAGAGTGGAAATTGACGAAGACCAATCTTGACGAATCTACGCACTGGTAGTCTCGCCAGATATTGAGAAATCATGTATTAAACCACTATATTCCAGATCACTTGTAAGGAAAAACCAGCTAGCAAATGGTTGTATATACGGAAAGACAGTACGATGGATAGATATGGCCTAAGAAGTTCTGTCTAGGAGATTGGGTTTTAAGCGGGACCAGTGTGACCCCTCCAATCTTTCCTGGGAACTTGCTTAGTGGAAGGATTATCCATACAGTACTATTTTCGTATATATAGCAGTTTGTAATGAAACAGTTGAAGACTAGCAGGATGGCGGCACAAGGGAACAGTTGGGTTCTGTATGATCAAGGATCTGATGAAGTGGTGATTTCTCCAAAGAAGTTAGATTCGGTGACTGTGATTTCTCGAGGGGAGAATTGATGAAGACCCTGATAATGGAAGAGAAATACAGCAGGGGATAAAGATTGGCACCCTATTTTGACTTGGACAGGTGTTATGACAGGATGAGCTGCTGTCAAACATAAGCAAGGAATAGGGAGAAATCTGGAGAACAGAAATTGCACGAGGGCACACGAAGATTGTGCAGGAGTACCCGTAGGATCCAACGAGGTACTGTAATGAGACAGCAGGTGCAAGGAGAAGAAGTGTTCCTAGATGAAGCTCAGAGCAGAGACTGTTAAAGTTTGTACAACAGGAAGTCTCTTATGCTCTTAATGAAGACAACAGGCGAAGACCTTTCCAATGCATGCAAGGATGGAAAGAGAGCTGTTGCAGAGACACCTAATTGAGGGGGTGCAAACGCCTGTGATTAAAGGCAACCGTCTATGATGAAAGACGATGACACCAAAGAGAGTTGGTGTAGGTGGAGCTGTCGAGCAGAAAGGCACAAAAGCTCCAAACATAGAAATCGAGGTGGAGGATTGCAAGGAGTATACCACAACTTTCTCTTTCTATGTAGTCAGTGGCAGTAATCTCTCCCATAAGTGCACATGGTGGTAGAGATTTTTGGATCCACTTTGAAGCATCTCAGCTGAAGGAGGATGCGACCATCTATGAAAGGTGAAGACACCTTAGATGGAAGGTGTGTGAGGGCCATGATAGGAGCCCGGATCAGACCGCCCCATGACAACGGGCGAAGACACCTTAGATGGAAGGTGTGTGAGGGCCATGATAGGAGCCCGGATCAGACCGCCCCATGACAACGGGCGAAGACACCTTAGAGAAGGTGTGAGGGCTGTGATAGAAGCCCCAGTTCAGACACCTAAGGAGAAGGTGTGTGGGCCACGATATGAGCCCAGTTCGGAACAACCCCAGAGCCAATGTGATGGCTAGATATGAGTGGACAAGTGTATAGCCAATGAAGTGGCTATGATGAGTATGGAGACAAATGCAGGATTGACTTTCATGGATATTGCCCCCATGCTAAAGATCAATGAGCTAGAAAACATTTGCCTTGGACAATAAGTGGATGACTTGTGGAGCATTAAGACGCTGTCGCTATGAAGGAGCAGAGGGCATGCGCAGGTTCCGGGAACGAGTTGACTCTTGTCAAGGTAGTGAGCTCGGTAATGGCATTGTAATACTCAGAGTATGAAGACAAATATGGATCAACCTTTAATGGGCTGCCCCCATGGTTAAAGGTGGAGAGCTACCTGGACTCTTACGACTAAGAGCGAGAGACTCATGGAGAAGTAAGGCGTGGTTCCTAGGGTGGAACAGAGGGCAGGCGCAACTCCTGGATGAGTAGACTCTTGGAAGAGTGGTGAGCTTGTGATCATATTGAAATACTCAATGACTGTCACACTTGGAAATATTCGTTTGAGGGGGTGTTGTAAGCCTTGGTGTAAGGCTTGAAAAAATCATTTCGGACCGAGCATGGTTGATATGCTCGAAGGGGAATGTTGTGTTGAAGACGCTCTCATAATGGTAAGCTTGGAAGAGCTGTAGAATGCAAGCTTGTGCTGAACAAGCAAGATGACAATTGCCCACACAAATGGCAAAGGGGGTGATTGTTAGGTATATTGTCATTTTGTGGCAATATCCTACCATTGTTGAAAATGGTAATCAACCCACCATTGTTGAAAATGGTAAATTGCCTAAGTTTGGTGGCCAACCTTTGACTATGAAGAAAATTTGGTGGCCAACCATTTAAGATTGTCTCCTCACTCTTGCTATAAATAGAGGAGCTTCTTAGAGCTAAAAATGAGAGAGAGAGAGAGAGCAACACAAGTGAATGTGTTGTGGAGAGTGAGAGAAGGAGAAACACAAGTGAATGTGTTGTGTAGAGAGAGCTAGAGAGAGTTGATGAGTTGAGTAGAGTGGATGTAATCCTCCTCCTCTATATGTATTTATTGTAACTCTTTCTCTATCTCTAATACAATGACTCTCTCCCGTGGATGTAGGCGGTTTTGCCGAACCACGTTAAATATTGTGTCAGTGTGCTTAAGCCTCCTATGAGCAAGTATCAGTACACCCCGGTCCGCGCATGGGAAATCCGAATTTCCCAACATCCTCAACTCTGAAAGTCAAGACTGTGGGTCGCTTCTCAATCAGTCTGGCGATGTGTTGTCGTTAAAAGTCGTGAGCTTTCAAAATTCGAGCGTGGATTGATTCTTCTGGATGCCGATATCTTTAATTTGGAGCTTCTGGGAAACTACAAGAGCTGATTCCACGGAGGAAGTCACATGGCATTGAACAGTAAATGATGATGTTGAGCTGGTAGATAGATGTATTCAGAAAACGTTTGAGTCAGAGGAAGTCGCAGCTTTCTTAGGGGTTAATAACAGCTTTGTTTCAAGTGTTAAAAGCTTGTAACTAAGATATTTATTTTTTCTTTGATTTAAGGTCCGAGTTACTTTTTGATTTATTTAGCTGTTAATTTTAGAATTTACTAGTCAAATGCCCGCACTACGTTGTGCGGACGGAACAAATGATTTTTACCATTATTGAAATTAAAATATAACATTTAAACATGTAAAATTTGATATAATGAAAAAGATCAACATACTCTATTATAACAACAGTAACATTGGAGTCTTAACTTTTAAAATTATCATCACTATTACTGTCAAAACAATAAACATTATTAAATAAACATGAGAAAAAAATTAATAAAAAAACATGTAAGAACAAAAACTAAAATTATTATTATTATTAATAATATTAATATCATTATTGCTTTAATAACATGAAAAAAAAATAAATCAAAGGATGAAAAGAAGCCTAAAAATATTAACAAAAAAGCAAATAAAAAAATAAAATAAATGATAAATACAATAAAAATTATTGATTGAAAAAAAATATACATGGGAAGAAAAAATCGTGGTGCGTGTAAATTGACCCGGACACCTCGGTTAAGAAAAAAATATAAGTGGCAAAACAAAATAGGGAAAAAAATGTAAAAAAAAATGGATCCAGAGATTAGTCGTGGTACACAGAAGTTGGCCCGGACACCTCAGTTATTATTATTTTTTTTATAAAAAAAACAACAACCAGTTATTTAAAAAAAACCATTCATTTTTGTAAAAGAAAACAGTTCTTGAAAAAAAAAACAAATCTGAAACAACAACTAGTTATTAAAAAACAAAAGACCCTTAACTTCTAAAATTATCATCACTATTACTATCAAAACAATAAACATTATTAAACAAATCCGAGAAAAAAATCAATAAAAAACCATGTAAGAACAAAAACTAAAATTATTATTATTATTATTATTATTGCTTTAATAACATGAAAAAAATGAAATTAAATCAAAGGCTGAAAAGAAGCCTAAAAATATTAAAAAAAGAGCAAATAAAAAAATAAAATAAATGATAAATACAACAAAAAACAAAAACGAAATAAAAAAAATCGAAATCAATAAAAAAAAATAAAAAAACAATCAAAATAAAAAAAATATAAGTAAAAAAAACAAAAAAAATAACGACAAAATCCATAAAAAAAATCAAAATAAAAAAAAGTGAAAAAAATTATAAAAAAAAAGGAAAATGAAAAACAAAAGTGAAAAAAAAAAGAGAAAAATGAAAAAAAAAAAAAAAAAAAAAAGCTAGCTCTGGCAGGGGTCGAACCCGTGCCCAGCGCCTCCTCTCCCCCACATGGCCATGTGTTTGCCAATTATCCTATATACTAAAACAGATCAGCTTGTACATTTCAACAGTGTTTTTTTTTCATTTTTGAACAATAAGTATACTATTTAAATATACTACATGATTGTTATTGTTTTTTGTATGAAAAAATATATAAATAGTATATTTACTGTTCAAAAACGAGAAAAAAAAAACACTGTTAAAATCCACAGTGTTTTCACTCACAATGCCGCACAGTAACCAGCATTGTGAGTATATATAGGATAATAATAAAATTAATATACACAATCTATTACATCCTCGTTAATAAAAATAAATCACCTGCGTGCGAGTTACGATACACAAAACACGGTTTCGTGAACAAAATCTCAGGGAGGTGGTACAATCAGGGCAGAATCAAGACTTGAGCACTGGAAAACTCCCTACACCCCGGTTCATTTTCAGTCATAATTCAGTTGTCTATGGATCATAAATGACAAAAAATGCCTTCAAGAAGAACAGAAGAAAATAAAGAAACCCACGAACAAGATTTGCTAATTGGCAGAATTTCCTTTCAAAATGAATTTCAAGAAAAGGAACCATCTGAATTAAATTTAAGATAAAGGCATTGGTCAAATCATAGCAAGCCAGTATAATAAAAAAAAAAAAAGGTCCATGACTAATCCTGGATTACTACCATCTCGAGACAGACTTGGGAAGCTAATAGAAACAAAGCAAAAAACAACTCTTGGTTCATGCAAGTAGATCTAATATATCCTCCATCCTCCCCACAATAAGGAACAAAAAGCTACTGCTCATGGATACCAGGGAGAGACACCAAAACTCAGGATTTATGCTACTGGAATCTCAATATTGGTTGTCATCACTGGTGGAACATACTCTTCTTCTTCCTTGGGAGGATGGATGGTGACCAGATCGGGCAATGGTGTCATTGGCCCCACCTTGCCCTTGGGATCCCAGTCGAGCATGATCTTGACCTTGATACCAAGCACACCCTATTACCAGAGAAGGTTTAAAGGAAAATAAGCCAATGACCAAAAGGTTGTAAACAACGAGCATATACAGCGGTTACTAGATTTGTACGGCATGGTACTCTGCAGGAGACACAAAACAAGCAACAACTAACCTGTCTAAGAAGAACGTGCCTAACAGCTGAGTCAATATATTCTTTAACTGGTTGGCCGGAGGATATCATGTACCCATCCTTGAATTTCATAGATTTGGCACGCTGTGCCCGGAGCTTTCCACTCACTATAACCTGTGACATGAAGTTATTGAGTTTCAAAGTTTAGCACATGCTGGCAGCCACAATTGCAAACAATAGGGAACACAACCAAGAAATTGAAGTCTGAAGCATACCTCGCATCCTTTTGCCCCACTCTCCATTACAAATCTTAAGACTCCATAACATGCCCTGTATACATAGCAGAAGTTTTGACCTTAACGACAAAGTCCAAAGGGGTACAAACTACATGCATGCAGACTCAGTTTGATTATTCAAAGTGATCAATGCACAAGTGACTGAGAAGCAGGAGGCAAATAAACAGTTTCTTGTCCCTTAAATCTGATTATGAAAAGAACTGTTAAAATATAAGAGCCCTGAATTCAAACACAATGTACCTGAAGGGACCAACAGGAAAGTTGTATTCAAAATCCAACTACAGAGAAAGGATTCAATATGTGCAGCAGCCACCAAATATCAACAAAAGCAGAAGAGTAGCAGACAATAAAACAACATAAAAAACACAAATCACAAATTTTTAAATCAGACAGCACTGTGTGAGGCTGTCATTCATGCATTTGTCTGTGCATACATTTAATAAAACAAATGCGGGACAATATTCTAAAGGCAGACAAACCCCCTCCAAGGAATTATGTGAATATTGTTTTATCATAGTTTAAAACGCCAAGCTCTCAAGTCAATTGAAGAGGTATATAAATTGTTGGTGATGAGAACTACAGTCCATTCTGTTTATGTAATGATCAAGCATCCCATTTATGAGACTTCCAATCTCACCATACAGAAAAAGATATTAGTTAAGTCAAGATGCACTACAGTGTTAACAGCTGTAATGATCAACAACATCCAAAAAGCACTAAATTGAACTTGACATTCATTCTTTTTCACAAAAAGTAACAAGCACAAGAGACATTACTCAGACAAAATAAACATCATAACAATGCACAAAATCATAATGTGTCATTAATCGTTGGTGTGGGAGGTATACATGTCAAGAAATTGTTTTCCTAATCTGCAAGGCTCCCTCTGAATGATACAGAGTCATAAAAAGGTGGCATCTACCATCACAATTTCTGTCCAATGAACAACAATTGCGTTCGTTGTATTATAGAAATTGATGGTATGAACAACTATTGTCACCCTCAGACACGAGACGGACATTTTTATATAACCAACTCGCTGTAAAGATGACTTGTCGAACACAAACACCAAAATTCATAAAAATGCAAAACAAGCAGATAGACATGCAGAGATCACCAAATAAGAATACAATCAATAGAGTTGGACGCACCTGCGAACAGCAAGGCCTCCAAGGAGCTTGTAACGAAGAGACTCGGCCTGTGCAATGGCACAGAGACCCCTGTTGTTAACTTTCTCAGCATAGAGCTCGACACCATTCTCAGGAAACTTGAAACGTTTCTGAACAACGGAAGTCAGCTCTCTGATCCTCCTTCCCTTCTCACCTGAAACAAAACAGAGGAGATAATAACATGTTGGGAACGAGTAGGTAATGCTACTCTCACCCATAATAATAACAAAAAATTACCAAGAACATTTTGGGTACGAGTAGCCCTGATGATGATCTCAGTGCGCATAGGAGTAACCCTAACTTCAACACCAGAGTAACCATCCTCAGCTAATTCTCTTGTCAATACCTCATTAAGTTCTGCATAGAAAACTCCATCCGCAACAAACTACATATTCCCAGAAACAGATTTTTTTATCAGATTCATCATTTTGTTTCCTAAGAGAACCAAGATCAAATCTTGTAGGAGTTTACCTTGCGTTTCTTACTTATTTGAGTAGCCATGATTAGGAGGGAGCTCAAGGGTTAAGAAGAAGGTACGCCGCGTCTTGTTCTTCTTCAGAGTTAAGCACAGCAATGCGCAGGCCAAACCCTAAGAAATATTGGATGCGCTTATTTGTAAATAAAAAGAGGTAGGCTTTATCGCAAAACGGGCCTGTTTCAGTTTTACACGCTACACGATATGAGCCTGGGTTTAGATTAGTCAGACTCACACAAACTAGGCCCGTATAAGATTTTGAAAGTTCATAAGCCATTTTTCTCTTGTTTTTCCAAAAACAAAAAGAAAATAAAATTCATTTTATTTTTATTAAAACATACTGTTATAGGGTCTTTTTCATCAATTTTGTTTTTTAAAAAATAAATAAAAATAATTCCAAAGTTTTGATCGATTAAAAATTATCAAAAACGATTAAAAAATTAATTTAAATATATAAAATATAAACATAACATATTGTTGATTTAAAAATGAGAAAAGAATGAGAAAAAATAAATAAAGTATTAAATTATAAAATGGTAGTTTATATTTATATTCAGTTTTCGATTTAAAAACAATCTTTTAAAACTCAATTGAATTTACAATTTAAATTTGGTTCGATTCCAAAAAGGAAAATAAAAAAAAAAAAAAACAATACCACCGAAATCTTCAATTTTGTTGATTATTTGGTTTAAACCTAATACATAGTTTTTTTTACAAAAAAAAAAAAAACTTTCTATAATTAGTAATCTTATTTTTAGATATTTTCAAGCTAGATTTAATATTAAATTTAAATTATTTTTTTAGCCCGATGGTCTCTAATCTCCCATGAATTATTTGATTTTATGATAGTAATATATTATTGTATTTAGTATGTATGATAAAATAGTACTGCTGTAGAAATTTTGCCACGTCAAATTGAAGCCATGGACTCCATTAATGCAGACCTAATTCGAACATTCCAAAGCTCGTATCTTTTTTATGTGATTAATTTTGACATCAAGAGAATGAATTTTAATCATCAAATCTAAAATGATTTTATTGTCAAAACTCATACTTGCTGAAGAATATAGTATACAAATATTATTTCATCATATGTTTTAGTATTTATCACTAAACGCTTTTAAATTGATAGAATTTATTTGCTCAACCATGTTGTCGAGCTTTCAACCATAATAAAAGTTTGTCTCTTACTGGGTTTTAAAAGTATTTTTGAAAAAAATATATATATATTAAAAAAATTTGGTATTTTTAGATCATTTTAATATACTAATGTCAAATTTTATATCTATAAAAGATATGTATTTTATATCTATAACACTTAATTGATTTGAATGTAAGAACTTTCTCTTACACTAGGACTCTTTTATAATCTATATAATGTGTGATTTTTTTTGTTTTTGGAATTCTAGAAAACCTCAACCTCTAGAAAATATATTCTTGTGGGTCCAAGTGAGCGAGCAAAACTCTAGCTGTCACAAGCTCTTACAAGAGGTGCACTTCCTTACTCGAACTTGAGACATGCCGTGCAGATCTCAAGTTCTTTATCATCACGCCTCACTAGTGAAGGGGTTTTTTTCCTTTTGCTTTGGTGACTCGTTGATGCATTACTTATATTTCTTTGTATCGAACAATAATTGTAGGAAGAACATCATTACAGAGTAGTTTAAGTCTTTTATATATATATATATAAGACTTGTTGATGCATTACTTATCCATTGATATATGCTTTGCTACCGGAATCATATTTTTTTCTATACAAAAAGAATTAAGAGTATGAGATTTTCTTATAATACTATAAATTTGGATAAAATAATAAATATGTACAAATTTTATGTGAAACGTGAGTTTTCAATAAAATATATGAATATTAATCGATATAAACCTATCAATTTAAATAGGTTTCAACGAAATTACTAACATAAAATTATCATCGTCATTTAAAAATTAAGAACATTCGGATACCTAAATCATCGAATTCATTGTATTAGAATTAATTAATTTATAATCTAATTTAATTAAACACAATAATAAAATATAAAATATGAAAACATCTACAATAACTAAACAAGCAAAAGTAAGTGGTTAATATTCTATCTATAAAAAGAAAAAACATAATTGAAAATCCATTTCTATGTTACTATCATTATCTCATGACTATAACATTTAAAATTATCATCACCATTATTACACAAACAATGAAAATTATTAAATTGCCTTGAAGAATAAAAACAAAACACTTTTACAAAAAAAACAATAATAAAAAAACAATCACTAAAGTTACCATTATTATTGCTTAAACAGAAAAAACTATAAAATTATCTCAAAGAATAAAAAAAAAACTTTAACAAAAGAGCAAATAAAAAAAAAAGACATGACCATAATAAATACTATGAACATAAAAAAAATCATCTTATTTGAAGAACAGATAAAAAATAAAAGAAAACACTAAAAAAACAAAGAGAAAAAGGAAGAAATATCATTTTTAAAGTGATCACCAACATAAATTAAAATTTTAGAATTAAACCGAACAAAAATAAAACCCCAACATAAAAATAACAAGAATTAAAAACTAAAACTAAAAGTATAGATAAATATAGCAAAAAAATTCCAAAAAGAATAAAAAAAACCGAAGGAATTAATACCAAATAAAAAATTAAAAGAATAAATTCCAAAATAAAATATAAAATATATAATTAATTCCAATCAAAGGACAAAACTACAACAAATCAAAGCCTTGAAATCAAAAAAATGAAGAGATTTAAAAAAACAAAAAACTAAAAGACTAAGAACTGAAATGAAAAGTAGCATATATGACCAGTTTCAAATTAAGGACACAATTGAAATAAATTAAAGCCTCCAAACCGAAAAAATTTAATAAGCCAAAAACAAAACAAAAATCGAAAGAATAAAAATTGAAATGAAAAACAATATTTATGATCAATTTCAATTGAAAAACACAACTCCAAAAAATCAAAGCTTATATAGAAGAAATCAAGAAAAACAAAATCAAAAGTCAAAGACTGGAATGAAATCTCCATAAATATAGAGGACCGACATGTATTTTTCACTGTAGAAGAGAGATCAGGGGTAAAAAAATGACCACCAATGATCCTTCACTCTCTATTGAAATCCGCAATGATACGTGTCCAGGAGCACAGCGAAATATTTACGCATTTTATATTTGTTTGTAATTGTAATATATATAATCAGATTAGAGGGATGGAAAAAATCCCTTCATCCGAACCAATATAACCGGGTTAATTAGAGCCGAAGCTTAGTGGTGAATGCTCGCAGGAGAGCTGCAAAATCCAATTCTCCACAGATTCCGAAGGAAATGAATGTCCAAATCATGGGATACTGATACCGATATACCACCCAACTTCCAGGAATCTTCCTTTTGTCTGCACTAAACAGAGCAAGCAGCCATTTATTTTCAACGTTATCCTCTCTTTTTCATGCAAGAGTCACCAAGAATGTTGCAGGGAAAACGCTGCCAGTACGAACCATCGGTGTGTTTCACGTTGACGATAGAAACAACAAATTTGCAGAACTCATTGCTTGCTTACTGTGGAAAAAGAAAAAGAAACGATCCACTCCTATCAAATCCCTGAAAAAGCAACAAGAATCCACCGCTGCTCTCACTCCACCCTCTTTCCCGGAACGTTCTTCGATTCAAGATTTTTGAACCCAGCCCCCCCCTCGATCATTCACAGGATCGGAGGAGGAATAGGAGGCTGCTGCTGCTGCTGCTTCTAGTGATCCCTCTCTCGAGAACGATTTGTGTTTTTATTAATTTTCTTGGTTTACCGTGAGTGTTCAATTCAAAATGATTTATTATTTTTATTTTTCTCTGATTTAATTCACACCCCTGGATCGATTGATCGAGAAAATTGAAAGGAAAGGGAGATTTTGACACGATCGTGCAGTAGGCCCACGTAATTCTCGTACGGTCGTACTTGTGCGATGTGGGTCGTCTACTGGCTGTGTGGGTGATGGACATCTTCTCTTCACCTCACGAGGGTTAGCCACTCGATTTGTGTGGTGTCCGGTACTGGTGGGGCCGTTGGAGAATTTGTCAGCCAACTGATTTCGAACCCGCCAGCTTATCAACTGATTATTATTGTTCGTTTAATTACTTTATTATTTATTTAAAAATATATTTGAATAATATTTATTTATTTTTAGAAATTTATTTTTAATATCTTTTAGAAACCCGCTAATGGTCCCCAAATTGAAATGGTGGCAATGAAAGACGGATTTGTTTGTACTTCTATATATAAAAATAAAAAAAAACTAAAAGAAAGGGTATTCTGAACCGTACAAAAAACTCTATCATATAAATCATGTGACTGGACAAGGTGAATAACGATTTTGACACTCAAACCAAACCAAAACAAAAGCATTTGGATTCGATACCGCCTGCAATGTTTTTTTTTTAATTATTTTTCTAAATATTTATATTTATATGCTTTTAATTTTTATTTCTAATAATTATTATTTTCAATATTATTTTATTTTGTCAGTTATTTTATTTTTTAATTTCTTTTTTTGTAAATATTTTTAGGTGCTGAAATTTTAATTATTATAGATAATATATATAAAAAAATGATGATGATGATTATTTTAAAGTTTTTTTATTGTAAATATGTGAGACTAATTATATATTTTAATATTTATTTATTATTAGCTCCTTAATATATATATATATATATATATATATATATATATATATGACCTTGGTTTTTTGAAAAAAAATAATAATATTAGTCTTCTAAAATACTTTTAATATTATAATATGAGGAATAAATCTTATAAAATAAAATAAATTTTTTTTTTTCTAACAATAATTATGGTGTCATTAATAGTATGACCAATAATAATTAGAATATTAATTACTTATAATACTAGTTATAATGACAACACTAATAATTGTGACAATTTAACAATCATGATAATAATAATCAAAATAATTCATATATTGAGGTTATTCTTCTTAAAGTTTAACTTTTATGGCTTTTTTACATATGATATCTCATATATAATATCACATAAACAAAAAATATAAGAAGTCACACATAAACGAAATAGGTGAAAAAATTATCTGCAATGAAAAAATATACAAACCAATTGCTCTCCACTTTGCAGTAGCCATAAATAAACTTTTTAACATGCACAAAAATATTAATGGTCTTTAAATTGTTTATAATGCTATATGTCTAAACAAAATAATTAGACTGCAAAACTTTCGAATCTTACTATAGAAAAATTATTTATAATGATAATTATAATAATAATAATAATTACTATTATTTTATAGTAGGTTTTTATGTATTCATTTTATTATGGAAAATACGTTTAAAAATAATGATAACAATTATTTTTAATGATTTTTTCTTAAAAATAATTATACATTTTGATATTTTTTAATATTAACACCTCAATATATATATATATATATATATCAGTAATTTTTTAAAAAAAAATTCTCAAATTAATTTTAGTGTTCTGAAATACTTCAAATATAATAATATGAAGAATAAATCTTAGAAAAAAAATTTATAATGATAATGATAGTGACAACGATAATATTGTTAGTAATAACTAGAATATTAATTATTTACAATAATTGTTGCAATAACAGTCATAATAATTGTGACAATTTAACAATCATGGTAAAAACAACAAGAATAGTCATCAAAATAAATCATTAATCGGTGTTGTTTTTGTTAAAAAATGACTTTTGTAACTTTTTTATGTATGATATATCAGATTTAATATTACATGAAAAAAATATATAAGAAGCTACACATAAACAAAATAGGTGAAAATATTTGGTCAAATTATCTACAAATAAAACAATATATGAGTTACTTGCTCTACGCTTCACCGTAAACCAAACCAATTTTTTTAACATGTCAAAAAATATTAATGATTCGATTTGTTTTAATAATGCTATACATTATAGCAAAATAATCAATCTACAAGATTTTCAATTATGTAGTTTTTTAATACATTTATTTTATTATTAATAATGCATTTTAAAGAATGAGAAATATTATTTTAAAGTTTTTTTTATCTTAAAAATAATTATATATTTTAATATTTATTTAATAGTAACGCCTTAAAAAATATAACAAATAATTAACAAATGAAGAATTAACTATACATTCATGAGAGATTGTCTTACTTTCATTTCACACCACCAAAGATGAACCTACACTTTTTTTTGCCGAAGCTATATTTAATATAAAAATAAATTATAATAAAAATTAAAAGTCAAAACTAAGAGTATAGATGCATAAATACAAACAAATTATTTAGAATTCTACCAAATTTACTGAAAAAATAAAGGGATCAAAACTAAATCAAGAAATAAAAAAATTATTTATTTTTACCTTGCAAAACTTTATGTTTTTTAATTTCATCCTTCGGTTAAAATTATTTACATATTTTGTTTTCATTTCAGCCAATATACTTTTAATTCTTTTACTTCTTAGATATATTTTAAAATAGTCCTTATTTTTGTCCATATTTATATATATACGCTCTTAATTTTGGTTTTTTATTTTAATTATTTCCTCTTTTGTTTAGTTTTTATTTCTTAGAAAAAAAATATTTCTTAGATTTTAGGTTGTTTTTGTTAAAAAAAATTACTTTTACATTATTTTTTTTGTATAATATGTCAAATCTAATATTATGTAAACAAAACAAATACGAGGCAACACATAAATAAAATGGTTAAACAAATTTGCCCAAGTTTCCTACAATAAAAAAATATACGAGTCACTTCCCCTGCGTTTCGCCGCAACCAAAACCAAAATTTTAAAATGTGAAAAATATTAAGAGTCCAATATTTATTTTTAATAATTATATTCATCTTAATGAAATAATCAACCTACAAAACTTTCGATTAATTAGTTTCTTTTGAATTTTCATCTTATTGTGGATAATGTGTTTAAAATAATAATAATTGTTATTTTCAAGATATTGTTTCTTGACAAATTGATAATAATTATATATTTTGATATATATTTAATATTAATTCCTTAGAGTGTGCGTGTGTGTCTGTTTGTATATATAAATGAACTATTTTTTTAAGAAATATCAAATTATTTTAATATAGTGTTCTAATATCACATAAAATATAAAATATAAAGGATACATCTTAAGAAATAAAAACAAATACTTTCATTTCTTATAGCAATAATGATAGTGGGAACGATAGTATTGCTACTGATAATTAGAATATTATTTATTTTCAATAATGTTTATAATATCAGTGATAATAATTATGATAATTTAGCAATAATAACAGTAGCAATGAGAATAATAATCAAAATAATTCACTAGTCAATTTTGTTTTTGTTAAAAATTAACTTTTACAGCTTTTTTTTATATGTGTGATATTTTAGATCTCATATCACGTAAAAACAATATATGAAACCATACGTAGACAATACATGTAGAAAAATGGTGCTAAATTATCTACAATAAAAAATTGCTCTACGTTTCGCCACAACCAGCACTAAATTTTGTAACATGCAACAAAATTGTTAATGGTCATATTTTTTTTTTATAATGCTATACAATTGAGATAAATAATTAACTTCAAAATTTAAGATTATATAGTTTTTATATGTATTTATTTTACTATAGATAAGACATTTAGAATAATGATAATAATTATTTTTATGACTTTTTCCTTAAAAGATATGTGAGCCTAAATATATATTGTGATTTTTTTATAATAATGACTTAATATATATATATATATATATATATATATATATATATATATATATATATATATATATATATATATATATATATATATATATATAAACAAATAAATTAACTAACTTGTCTTTATAAATCTCACATTAACTTAATCTCAGTGTTCTAAAATACTTTTAATATAATAATATGATGAAACAATTTGAAAAACTAATATTTAATAAATTTTGGTAGTTGCATTTTTGTTATCTGTCAAATAAATTAATTGTCAAATATTTAAAATATGTCCAACAAACAATTAGTTGTTGCAGACAATAAATAACCCATCTTTAGTCAATTTGATCAATTGTAGTTTTGCTATCTACCAATTAAATTATCACCCAAGTAGTTAAAATAAAATCATCAATCAAATTTTTTACTGTGTAAAACAAATCATTCATAAATTCATTGATTGTAATTTCATTATTTGCTAATAAAATAATTCATCAAATAAATAAAATATACACAACTATCAATTACTGTGTTGCATGAAGCACATGACTCATTTTCATTAAATTTGATTGATTCCAATTGTATAATGTACCGAATAAATAATTATCAAATAAAAATGAGAAATCAAATCCAAGTTATGTAACAAACTGATGTTTCTAATATGATGTTGTAATTGTGTTTACTAAGAATGTCCAGAATCTTCCCAAATAAATAAATAAATTAATTAAGTGGTATCTATATAGATAAAATATTAAAATATGGTATTTATTATATTTTTTCAAAATGTTAAGAAAAGACAAGATATTAAATGACAATCAAGTGATAAATGATGAAGTGTACGATCCCAAAGCATGAAATGATTAATAAAGGATTAAAAAGTTAATCACCATATCTCTTGAATATATATAAAATAACTACATTTTTCGTCCTTTAATGCCTCTAAAGGCTAAAGCAAAGCAAAGGGTAATAAGATAAGATTTTATATTGTCATGTCGCACGCGCTTTGTAAGACCCCGCTTCTACAACGCGCTTTCTATGGATACAAACAGACCTACAAGCCTCTTTCTCTTACCACCACCACATGTGTACACACACAAATTACTACTGCCAAGACAAAGAAAAAAAGATGAAGCTGATAAAGCCATTGTTATTCCTCGTGTTTTTTTTTAAATAAATATTTAAAAATAAGATCTATCATATCTTTGAATGTACTCGCACGAGAACAGTACATAAAAAGATAAAAATAATAGAAGAAAAAGAAAAGTGCTTTTTGATTCTACTCGCAATCTTATCATTTACTAGCCTTTAGCTGTGTGTGTTTTTTGGTGTATATAAATAAATTACTCATGGTGCTGTGGTGCATGGCGGTCTCTTTGCCTTCATGATTGTTTCCTATTTTTCCTACATAAAACCATCTACAAAGGCAGTTGCTTTGCTCTTCTTCTCTTTGTTGTTGCTGGGGTATGATTATGGCTCAAAAGAGGCAACCGGAGGAGGGCAAGCCTCGTTCTGATGGGAATAGTACTCCTGGCGAAAAGAAGAGGAGGAGGTTCAATTTGAAAAGGTGACTTTTTTTTTTTATTATCACTACATTCAAAAAGTGAAGTGGGTTTCATTCGCTTTGGTGAATTTTGTTGCTGGGTTGTAAATTATGATTGAGATTGTGGAAGCAATGAGGAAATATGGATTGAAAATGAAGTTTGTTTGCTCGTCTTTGGTGAATAATGAATGCTTTTGTAAAGTTTGAAAACTTTGGTGGTTTTGTGTTGATTCTTACTTGCGATTGTTGTTGACTGTGCTCTGTTAATGAGCGAATGTTATTTAAAAATTACGAGGGAAATTGTGAAGTGGGTGAAGCCTGAACTGTCTCTTTATCGTGGTGAGCGTACGAAGGGTGGAATTATCGGATTTCATTCCTGTGCTTATTGAAGTTTTCTTTCACCTTTCTTGTTTCGGTCACTAATCTCTTAGTCGATGATGTCTAGTGTGGTTCAGGAGGTGATTAAAATCCAATCAGTCCAGCATTTGCTAGAGCCAATTCTGGAGCCGTTGATTCGTAGTGTGGTATGTGTGTTTTTTCATGAACAATTGTACTTCAGAATGTTTTATATCACGTACAGTTGATTGAGCTTTGATGTTGTAAATAGCATCTTCCTCTGTTAATGAATGATATAGCAGGCTGATGGCTACTCCAGGCCTTCTCTTCTACCTTCCATTACGACTCTTGGAGTACATTTTACTATCATCAATACTTTTTCAATTTTATATACAATGGCTTGACATCAATGACTGTCCAAAGTCTCGTGTCAAAGCTTGGTCTTTTCAGAAGGAAATATATCCATTAAAATCCTATGCTGTGTGTATCAAATGATGAGTGCTAACAAATTAAGATATTTCCTTCCTTATTCTGTAAAATCCTTTGTTTCTTTTTTCTGGTTTGCATCTATAGGACCTCCAACATTGTGTACATGATGTGTTATCTCTTTGTTAACAGAATTGGATTCTTTAAGAAACAAGCAAATGGTTTGTCCAATGGACATAATGTGTTAGTTCAAATTAATTGTGAACTTCCGCATCTTGTAGTAGTAGTTTATATATAAGATATTTAATTGATCAAATAGAGTGGCAATGAACTTTTTTTTTATTATGCTTTTGCAGGTAAAAGAGGAAGTTGAATTAGCTCTAAGGAAACATCTGGTCAACTTGAAATGGTAAGAATCAATGGTCTGAAGGTGTTGAATGGTTTATGTATCCTTCAAAGGTAATAGGAAGAAGTGAGAAATGCGTGTGCTTAGAAGATTGTGATCCCTACTACCCTTGTAATGGATTCTGTATGGCTCATGTTTCTATGCATCCTTTTTCAGGAACATTGGGAAAGAGATGGATTATTCTGAATCAAAAAGCTTAAAACTGCTGTTTGCCAACAACCTTTCACTTCCTGTGTTCACTGGAGGTCGTATTGAAGGAGAAGAAGGTTCTGTAATAAAAGTGGTTTTGATGGATACTCTTACTGGGAAAATTGTCAACTCTGGCCCTGAGTCTTCTGCCAGAGTGGAAATTGTTGTTCTTGAGGGTGATTTTGATGGTGACGAGGGTGAGAATTGGACACCTGAAGAATTTAAGACTAACATTGTGAGAGAGAGAGATGGAAAGAAGCCCCTTCTTACAGGAGATGTACTTCTCAATCTTAAAGAGGGGGTTTGTTTGGTTGGTGAGATTTCATTTACAGATAATTCAAGCTGGACAAGAAGCCGCAAGTTCAGGCTTGGTGTAAGAGCTGTGGACAACTTTGATGGTACTAGCATAAGGGAATCGAAGACAGAATCCTTCATTGTCAGGGATCACCGAGGAGAATGTGAGTGTGTGTGTGTGTATTTGTTTATGGCATTCCTTTTCTGTTTTCCTCAAAGGCTCAAACTATAAAATTGAAATGATGTCTGACAAGTTCCTGATTAGGATTCTCTGTGTAGAGTCGTTCAAGATGCTTTCATTTTGAAAGCATGAACTCTCTCTTATGGAGTAAATGCAATAATTATACCCTGTCAAAACTATACTACAGCATATCAACAGAGGAAATTGACACTCCTAGGTCCCAAATATGTGGTTAATTTGGAAAATGATTGAAATGTAATTTATTTAAATCGAACCACAATAAAAACTTGTATTCAACCTTGTAGGAGATTAAAATTTTGCATGCTGAATGAAAAATTCTATTTTTTTTTCTTTTATGAACAAACAAGTTTAAATTTATTTTTTTATTGAACTGAGCACATATCTTTGGGACCAAAGATAAAAGTTGAATCTTTCCTGTATTATAGAATTTTAATTACTTCAAAATTGCGAGTTCTTAGAAATTCTGTGTTGCATATATTCTTTCTATTGAATATATATATGAAAAAGTTATTTGGTTTTGTGAGGAGAAAATGATATGATGGAAGTGAATAAGAATAAAATTTGCAATCTGAAGTGTCTGATTTGAACATGTGATTGAATGCTTATACAAATTACCAGGGAAAGAGATTTTAGCTTTGCAAACATGTAAAATTGTGTTCTTAACCATTAGTTTGTGGTTTCAGTGTACAAGAAACACCATCCCCCATCTCTGCTTGATGAAGTTTGGAGATTAGAGAAGATTGGCAAGGATGGAGCTTTCCATAAGCGATTGAATCGGGAGAATATCAATAGTGTGAAGGATTTCCTGACCCTTCTTTTTATAGACCCTTCACGGCTTCGATATGTAAGAATCTATTGTTAATATCATAAACGTTGTATAACTTATGCCTACTTGACATATTTTACTTATGATTTTGGGTACCTGGTACAGTCCTCATCATTTTATCTGTTTGTTTTTATTAAGAGGGTCCATTCATAACATTTTTTTATCTTCAACACAAGAAAATAGAGAGAAACTTATTAAAAACAAAAACTTCCTCACATATTGAGAACTAGAATAACTCTTCATATTATGTTTTAGAGAAAGACATGAGACTTTGCTAATGTCCAAGTTGAGACCAGTCTGTTTGATAGATACAGAAGCCATCTTTTTCTGTGACATATCAATGTAACCCCTTCAGACTTGTGTCCAACTGTTCTGCTTCATGTTATTTTTTTCTATCACCATGGTAGACACTTTATTTTTGTCTGAGTTTATCACCTGTCTTCATTGCCCTAGGCACAGCTCCACGGACGTCTTGTTTATTATCAGAAAGAAGAATCAGAAACTATTTACTTTAAAGGACCATACTTACTGCACGCATCTAGTTTTGTCTATGTTGCATTTAAGTTTTAGGACCTTACAAGAACTTCAACAACTATGACTGCTTTAAATGATGTTTCCATTGTCTTGCAGTAACATGAAAAAAACATTTTTGATGGGTAAATGCAGATTCTTGGCCCTGGAATGTCAGCTAAAATGTGGGAAGTTGCTGTGGAGCATGCTCGAACTTGTGTGATTGATAAGAGAATATACTTGTATTGCCCTCCTGTTTCTCAACAGAAAACTGGTGTCGTCTTTAATATTGTGGGACAAGTTATAGGATTGCTTTCAGAATGCCAGTATGTTCCTCTTGATAAGCTGTCTGAAACAGAAAAGGCACGGTTCTCTCACAATCTTAATTTGTTTTTCATTACTTTTTTTTTGTTCCACCAGTCATTTCTGGCCTCTTACACTCAACCCTGCCTTCAGGCTGATGCTCAAAACTTGGTAATCGCTGCATTTGAGCACTGGGAGCAAGTCATATCTTTTGATGATGAAGCCTCTCTGGTGGGTGGCTCCTCGCAATTATCTGATGTTCCTTACGCCTCAAGCTCACCCCGGACACAGAATTCTTGTGGGAGCAAGTTTTTGGAGTCACAAAAACTAGGGGGGTTTGATTATGCACAGCCAAGTGCATCTTCTCCAGACATCATGTCATCATTATATACTTTTGGGGGTGGGAGTGGCCTGGAGGATTATGCCTTGCAGGGTATTGAAAGTATGGGTCTAAGGTATGACCAGCCTATGAACTTCCCTAGCCAAGTCTCCAACTCCCTCATCTGTGAAACTGATTCCTTAGCTCAAGCTTTCTGTGGCGAGGAGCATTTGCGGTTTTTCGATACTGATCTTCAGTCTCAGAACCTTGGTTTAGAAACACAAGCTGATTTACAAAGTGCTGTTGACAGCTTCCTGTTGGCACGCTCTTCAGCTGTGGCTGCTGATAAGGCTCAGAGGAGATGGGCGAAGATCTCTAGCGTGTTGAAATGGTTCTCTGTCAGAAAGCTTGTGGCTACAAGAAAAACTCGAGAGATTTTTAGATATTAGAGTGATTGGCCATGAAAGGGTTACCAGGTCACAGTGGCAAGTTTAGTACTAGCCAGTGCTTCAGCGAGCAAAGTTTCACCCGCAGATGTGGAGGCAAGATGAAGTTTCTTAATTGTAGATACAGCTGGGGCTCCAAGTAACTGTGGAATTAGTAAATGTTCATCCTTAAATTAGATTCTAAATTTGTGTATGTGCTTAAAACTGAGGTCTCTGGTTTTAGCCCCTTGAGTTGAAGCTCGAATGCAAGCAATGAAACTGACATGCTTGGAATTCTGTAGCTTTCTTGTGGATAATCGTTTTGTATTAGCCAGGGTCTCTAATGTTTTGTATTTCTATATCTATAAATATAATCCCTGTATTAATTATATTTTTATTCTTTTATTTATAAAATATATTTTAATCAATTCATACTTAATTAAATCATCCCAGTTTAATTTCTTATTATTCCATTAAAATCCTATTATATTGACCAAAATATAAATTATAACTATAATTAAATAAAATTGGATAAATTCAACAATTTAATTTTTTTTTATCAACTTAACAATTGATTAATTTATATTTAAAGATCAGATGTATCGTATAGCAATGTGTTATGATCCTTAAAATACTAGAACAATCATTAATGATTTGACTTAACCTCCAGTGATTGGTTTCTCGGTATAATTAATATCCATTCATCAATAATTTTTTAATTTAACATTAAAACAAGGAGTATGTATCTCATGTTAAATCGTGTTTATTCTCTACATAATATTCACTGATCGTTTGAATAAGATTTTGAACTCTTTTCAAATCTCATTCCATCGTAGCCAAAAATCTCCTAGTCAATTTTATTTGAGATTATATGAAATATATATATTTTTTCTAATTCATCCAGAGTAATGAATTCTGTCTTGATCATTCAAGTATGTTCATATAGTACAGGAAGACTTGATGATTAACTCACAGACTTTGCTAGACACTAGTTACATAGATAAATCAGGAAATGGCTCTAACGCAAGGAAAATAACTTAACCCACATAAAATTTCGGCATCAATTGTCCAATGTTATGAACACTAATCAGAATCTCTCCATGACAGTGAATTGTATTGGACGATCACTTCCCAGAACCAAAATAAATTTTAAGATTGTAGGGGTCATCACACCACCGAATCATACACTGCAAAGGCAAATCTTTTGAACTTCAACGTATAACTTTCAGTTTCATATCCTGGCTAGCCATTAAATATGCTGCTGATAATATTCTCATCTGCTCATTGCTTTAGCATGCTGGCAACCCTTTCCCATGGCTCATGTTAACGATTTAGAAATCTGGTTACCATTGGATTGCCAAGACTCATGAGCAGATGAGGCAGGGCTAGTTCTGAAGCGGTAAAATGAACTGAAGGTGCTAACTCGGCAAGAAGTTGGGTTAATTTCCTTCCTTAGATATATAGTGGATGGAATTCTAGGTTAGAGGGGTTGAGCCTGTGCCTGCCAATAATAAGCGAGACGCAGTGTCCAGCAGATGAATGCAAAGGAGTTGTGGAAGGTGAGAATAAGAGATAAGGAAGAGATGAAGGGAATTGTAACGAGAGAAGAATTTTACAAGTACACAGGAGAAGTCATGGATGGAGAAAATGGTGAATAAATCAAGAATTAAGAATCAAAGAGAGAGCTGACTGTGTAGTTGGGAGCTCTGACATGAACATAAACGAAATGTAATGGAGATGATACTACAAGGGAAGGGAAGGGAAGGGAAGAGAGGATATGCAATTTGTTACTTTTGCTTCATGAATTAAATGAAATGGACTTGTTTAGATTCATGATAGTACTTCCAGAGATCTAGATCAATTTGTTGTAATATCTCAAGGGCAATCTAAATTAAGTTGTCCCGCCTAATAAACTAGAAACCATTTAATTTCACCATTCTTAGTGAAAACAATTTGTTCATCAAGAATAACATCAATATTATTTTTTTGTGCTGATGTCAAGATCAAAAGTGTGGAGGTTTTAATAGGATCATCAAAATTGAAATTGTATGACATTTTAAAGATATCATTTGGTTGTAGCACATAACTAGGTCCTTAATATTAAATGGGGAGTGAATGACAAAATGAAGTGGTAAATCAATAACATAAACATCTAAACTAACCCATTATAGCACTTTCAATAACCCAACACTACGTATATGTAATTTTCGATTATATCGTGAAGAATACTATTCCAGTTTAATCCATATCATAACATATGATCTAACATTAAACTCATTATGTTTTTTTATGTAAATCAACTTGAAATTTATATTGCGTATTACTTGCTTGAATATGTTTAGTAATCTCAATATGCAAATCTTAAATATTGTGTGACTTGATTGACTCACACACCCTAACATAAAAAGAAATCGAAAAACAGGTCTATGGGCTTTATAGGCTTGTAAGAATGTATAATTTTAAAAGGAACTCATGTCTATTGACTTATTGACAGAGCTATTATAAATAAATTAGGTTGTAGGAAGAACCTAACTCTAATTTTTATTACGACCACTTGCTAAATATCTTAAAAAGTTGTTTAAACTCCTATTAACCACCATGGTTTGACCATTAGTTTAAATGTGATAGGCATTAAAAACTTCAACATAGTTCCCACCATATAATAAAGGTTTTCCCCCATAAATAATACATAAATCTATCATTCTTATAAGAGATTATGGTTTAGGAAAGACTATACAACTTAGACAATATCATCAAAATAGATTTTGACAACTCCAAAAGCATTTATGATCTTAGTACAAAGAACAAAATGAGCTATTTTAAGAGAAACAATTGATAACCATAAGGATAAAATCATTCTTATTTGCAGATGCATGAATGCACATATATAAAATTCATAGTTACATCCTTCCAAGAGCAAGTGGAAACAAGTAAAAGGGTATGAAAACTAGTATTATGTTTTTTATACTTAGCTAGTTGATATGTTCTACAATGACCTATCAATTTAGTTACATCTCTTTTAAGCTAGACTTAAATAATTAACGTTTCACCTTTCAATGGTTATATTCTCCAAAAATATTCTGAAAGACCTCCAATATAAATATCTCATACCAAAAATCACGCATTGATATCTTTGGGATATTAAACTTATCCCAAAACAAATATCCTTTCTAGAGGTAATAATCTAAAACACAATTACTTTTGTCTCTTAATTCCATATATATATAAATTTCGGGCAAGATTTATACTCTTCTTTGAGTCTCTCACATCCAGCAACTTGAACATTTACTACGGATAACAATGTTACCTAGCGAGTCAAAGCATCCACCATCTTATTCTCTATTCCAAATTTATATAACAATACAAATGAATAGATATGCAAATACTCAACCTAATAACCAGGCTTGTAATTGAGCTTATTTTGAGAGTTGAGATAAAAAAAAAATCCTCATGGTTGAAGTAAAGAACAAACTCTTGTGATAACAAATGATGACACCAATAGTATAAAGTCTAAACTGCCATATAAAACTCTTAATCATAGCTTGACTACTTTTGTTTAGCCTTAGTGCATTATTACTAGAGTAAACTACAAAATGATGTTTTTGACTAACTACTCCATCTATACCAACTCTTAAGGGCATTACATTCTACTTTGAATACCTTGGTAAAATCAGGAATCCATATTACTAAGACTTCTATCATCTTATTTTTAACATTATCAAATACTTTATTAGATCTCTATTGAATCTCATATTGTTTCAAACAGTTTCTGATAGAAGATATTATGATAAAAATCCTTTTAATGAAACAATGATAAAAAGTCACGAGCCCAAAAAAACTACAAACCTCATGACTCTATAAAAAAGGTTTAGGCCAATCTAGAATCCTTTGGACTTTAGGGATCATAAGAGATTCCTTCATATAACATTATAAACCCTAAGAAACCCATTTAATTTGTGAAGAAAAAACATTTCTAACATTGGAAAACAAACTCTCCTTTCTTAGAGTGGTATAACTTGATAAATTTTTCTAAATATTGTTCCTTGGTTTTCTATAAATAAAGATGTCATCAAAATACATCACCAAGAATTTTCCTATAAAATCCTAAACACTTGTGTCATTACCCTAATAAAAGTACTTGATGCATTATAAAGGCTAAAAGGTATGATTAGTCATTTATATAATTTATTTTTAGTCTTAAATGTTGTTTTTCATTCATTTCACAAACAAGTTCTAATAGAGTCATTAATTTTTATGTAACAATATTTTGGAGCATTCTAATCTTATCTATTACCTGCTAGGATGCTTTTCATTCTTTAAGTTTTAACTAAGATTGACATGAATCCTTTCTTGGTAAATATTGGTTTATACCAACTCTTTAAGTCAACGTTAATGAAAACTTGAGCTTCTCCATCATTTCAAACATGAAAAATATTACTTTATATCCAACAACATTTTGAAGCATTCTAATCTTAAGTTTCCATTCATTCATGAAAAATATTGGTTGTATATAACGTAGTCAAACCATCAAAGTATATTTCCTTTGGGTTGTGTTAAGGCACATATAACTACATTACCTACTTGTCTTCCATCCAGTAAAGTCTTACTCGATCTAACTGAATATAAACCTTACATATCCTAACAGGTTGGACTCATCCTCCTCATTCATACTCTAAAAATTACCAAGACCTTGATTGTTAGAATCATCAAGGTCATCATAATCATGGTGACCCTGATTCTGGTTGCACAACGGTTCTTTGGGTGAATTGGCATCTAAAGGTAATTGTTAAAATGCTCACTATCATTAAGATCATCAAAATAATTGCGAGCCTAATGGTGTTCATTAGCAATTCTTATAGGGGACTAATATTTGAAGATTTCTAGAGTTATTATTAGAATGCTCACTTTCACTATATTACTTTATTTATAAAGTTTCTATGAATTACAATATCTGAGAAAAATTATTCATTTGAGTGAACATTTTATTCATTTCAACTTGTATAAGCTATAATTGCTCTTGAATATCCCCGACAACATTACTAGAGATTTTGTCCATGATAATAGTGAGTTTTGGGCTTTTTACTAGATGATCACTCTATAAATACATACACTACTAACCTTAAGGCTAACTACGATCAAATGACACTTACAAGTAAAATACAATATAAAATTGAAGCTATTATTTGTTTATATCTTAAAGACTAAACAATAACAAATTAAACTAGGGAAAATAAAACACAAGCAATGTTAGTTCTCTATATGTACTAAAATAGCCCAAACACCATTTTCTAATTTCCTTAAGTATTTTGACAAGTTGAGCAATTAATTAACAGGATTGGATATTCATTGTAAATGAATAAATGGGCCATAAACTAAGATAACTCAACTTGCAAGATGAAATACATATTCATGTAGACTCAAAAGAATAATATCAATATTGACAAGTGAAAAAAATAATAACAATGATATTCAAAAGAATAATATCGACATGGAATGCCATTCTAGCACGTAAATTACACAAAGTCAGGGTTGCATTGCATCAACGAAGTGAGTGTTTTGGAGTATAATTAAGATTGATTTTCAAAGTGTTTTTCATTTAGAAATGTATCAAAATATTTTTTCTATTTTTAATATTAATACATCAAAATAATTTTAAAAATTAAAATATTTTTTTAAAATATTTTAAATCGGTTTTCCAAACAAACACAAAGGAATGGTTGAGAATTTTAGACTCAGATAAAAAAATGGTGAAAATATGGAGCAAAAATAAAATAGAAGAAATGTAGGGTTAAATGCGTAAAAGGAAGCGTGCTATGCTGCTCTCTTTATAGTTCGGAGGCTGGTGTGAAATGACGAATCTTATAGTCAATAGAAAAAAGAAAGAGGAGAAAGGAAAGAACCCATGGATTTGTTACTGAAGAATTATTCCTCCATCACCTCTCACTCCCGATCTCAATCTCAGGTATTGGGATTTAGGGTCTAGTATTTAGAGTTTGATCTGTATTATTTTCTTATCCTTTGAATTTATTTGTTCCGAAGACACAGGGCGCCTTCTCTATTTTGCGTCGCGGACTCCATGTTGAACCTGGTCCTCGCGAGCAAGCTGTTAGTCTCTCCATCTCTTTCTTTTTAATTATTCATATCCCAAATAATTTTCCCCCCTTTAGTTACTTGTAGTAGTATGCGAGCATTGAAGCATTTTTATAAGTTACTTTTTTTTTTTGCCTTTGGTTGCAAAATGATGAGGCTTCGTTTGTTTCATTCACAAATGTAGGTCGAGTTGAGCTCTGTGATTCTTGAGATAAATAAAAAATCCCAACATGGATTCAATAAACTTTTGGATTAATCTTGCCTTTCCTATCATTTTGCAACTAATTTCTCAGTGAGAGCCATATACATCGCCATTACTTTGCATTTTTTCTGTATGAATTTTGTTGGGAAAACTTCTAAAGTGTCTTTTCTCAGGAATAAAAGCCTACCCTTTCTATTTAATTCCCTAAATTGCAGAAAGATACCCCATTTATAATAAATCTGTCATCTAATTCTCTTATTATCGATTACATTTTTTAAAAGTTTCATTTACCTTTGAAGTTAATGCTAGTATAGATTAAATTCTGTTTACAGCAAGCTAGCAAGAATCTACCCTTCTTTCCTTCACATAAGATCATGCGTCGGGTGGATTTCTTTCAAATCATTTATGGTGAAACTAGAAATCAATTTATTGTTCCATGCTCTTGGGGCTTGTCTTGAGTAGTAAAGAGCCAGGTATAGCCTATAAGCGCTCTCTACTTTTCCAATCACACCATAGCATTAAGGTTTAGCCGCTTGAACTTCCTCTAGTCCACTGAAGCTGAGTTAATGTCATGTTTAAATACTTGACTACATTCAAAATGGGTTGCAAAAAGCAAGATTTGTTCTTGCAGGTTCAGTCTGTGGAACATGTACAATCCTTTTGTTGCCTGGCTGTTACAAATAACTTCTCACAACCAATCTGTGGTGCTTGGCACTTTTCTGTTCCAATGCCTTGATATAATCCATTAGTTCATATGTTGTAAGCCAATGTCTATCATCTTCTCAACTGCAACTATATGTTCAAGTTTCTGCTGAAAATTTTCAAGGACCTCTTCGAAAACTTATCTATTTCAATTTTACTGACAGCTGTCTATGTGGTTTATAATTTCAAAAGCCATTCATGAAGAATTTCCAACAAGCTAATTGTCCTCCACTGCTTTCAAATTCTCTTTGCAATGTCTGCATCTTTACAGTGATTTCTTTTCTAATCCTTAAAACTCAAAAGTTTCCCTCTATGTTATGCCTTTTAACACCAATTGTCTTGGATGTATTTGCCTGCCATTTTCTGGATTACCCCTAATCCTCCAGCGTTCCCCTTCTCAATTTTCCTTGTAATCCTTTCATGGTATTGTCCATGATGGCTGTTCCTTGTATCCTTCCTCCACCAATTTCTTTAAAATTCCAGTATTCATGGTGCTTTTCTGAAGTGGGAATCTGTTCTGAGAATTATGGTTAAAAAAAGAACTGCAATTTGTGCAGGCATATAGCAGGCTTTCATACTAAATTTGAATGTAGCAGGCGGAAACTAAGATGTATAATTGATCTGACTAATACAACAAGAACTGTACAAAAGCTAAATGTAGCAGGTGGAAATCCTAATACTCAAGATGGGGCAGTTTTTGTTAATTTTTGATGAACTAATCACTGTTGATACTTCACAATCTGTTTTGAAACCTAATTTCAAAGTCTAGGTAATCCAGTCATTAAAACCAGGAAACTACCTCCTGTAGTTGTACAGACATGAAATTTTGCGTAGTATAGGAAATAACAAAGTTATGACCTTATGGAGCCAGTGATAAACTGCTGGATATGTACACCTGCTGTGCTTTATCAACTGTATGAAACCCAATTTCATAGTCTAGGAAATGTGTAGAGCCAAAAACCTGAAAAGTATCTTCTGCATTTCTAAAAACATGAAAATTCTAAAGTTACCTCGTAATTCTACTTTTAAATAATCAATTGCTAAAAATAATTGAATATGTGATTGCCGAGGTTCATATATGAGTAACATGCTAATTTGTTTACCTTACAGCTCCTGGCTGAAGATCCATCTCTTAAGCGATTCAAATCACATAAGAAGAGTGTGTGGAGACTCAAAAGATTTGGAGATGTTCTGACACTTGTTGTTGTAGCAGGTAATCTGATGCTGTTGGTGTAACTGGAAGAAAATTGCATATATTTCTGAAAATTTGTTTTTGGTACAAAACTGTATAAAAATATTGGTAACTGGTTGAACCTCATTGGTGGGCATTCTTTGGTGTGCTACAAGAATTGGACTAAAGGAATTTAAAATATTTGGATGGTATAGAATTAAAAAAAACACGTGGTTCCAAAACTGTTTGCGTGTAAATGTCATTGTTAAATGATCAATGACTTTCCAAAGAGCACACATTTAAACAAAAAGATGACTCGAGCAAATTTATTCTTGTCAGTGATAGCATGCATGTTCTTTTACTGTAAAACTGATTAGAACAACTTTAAGCAGCAATATGGAAGCGTCAACTTGGTTGTAAGCTCTACCATGCCTCAGTATTTCATATCTTGATGACTGGCAATGCATTCTGATGCACTAGAGACTTACTTTAGTGTCTTGTAATGCTCAATGTTTGTTAATTTTTACTTGGTTGTATGCTATACTTTAGTTTTGAATAAGAATATGATTGCTTAAATTGAACCAGAGTTCCAATGCACAGCACAGTTTATCTTACCTGAAATTGCAGTCTTCTATCAAAGCCGTCTCTGTTACAACTTCTAGTATTCTCATATGCTCTTGTTTCAGGCTGTTGCTATGAAATTTATGTCAAAACAGTGACGCGGGAAGAAGCTCGGACAAAGGAAAGTGCATGATTGGGAGTCTAGTGTCTGAAATTTCTGTTTCTGCCAAGAACATCAGACCCTTTTCAATTTTGTCAGTGTCCAATAAGCATTAACTATCATGTGATTAAGTGCTTGCCCCCAAAAGCTTCTGTTTTTCGGTTGTTCAATAAAGGTCGTCTTTTGTCGTGCCATTTTAATAAAATAAGCATATGGAAAAATTACCCCATTCGCGTCCTATGTTTTTCGAATCCCTTCTTGGTCAGTTGAATGGACATCTGTTTAGCTCCATCCTTCACCTATTGAAAGATCAAAGCACATAAATTAATGGATTTATTTCATTTGCATTTATGTATCTCCTCTCTCTCTCTTTCCATGTTCCATCTAAATAATATTATTTAATAAATAAAAAATATTTTAAAATAAAGAGTAAATTCTTCTAACCACACAAATCAAATTCAGAGATTTCGTAAAGATTTGTTGTTGATTCTGTCAAACAGCTGGGGCGGGCTCAAGGTGTATGCTAGATGATTGTGAATAGCCCCAAAGAGGTTTCATGATCAAATCATCACATGCTTTCAGATCCCGAATGTATGATTACTAAAGTCTTGATTACCAAAGTCTTGAGTATCGGCCTGAAGACAGTTGACAATAAGAAGCCAGAAATGAAAGGCAGAAGCCAGGCATTATTATCCTAACAGCTATCAAGTCTGCACTGTTCACCCAGACCCAGACGGGAGCAGTGCAACCTTTATCTCAAATTGTATTTTCACATATATTACATTGTTGCTGCACACTGTTAAAACTTTTCTAGATGGATGTATACCGTTGCAAAACACTTTTTACTCTTTTTTAGTTGAATGTTGAAGACACACAAAAAAAATTTACACTGCCAAATAGTTGCCCGTCCAAGAAAAATTGAAAAAAAGAAAGAAAAAATACACACTGCCAAAAGCTGCCCCTAGATGTCTACTGAAAGCTAAATAAAGAAGAAAAATAACGACAAATAAAATAGTTGGCTTTATCCCATTACCCGTCCAGGATCACTGCATCTTCACACTGCCAGAGCGGACCCCGTCTGCTGCCCGAGGACAAAACAGCAGCTGTGCATTTAACCATTCCCAGCAACACTCTATTTCCCTCTCTTCTTTTATTCCGTCGAAAATGCTACAGAGAGGGCAAATCATTTTCCACTATCGGTTGTTGAGTTAGCATCCGCTCTCTCTTTCTCTTCTGTTCCGCAGCTGTGAAATTGTCTCCCTGTGCTCTTGAAAGCACTAGAAAAAAGGAGAAGCTATGAGGTTGCTCCACGGGACTGCTTGATGAAGTCTTCGTCCTACATCCCGTCCAAGATATGTCAAGCTATGGCCATGCTAGCTCCACAAGTCCCTGTTCCGATCATGCCACTGCTCGAAGCGGGAGAGCTAAATTGAAAAACGGCTTCGGAGCGCAAGGTTCTCTTTCACCGCTAAGGGCACTTGACAGTGCAGCAGGCATCGAAAACACAAGCTCAGTAGCGATTCATTTTTAGCAACTACAAATCATCTCTCTCTCGCTACCTCTGCTTCTCTCCCGTTACCAGTGACAGTTCTTGAGCCGTGCCATAGCAATGTGGAGGGGTGGCAGCAACCTCATTTGCTCTGCCCGGAATGTTGATGATGCCTGCTGCTGCTCGAATGCAAAATCAGTGAGTCACTACAACTATTCATGTCTCCTATCTAATTAGAATTTGCAGTCATTAAAGTTGCTAAAAAATCTCATCATTGTTACGCAATGCCACTGTCAACTCTCCAAAAATTAATTGAACATTTGCATCTAATTAGTGCAGTCTTACATGTAATTAATGAGTTTTGTCATCGCACAGTCACAAATCTACAAAAATCTCTAATGGAAATTTAGTAACCTTCGTTCAATCAAAAGCTTGCGCAGGATGAGGCTGTCAATTTTGAAGCATTGTTGTCATGAAATCAATGGCGCAGAGGCTTTATAAAAAAAAAAGAATTCATCCAGATGCTTCACAGTCTTCTCTGTCAAAAGGTTGAGGATATTCAGTATCAAGGGAACTCGCCATTTACTCCACGTTTTATCCTCATGGTTGTGTTTCTTCAAAATTCGCTTCGTGCCTTTACTTTCAGGTTTTCTTCTTTGCTCTCTGTTTGTTTCATCTCTGCATTTTTGATTCCATCATTCACTGGCTGCCTCTTTATTTGTTAATTATGTTCACTGTCTTTCTGCCGGTTGTGGTTCTGTTGTTGCTTTTGTCTTCCTTTCAATTCCCAGAAAATGGTTGTTTATACATGTATGGCTCTGAAATTAAACAATTTGTTTTAAGTTTTTCTATTATATTATTGGGACAAAAAGTTGTAGGGAAATCCTATATTTTTAAATTAAATAATCAATTCTGCCTTGCGGTTAACATAATCTTCCACAACTTTAAAGTCTAAGCCACAAAAACCAGAAATGTTATATTTGCATATTCTACACATGCATGTCACAAATTTTCTTGGTGTTATGTAACTCCAAGGTAGTTGCTTCTTTTTTCATTTGTTGGTTTTGGTTCTACTTATTATTGCTGATGCAGTTATAATTCAGTTGTTGCTGCTGCTGTGGCTATTATGTTTTCTTAAATGATTTTTGGTTTGGTTTGTTAAGTGTTTTATTATTGGTGCTGACGATGCTCCCTATGGTATTATCACTTCTATTTGTTGTTGTTGCTGCTACATTCATTGATTTATTGTTCCTGCCATTGCAAGCATTTTAAAAATGATTTTTTTATCTATATTCATAGCATATTAAATTCCATGCATTTTGTTTTTATTTGCCTGTATTATTATTTTTTTAAAATTGCGTTAATTGTTTTATTGTTGTTGTTGCGAGAATTGTTTAGTTGTTACTCCTGACTTTGTGATTTTTTTTTGTTTATTGATAAACATACACACACACATACATACATGATGCTTTAGATTCCAAACTTTGGCTTTTAATTCACTATAATGTTATTTTGCCAACATTACGTTAATTGTTTTGTTGTTGTTGCGTTCATTGTTTTATTATTTCGATGTCGCTGCGAACTTCTTTAAATGATATCATGAACTAGTTTGGATGCAGAATTTGAACTAGCTATATGCAATCTCAGAATGCAATCACAGAATGCAAAGATAATAAAATTTCTGATGCGTAAGAACAAGGGAAGGCCAACAATGTCGGGATCCTTGATCAAACACAGAGCATACTTAAAATTTGTAAATGTAAAACAAAAAATTGAAATATGCAATTTAAACTAAAACTGAATATGATAACAAAAAGATATGTGAAAAACAAAATATAGATTATCTTTGGAGATATGGGTAATGGATATTGGTTACAATGGATAGAGACACAATTTTAATACAAGTAAGTTGTATCTCCCGCTAATCGTTCTCTATGAGATTTACAATGGAAAATTGTTATCTGCCTATGAAAGAAGACGAATACTCCTTATATAGAAGGAGTTTTTGAAGAGTAGCCTTGGATTCCCTGGAAGTAGAACCAAAAGCTGCTTTGTCTTCTTGTAAGATAATTTCCTGGAAATGGAGGAACCTCTCTTCTTTGGATGATAGTGTAAGGAGGAGACAAAAGATATCTTGTCTTTGTCTTCTTGTAGGAACTTTCCTGGAAGTGAAGGAATCTTCCTTCTTTGGATGCTTTAGGAGTGGTAGGGCCACTTGCTTTGGAGCATAAGGTCAGTGCTTGACTGGAGGCAGGATGCCAAAACAGTCATTTTCATTGTCGTTTCCCAAGGATATGACAGGAGAAACTGAACAAACGGACCCTGTGGAACTCGAGTTGGATGAGACGGATTCGTCGTCTATCTTTGGAGCTAACTCTGCAGAGTCTGAAGATATTCTTCTTGAGTCTGGGCAGATGCAACGAGAGCAGCAGTTTTGGCTTTTTGTGCAAGAAATTGGGATTGCTGACTTTGATGAGTGGCTGGAAGGATTTTCATGGACTTGAACCATCCTTCAACTGCTGTCAAGGAACATTGGTGTTCTTTCTTGAATGCATCCCACCATTTAACTTTGAATCTCTTGATCAGGATTGAGGATCCTTCATGTAAATTGTAATCATAATACCATGAACATACCCATGGCAGAAAGAACTTGGCGCAAAATAATGTAATTGGCCTGAACCGTCTTTCTAAAGGAATGGGCTAGTAAGCTTTTTTGTAAAATTTGTATCCTTCTTCTACAGATGGATGATCAGGAAGAAGCTCGGGAATACAGCCAAAAAATTCCCACCAATGGCTGAACTATATAGGAAAGTTTGTGGTGTCAATGGTCGTGTTGAAATAAAATAACCATGAATGGCTATATCCTTGGTTTTGTAAAAGGAAGGTGTTGAACCAGGCTTCTTCATAGTCCCAATATGTATATGGGGGAAAATGAGGGCAATGTGATTGTATGTCTGAGGGAAAAGGGATATGAGCATAAAGATTTTTACTCCACTTTGAAGGGTGTATGACTCTTTGGATGGTGCAGGTTGAATATGTAGGATCGGTATGAGAATGGTGTTTATGGAAGTGTTTAAATGTAGCTGATCTTGTAACCTGTAGAATATTTTCATAAAATGTACGGGTTTTGGAAATATCCCAAGATTTGTAATGAAAACTTTTTGGGAAAATCTTTGAAATTGTGAGATGGACGTCGTAATTTGGAAAACCATTTTCAACAGTCCAAATATTTTGAATATTTTGTTTTTCAAAATATTTTGATTTTGGCTTTGAAAAATTTGAAGAAATTTGAACTTGGTTTTGTAAAGCATGCAGAGGTTTTAAAGTAGAAGTACCTGCCTGAGATTTTGTAATAGGTTTAGAAACACTACCTGAGAGTGACTGGGAGTCACCCGAGGCTTCTTTGTAAGTCTTTTGGATGACATAAGGAGTCCAGGGCTCTTTGATAATTTGATAAGAACCTTGTTAGAAACGGATTCTAGCTTTGTATCTTTGAGAGACGAGTAATCGTCTTCTTCCTGGGTAAATTTATCGTACCAGGACTTTGTATTTTTCACATTTTTTATGGCGTCTGCCAAAAGTTTTGGAGAAGCAAGAACTGAGTTCTTTGCTGGCTTTGAAGATTTTGTAACAGGGGCTTTCCCTTTATCTCTCTATGGTCTGGGAGGAATTGTGTGGAGGATGACAAGATTTGTTTTGTAAGAACTCTCTTGTTAGGTAGTCTGTAAGAGAGTTCATCTCCCCTTTTATATAGGCAATGTCAAAATCAAAAATGGACAAGATCGCTTGCCATGTGGCAATGATCTATTTGGATGCAAGATTTTGAACATCTTTTTGTAAAACTTCTTTTGCACTCTTGCAATTGATGTGTAAAAGAAATTTTTGATTTAATAAATCATTTTGAAATTTTATAATGTCTAAAACAATGGAAAGAATTTCTTTTTTGACAGTAGAATAGTTCTTTTGACAATCATTCCAATGTGCAGATGTAAATTTTTTGATGTGTTCTTTAGAATGATGAACATGTTTCAAGATTCCTCCATATCCTATGTCAGATGCATCTGTCTCGACGATCTTAGGTGCTAGAGGATCTGCTAGGTGGAGTAATGGAATGCTTTGGACTTGGGCTTGATCTGTCTGACAATTTGGGTATGTAAGTCAGACCAAGGTTCTGGGCTTTTTCTTAACTTATCATGCAAGGGTTTTGCAACCCTGATCAGGTTTGGATGAAAGTCTAGAACATAATTAAGACTAACTAAAAACTTTTGTAACTGGGTTTTATCAGTAATCTTATCAGGGAATTTATTTGTAAACTCTAAACGATTCGTTTCCTAGGACATTACATATCCTAGGGTACAATCACACCTATTGAGAGATCTTTAGAGTTTACAAATAAATTCCCTTATAAGATTACTGATAAAATCCAGTTACAAAGGTTTTTAGGTAGTCTTAATTATGTTCTAGACTTTATCCAAACCTGATCAGGATTGCAAAACCTTTGCATGATAGGTTAAGAAAAAACCCAGAACCTTGGTCTGACTTACATACCCAAATTGTCAGACAGATCAAAACCCAAGTCCAAAGCATTCCATTACTCCACCTAGCAGATCCTCTAACACGTAAGATCGTTGAGACAGATGCATCTGGCATAGGATATTTGAGGAATCTTGAAACAGGTTCATAATTCTAAAAAACACATCATACAATTTACATCTGCACATTGGAATGATTGTCAAAAGAATTATTCCACTGTCAAAAAAGAAATTCTTTCCATCGTTTTATGCATTACAAAATTCCAAAATGATTTATTAAATCAAAAATTTCTTTTACGCGTTGATTGCAAGAGTGCAAAAGAAGTTTTACAAAAAGATGTTCAAAATCTTGCGTCCAAACAGATCTTTGCCAGATAGCAAGCGATTTTATCCATTTTTTTTGACATTGCCTATATATAGGGGGAGATTAACTCACTTCCAAGATACCCAACAAGAGAGTTCTTACAAAACAAACTTTCTCATCTTCCACAAAATGCCTCACAGACCATAGAGAGAAAAGGGGAAAGCCCCTGATACAAAATCTTCAAAGCCGACAAAGAACCCGGTTCTTGCCTCTCCAAAGCTTTTGGCAAACGCCATAAAAGATGTGAAAAATACAAAATCCTAGTACGATAAAGTTACCCAAGAATAAGACGACTACTCGTCTCTCAAATATACAAAGCTAGAATTTGTTTCCAACAAAGTTCGTATCAAAGATCCCCGACCTCCTTGATGTCATCCAAAAGGCTTACAAAGAAACCTCATGTAACTCTAAGTCACTCTCAAGTAGTACTTCTAAACTCATTACAAAACACATGCAGGTCCTTCTACTCCAAAATCCCGGCTTGCTTTACAAACCAAGTTCAAATTTCTACAAATTTTTCAAAGCCAAAATCAAAATATTTTGAAAAACAAAAAATTCAAAATATTTGGACTGTTGACGGTTTTTCAAATCACAATTTCAAAGATTTTCCCAAAAGGTTTTCATTACAAATCTTGAGACATTATCAAAACTCGTACATTTTCTGAAAACATTTTACAGGTTAAAGGATCATTTACATTTAAACACTTCTATAAACACCATTTTCATATCGATCCTACATATTCAACTTGCACCATCCAAAGAATCATACACCCTTCAGAGTGGGGTAAAAGTCCTTATATTCTTATCCCTTTTCCCTCAAAAATACAATTACAGAACCCTCATTTCCCCCCATATACATATTGGGACTATGAACAAGCCTGGTTCAACACCTTCCTTTTACAAAACCAAGGTTATAGCCATTCATGGCTATTTTATTTTAAGACAACCGTTGACACCACAAACTTTCCTATATGGTTCAGCCATTGGTGAGAATTTTTTTTGTTGTATTTCTGACCTTCTTCCTGATCATCCATTTGTGGAAGAAGGTTACAAATTTTACAAAAAAAACTTACCAACTCATTCCCTCAGAAAGACGGTTCAGGCAAATTACATTATTCTGCGCCAAGTTTTTTATGTCATGGGTAAGTTCGTGGTATTGTGATTACAATCTACATGAATGATCTCCCATCCTGATTTGATGATTCAAAGTTAAATGGTGGGATGCTTTCAAGAAAGAACCTCAATGTTCCTTGATAGCAGTTGAAGGATGGTTCAAGACCATGAAAATCCTTCCAGCCACTCATCAAAGTCAGCAATCCCAATTTTTGGCACAAAACGCCAAAACTGTTGCTCTCCTTGCCTCTGCCCAGACTCAAGAAGAATATCTTCAGAGTCTGCAGAGTTTAGCTCCAAAGAGAGACGACGAATCCGTCTCATCCAACTCCAGTTCCACATGGTCCGTCTCTTCAATTTCTATTGTCATATCCTTGGGAAACGACAATGAAGATGACTGTTTTGGCATCCTGCCTCCAGTCAAGCACTGACCTTATGCTCCAAAGCAAGTGGCCCTACCACTCCTAAAACATCCAAAGAAGGAAGATTCCTCCACTTGCAGGAAAGTTCCTACAAGAAGACAAAGAGAAGACATAACATCTTTTGTCTCCTTCTTACACTATCATCCTAAGAAGGAAGGTTCCTCCATTTTCAGGAAATTTCCTACAAGAAGACAAATCAACTTTTGGCTCTACTTCCAGGGAATCCAAAGCTACTCTTCAAAAACTCCTATATAAGGAGTATCCGTCTTCTTTCATAGACAGATAACTATACACACACACACACACACACAAAATATTAAGCAGCTTGGATGCGAAATTTGAACTAGCTATATGCAAAGATAATAAAATTTCTGATGCGTAAGAACAAGGCAAGACCAGCAATGTCAGGATCCTTGGTCAAACACATAGCATACTTAAAAATGTAAAACAGAAAATTAAAAGATGTAATTTTAAAACTGAAAATGAAAAAAATGTGAAAGATATATGAAAACAAAAGATATATATTATGTATGGAGATAGAGGTACAGGTGGTGTTGAGACAATTTAATACAACTAAGTGTATCTCCTGCTTAAATTGTTCTCTTCTATGTAAATCACAACCTTTTTGCAACCTACTTTGAAAAGAAATCTAACTCTGTTTATATAGAGTTCACAGAAGGTCTTACAAACTTTGGATTCTAAAACAATAAACCGAAAGATGCTTTGGCATTTTGTGATGATTGTTTTGAAGTGGAGGACACCTTTGTAAGTGGTAGGGTCCAAGCATTATTTGGAGGAATCTTTCTTTTGGAAAGTCTTTGGAGTGTAGCATAAATGGCAGACAAGCTTTTGATAAGGTAAGTGGCGGGGCCACTAGCTTTGTCTTCCTATGCTGAAGAATCTTTTGGTCAGTGCTTGACTGGTGGTAGAATGCCAAAACAATCATCTTCGTTATTGTTTTCCAAAGATATGACTGGAGAAACTGAAGAGACGGACCCTGTGGAACTGGAGTTGGATGAGACAGATTCATCGTCTCTCTTTGGAGCTAAACTCTGTAGAATCTGAAGATATTCTTCGTGAGTCTGGGCAGAGGCAAGGAGAGTAGTGGTTATGGCCCTTTGTGCTAAAAATAGGGACTGCTGGCTTTGAGTGGAAGGAAGTAATCTCTTAGACTTGAACCAATCTTCAACTGCAGGTAGAGAACATTGGGATTCTTTCTTGAAAGCATCCCACCATTTGACATTGAATTTCCGGACCAGAATTGGTGATCTGTCTTGGATGTTGTAGTCATAGTACCAGGAACATAGTCATGGCAAAAAGAATTTGGCACAGACTAAGGTGATTGGCCTAAATTTTCTTTCCGATGTAATTGGCTGGTAAGCTTTTTTTGTAAAAAAGGTAACCTTAAAAACTTATGGATGTTCAGGAAGGAGCTTTGGGATACAATCGAAGAAATCCTACCATTGGCTGAACCAAATAAGAAAATTGGTGGTATCTAGAAGGTATTGAAATAGAATAGCCATGAATGACTATGTCCATGATTTTGTAGAAAAAAGGTATTGAACCACGCTTGCTGGTAATCCCAATATGTATATGAAGGGAAGTGGGCGTATTGGATTTGTATTTCTTCAGGGAAGAGAATTGGAGTATGGAGATTTTTATTCCATTTTGAAGGGTGGATGATTCTTTATATTGTGTAGGTAGAGTAGGCAAGTTCTGAATGGGAATGGTGTTTATGGAAATATTTTAATGTAGCTAAACTTGTGACCTGAAGGATGTTTTCATAAAGGAGACGGGGTTTTGAATTATCCCATGACTTGTAATGAAAATTCTTTGGATTTTTTTTTGAAATTGTAACATGGACGTTGTGATTTGGAAAACCGTCTTCAACTGTCCAAATGTTTTGAAATTTCAATTTCTCAATATATTGAGATTTTGATTTTGTAAAATTTGAAGAAACTTGAATTTGACTTTGGAAAGCAAGCAGGGGTTCTGGAGTAGTACCTGTCTGAGATTTTGTAATAGGTTTAGAGATACTACCTAAGAGTGATGGGAGTCACCTGAGGCTTCTTCGAAGTCTTTGATTCCTTTTTGAATTGCTAGAAGGATACCAGGGTTCTCTAACAATTTAAGGATGATTTCTTTGGATTCTTTTTGAGACGAATAATCGTCTTCTTCTTGGGTGACTTTGTCATACCAAGACTTTGTATTTTTGACATCTTTGATGGCATCTGCCAAAAGCTTTGGAGAGGCAAGAACTGAGTTCTTTGCTGGCTTTGAAGGTTTTGTATCAGGGGCTTTTCCCTTATCTCTCTATGGTCTAGGAGGCATTTTGGGGAGGATGAGAAAACCAGTGAGGGGTTGAGAGTTAGATTTCTTGATTGTGCTATTTAGAGGCGGTCGTAAGTCCCGTTTGAGTCGAAGTTAGGCATTTAGGGCAAAAAAGTTCGTCATTAACTGCTGCTTGAAATCTAGTTGTGCCCCAAACAATCTGTGTTTAAAACCTTCCAAACCTTCCTGCATTGGAAATTGTTCAAAACCTAGACACCTGTCTGAGTTCAAGCCACCCTACATATCTTCAGATTCTGGAGAGTTTATCTCCAAAGAGAGACGACGAATCCGTCTCATCCAACTCCAGTTCCACAGGGTCCGTCTCTTCAGTTTCTCCAATCATATCCTTGGGAAACGACAACGAAGATCACTATTTTGGCATTTTGCCACTAGTCAAGCACTGACCAAAAGATTTTTCAGTATAGGAGGACAAAGCTAGTGGCCCCCGCCACTTGCATTATCAAAAGCTTGTCTGCCACTTATGCTACACTCCAAAGACTTTCCAAAAGAAAAATTTCTCCAAACAATGCTTGGACCCTACGACTTACAAAGGTGTCCTCCACTTCAAAACAATCATCACAAAATGCCAAAGCATCTTTCGGCTTATTGTTTTGGAATCCAAAGTTTGTAAGACTCTATTGTTAGGTAGTCTGGAAGTGAGTTCATCTCCCCCTTTATATAGACAATATCAAAATAAAAAATGGACAAGATCATTTGCCATCTGTCAAAGATCTGTTTGGATGCAAGATTTTGAATATCTTTTTGTAAAACTGCTTTTGCACTCTTGCAATCGACGCATAAAAGAAATTTTTGATTTAATAAATCATTTTGGAATTTTCTAATGCCTAAAACAATGGAAAGAATTTATTTTTTGATAGTAGAATAGTTCTTTTGACAATTATTCCAATATGCAGATGTAAATTGTATGATGTGTTCTTTAGAATTATGGACCTGTTTCAAGATTCCTCGATATCTTATGTCAGATGCATCTGTCTCGACAATATTTGGTGCTAGAGGGTCTGCTAGGTGGAGTAATTGAATGCTTTGGACTTGGGCTTTGATCTGTTTGACAATTTGGGTATGTAAGTTAGACCAAGGTTCAGGGCTTTTTCTTAACCTATCATGCAAGAGTTTTGCAATCCTGATTAAGTTTGGATAAAAGTCTAGAACATAATTAAGACTACCTAAAAACCTTTGTAACTGGGTTTTATCAGTAATCCTATCACGAAATTTATTTGTAAACTCTAAAGATCTCTCAATGGGTGTGATGTACCCTAGGATATGTAATGTCCTAGGAAACGAATACGGGTTTGAAATAAAGAAATTTTTGATTTTGAAATTACTAAACCATTTTGTTTAGCAACATGAAAAAATATATGAAGATGTTTAAAGTTTTGATCAATGGATTGAGAAAAAATAAGAACATAATCAATGTATTCAATGCAAAATATAGAGTATGCATTGAATATGTCATTCATGATACTTTGAAATTCAAATGGTGCATTTTTCAAGCCGAAAGGCATGACATTCCATTCGGACTGGCCGAAAGGAACTGTAAATGCAGTTTTGTATTGGTCCTTTGGGTCAATCTGGATTTGCCAGAACCCGGACTTCATATCAAACTTTGAAAAGATAAATGCAGCATGTATTTTTTGCGAAAAATCTTTTTTATTTAGAATTGGATATTTGATCCACTTAAGAGCAGAATTTAAAGGTTTGTAGTTGATCACTAGCCTAGGTGTGCCTCTCAATTTCTGAGTATTTGTTCACATAAAATGCGGCACAGGACCATGGTGATCTTGACTTTGTAATTAGACTTTTAGACTCGAGATCCTGAATTTCTTGACTACATTGCTGTTCTAACTGAGCATTCATTTGTATAGGTATAACTTTGGTAGGTATTTGTTTTTCTGAAAAATTATCTTCATATGGAAGATCAATAACATGTTTTCTTTTCCAGAAAACCGTTGGTAAGTCTGAGCAAAGATCCTGCTCAATCTTACTTTGTAAATCTGCAATCCTTTTCTTTAAAGAAGAATCTTGTAGTTGTTTGTCAATGCGACAGAATGAAACATGGTTTTGCAAATCATGTAGATGATATGTTTTTTCATGTATTAGAGCGTTGATATGATATGTATATATGGAACATGCTTTGATTAAGTTTAAATTCTTAATCTTAGATTGTTCTAGGAATGGAAATTTGAGCTTAATGCCATTTAATTCTAGATGTAATGCAATCATGACGTACTTTATATGTAGTAAGCAAGTCAATGAATGGAGTCCCTAGAATGATGGTATGGTTTATGTCCTTTGTAATAATGAAAAATGATGTAACAGAAATGTCATTGTTCAACACAGAAGCCTGTGTTTTACCTGCAATATCTAGCTTGGAGCTATTTGCAGCTGATAATTTCTCCTTTTTTTTGTAAAAAACGGTTTGGAACTACCCTTCTTTAATGCAGTTCAAATCTGCACCAGTATCAAACAAGGCAATAATATCTAATTTGAAATCATCATAAAAAACTAATGATAATTTAACAATGTATTTTTTGGAAGAAATCTGAGATAATACATCTAAAAATGTAGTATCAATTTGTTCCAAATTTGTATCATTTAATATATGAAGGTCAGGGTCTGTTGCTTCTTGTTCATAATCAAAGTCTAACTAGTTTTCAATTTTAGACAAAAGGTTTTGTAGAATGGCAGTCTTTTTGTTGGGTTTGTTTGAGGGCTTGTAACTCTGTTTTGAGGGTTTTTATCTCAGAATGTAATTCTGAGATTGTAATGGAGGCTTTGGTTTTCTTTTTACTTAAGATCTTTGTGAGATCATAAGTATTGGTATTGGTTGAGGGCAACACAGTACGAGTTGTAGAGTTTATCGGAGGAACATTACGGTTGCTCTATCTTACTGAAATCTTTTAGTAATTTATTCAGGTAAACTCTTTGTAGTTGAGGATCATCAAGACGCTTGATGGCCTCAAGAATGAACTCTTGGTCCTAGATGAGGACACTGACTTCATTGGACTTTGAAGGATCTGAGGTAGCACTGGAATCTGCTAACTCATCTACTTAGAATTCTTCTTTAGAGATGTCTGAGGAAGAGGGGCATGTATCTGAGGCTTTGAGATACATGTTTTGTATCATATTGATGGTGTCTTCATCAATATTGAGTTCATGGAGTTTTTTTTGTACTTTACATAATGCAACCGTTTGACCTTTTTGGTTGCATTTGTAACATGTATCATTTTTCCAATCAAAGGTTTTGGATTTTGATGAAAAGGGTTTTTTGGAGTGTTTGGGGTATTTTTGTAGGGTTTTTTTTTGTAGTAGGTTTGGTCAGGTTGTTTCAAGCTGTATTTGGAATTATAGTGTTTATGGTATTTATGCGATGATCTTTTGTAGGGTGGCTTGGACTCAGACTGGTGTCTGGGTTTTGAACAATTTCCACTACAAGAAGGTTTGGAGGTGGAAATGTTGAACTGGTGGTAGAAGAACCTAACTCTTGTTTGGTTCTTTTCATCTCCCATTTCAAATGCTTTTGTAATTTAAGATCATGGCAGATCTTAAGACCTTCTTTGTAGGTGAAGCTAACTATTTCACCATAGGTAAGTTGGTCATATGAAATGAGCTTTGTTGAATAAGTTTTCTTGATTTTGTTTCTGACCTTTTCTCCTAGGAGAATAGGTAAGTCTGCAAGGAACTTTTATTTCCAGAATAGCTGTTTGTAATCTTCCCTTAACATGACAGGGGTCATGAAGATGTTTTTGTACCATTGAAAGTCACTAAGCTTTTTGCATCGAAGGTTGGACAGAAGCTCAGCATTCTTGTCTTTCAGGTGAGATGGATCTCCAATGAAATGTAAGGAGATTCTAAGGATGAGGCATGAGACTACATCTTAGAGTGTATTTCCAGATGAGTCTAAGACAAGTGTTTTATCTTCATACTGCTGGATTGAATTCAGGATATAATGATGGTCTGCTTCAGTGAGATGGTAATCCCACCATCCTTTTAACTGGCCAGAAAAACCAACAATAAGGAGTTCAACAATTGCTCTATCAGGAGTACCTGTCTGAGTTTTGTAAGCATTGGCTGCCATAGTCATCTGTTGGAGAGTGTTCGGAATGTTGTATTCTGACATTCCATCTATGTTCCATTCATAGAGAGATGATGTGTTGTATTTGTGTTGGTTGAGGATATTTGGCTTGGAGGATATGGTTATATCTGGTGCCAAAGTTGCTTTGGGTGGTTGCCATGTTAATCGATTGATTTCAGGCTGAGAACATTGGAAAGCATCTTCATCAAAGGAAGAGTGCTCAAGATTATTTTGTAGGGTATTCACATTGGTTTCAGATGTGGATACTTGAGGTGTATCTTGGACGGTTAAGGATGGACCGTCAAGGTGTTGTAGTTGTGATTGGATTTGTTTCAGGAAATCTATTTGGTTTTCCCTTGTCTTTGTAACTTGAAAAGGTTTAAAACTGTGTTCTTCAGTTTGGGTTCTACTGAAGGTTTTGTAATCGTGATGCCAGCTGTACTAGTACTAGCTCGTTGGAGGTGTTTCTCAACATGTATGAGTTGTATGCTCAGAGTGCCAAGATTTGTATTTGTAAAGTTGTTTTGGTTGATGATGTGTTTGGTGTTTGTAAGGGCATCCTCACTGGGTAATTTGTAGGGTGTGGCTTCCACGGGTTGGTTTTGGTGTTCTATATGGAGGTTTCTCAGGGGTGGATGTTCAGACTCAATTGTCTGTCCACTAGAAAGGTTTCATGTAGAAGCTTTGGATCTGTTTGTAACTGGACATGTATGTTTGATGGATGCAAATGGATATGCAATATTATGAACAGATGCATAATGGAATTCGAACCAATAAAAAAAACATGGTAGAATGATGCATTGTAATGTAATCATAAAATGCAGTTTGTATTTTAATCCTATCAAAAGTAAAAGTTTTGAAAAAACAATTTATTTTCTCAGTATTCTGAGTACTAAAAAAATCTGCTTTGAAAAATGATTTGTCAAGAACAAAACTCTCCAAAGTAAGGGTCAACAGCTCATTGTTTGGTATGGCTGATGAGGTTATATTGGTTGGAGATTCTGGTAAGGATTGTTCTTTGTCATATTGGACGTAGACAGGGTTGGTATGTTTGTAGTGTAGTCTGCTTGATGTAAGTTTGTGGAGGGTATGTCTGATGTAGAGTGTCTGGATGGATTTGAAGGTGGTATATAGGGTAGGTTAATGACGGAGGGAATTCTAGATATTCTTCCAAGGTCTATGGTACTCGAAGAAGATGATTATTCTGTGAATCTGGAACTTGTAGATCTTCGGTGGAAGGAAAGTTTAACTTTTCCGTCGTTGTAATGGGTTATGTCTTTGATTTGGACATTTGGTTGGGGTTGTGGTATGGGTTGTGAAGGTGTTGCTCCTTTAAGGATCCATTCTTCTAGAAGGATTATCTCTTTCCATTGGATGACTTTGTGGACAATGGTGTTTGCTTTGGAAAGGTCTGTTTGTAGGAGGAGTGTTGCTCCTTTGTTGGAATGATGTAAGTGTTCCGAGGCAAAAGCTAAAAACATTGCTTTGTAGTGGATCTTGAATATGAGGGCTACTGGGACTGAGCCTTCAAGCATGTGGTAGTTGTGGTTTTTGAGTTGTAGTTGCATACTTTGTAAGATGTTTTTGTCTTTGAGGGAAACTGTCAAGTTTAGGTAGTAGTCAAATGATACTGAACCACTGCACAGACTTGACACAATGGAAATGAGGAGTGAGTCCTCAAAGTTTGTAAATCTTGCGTCTCTGAGAACAGAGGTGTTTAGACCTTCCTTTGTAAGTGGTTTGATACCTACTTGGAAACAATCGATATGGATGTATTTGTAGTTTCGATCCAGGTGTTTTTGTAAGGATTTTAGGTTGAGGAGTTGGATGGTTTCAAAGGGTTTTGTAAGCTAAATATCCCTTTCCTCGATTTTGATTGTAAAATCCATTTTGAAAATATCATACTTTGATTTTTTTGTAAATCTGGCTTTAAGAGATGCTTGGAATTTTCCAATAATCTAAATGCTTTGTAAAATCTTTAATTTTTATTTCTTCACTTTGTATAATCCTCCTGGTTTCTGAGGATTCAAATGTAGAGGATGTAGAAACAGATGTAGATCTAAAAAAGTTTGAATCCATAATTAAAACACTCAAATAAACACAAGCTATTTAGCAAAAGCTAAAACAAAAATAGAATCTAAAGAAATTTAAATTCATAAAGAAAAAAGAAATAAACACAGACTATTGGGGGCACAACTAGATTTCGAGCAGGAGTTAATGAGGAACTTTTCTGCCCTAAACGCCTAACCTCGGCTCAAACGGGACTTACGACCGCCTTTACGTCGCATAGTCAAGAAATCTAACTCTCAACCCCTCACTGGTCATCTCTTCTCTCACTATAAATTCTCTTAACCCTAGGCTCTGATATATATATATATATATATATATATATATATATATATATATATATATATATATAGACTCCAAACATTAGGTTTTTCTTGCTGTTGTATTATTCTAACATTCCATTTATTGTTTTGTTAATTCTGTTACGTTAATTTCTTATTGTTGTTGTTGCCTTTGCGAGATTTTTTGAAATGATTGCTCTCTATATACATGAGGCTTGAAATTCCAAATATTTTGCTTTTATTTTAACATTATATGATTTTAGTAAAATTGCGTTAATTGTTTTGTGGTTGTTGTTGTCGTTGCGAGAATCTGGAAAATGATTACTATATATATATATACATGGCTCTTCAAATTACAAATAATTTGCTTTTATTTTGCCATGGTATTGCTCTGGCAAAATGGTGTTAATTGTCTTATTAATATCGTTTCCATCCTATGCTCTAAATTAATTGATATATATATATATATATATATATATACATGACACTTGAAATTCCAACCATTTTGCTTTAATTTTGCCGTAGTATTATTCTGACAAGTTTGTGTTAGTTTTTTTGTTGCTGATGTATTGATTATTTTATTGTTTCCGCTGATGCCCCAAGCTTCTCTAAATTGAGAATTATATATATATATATATACATGATGCTTGATATTCCAACCATTTAGCTTTTACTCTTGAATTACATTATTCTGCCAAGATTGCATTATTGTTTTGTTATTGCTGTTGCATTAATTATTGTGTTGCTACTTCATTAATTGATTTATTGTGGTTTCTGCAATTGGGAGTTTCTCTAAAATGATATTATCCTAACCAGTTTGCATTGATTGTTTTGATGTTGTTGTTGCCTTAATTGTTCTATTGTTGCTGCTACCGTTGAAAACTTCTCTAAAATGATTGTTATATATATGCATGGCGCTTGAAAATGAAGCCATTTTTCTTTTATTCTACTTTTATATTATCCTAACAAGATTGTCTTAATTGTTTTGTTGTTGTTGTCGCGTTCATTGCTACGTTTATCCTTATATTTTAGAATTGCTTCCGCTTCATGTTTTTATGACAGATCATTTATTCATCATTAGTTTCTGTTTGGTGTTGCTTATTTCTTGGGTGATTAAATTGGGTTGCTGCTTTGTTGGAATTAAGGTTTCTCAATTTACTTTCTATCTCTTGCCAGTTTCTTGAACTCTCTCGTTCATTTTTTCCCTAATATGTGATTGTTTTTTAACTTCTTACACTGTCAACAAAAACAAATTTACACTGATTTTGATTGCACTTTTGTTTTGTTGTTATTGCATTGTCAACTAATGTTGCCTTCTTGCTGTTTCGATTTCTGACTAGGTTCAAATTCACTCAACTTGCTTTCCTGATATATGCAAAAATATATGATATGCAACATCACTATCTCCATTTCTCTTGCTTAGGTTTTGTAAAAAAAATCAAAATCTTATTATGCCATCAAAATCACTTCTTATGCTGATTAAGATTACAATTTCACTTTTCTTTTTTATTCGTTGGTTTTGGTTCCAAGTGTTATTCCTAATGTATTTATAGTTTTGTTGTTGTTGTTGTGGTTGCTGCTATGGTTGCTATGTTTTCTTAAATAATTGTTGTTTTTGTTTGTTAATTGTTTGGTATTGCCACCTCCAGTTGTTGTTGCTACTGTGTTCATTGATTTATTGATGTTGCTATCGTTGCCAAAAAATTTAAATTGATTGTTATCTATATACATTGCACATAAAATTCCATGCATTTTGCTTTTATTTGACTGTATTATTATTCTATCAAGATTGTGTTAATTGTTTTATTGTTACTAATGCATGAATTGTTTAATTGTTGCCACTGTGATTTTCACTTTAGATTCCAACTATTCTGCTTTTATTCAACTATAATGTTATTCTGCCAAAATTGCGTTGATTGTTTTATTATGATTTAGTTAATTGCTTTATTATTCTAATGTCATTGTGATCTTCCAAAAATGATTGTTATATATATATATATATATATATATATATATATATACATGACGCTTTAGATTGCAAAACATTTTGTTTTTCTTGCCGTTATATTATTCTGGCGACATTGTGTTAATTGTTTTGTTGTGTCAATTTTTTGTTGCTACTGCTTTTACGAGATTCTCTAAAATGATTGTTATACATATACATGAGCCTTGAAATTCCAAATATTTTTCTTCAATTTAATGTTTTATTATTCTAACAAGATTGCATTCATTATTTGTAGTTTCCTCTATATTAATTGTTTTACTATTGTTGTTGCCGTTGCGAAATTCTAGAAATTGATTATTATATATAAGCATGGCTCTTCAAATCCAAGAATTTCACTTTAATTTTGTTGTAGTATTATTCTAGCAAGATTGCGTTGTTTCGTTCTTGTTATTGTGTTCATTATTTTATTGTTGCTGCCGTTACAAGCTTTTTAAAAATTGATTCTTATCTATGTACATTGCACATGATATTCCATGCATTTTGCTCTTATTTGACTGTATTATTATTTTAAAAATATTGCGTTAATTGTTTTGTTGTTGTTGTTGTGTTAATTGTTGCTGACCGCATTGTGATTTTTTCTAAATTGATATATATATATAGATATAGATATAGATAGATAGAAATTACGCTTTAAATTCCAACCATTCCTTTATTTTTACCTGTAATGTTATTCTACCAAAATTGTGTTCATTTTTGTTGTTGTTGTTGTTGAGTAAATTGCTTTATTGTTCTACTGCCATTGCAATCTTTTTTTAAATGATTGTTATATATATAAACAGTACAATCCCGAAACGGCACATCAAAACGCTCCAAAACTGAAACATTCTATTCTAATTGAATAAACAAAGCATCAACCAAAACAGAATTGACAACCTTAGTAGACACTTTTCACCTTTTTATAAAACAATGTGGATGATACTATATATTTTTTTAAACATCATTATGATCTTTAAATTTTTATTTTAGGCAATTTGATTCTCATCAAAGATCTATTGATTTGGATTTTTTAGGCAAAGGTAAAATTGAAACAATAAAGACTGAAATTAAAAATACAATAAACATGAGTGGCGTGCTAGAAGTTTTATAAAATATATATTTTGGTCCTCTAACATAAAAAATAAAATAAATCATACCAGTTTGGTTCCTCAATTTTTTTTTCAAATTCAATTTTGATACCATTTTTTTTATTCCATAGTTGAGAGAAGAGAGAGACGTCATTGAATTATGATGATAGAGAAAGAAAAATATTTTGACACCAATTTAAACCCCCAATACAATCAATATTAATATCAAATGGTTTCATTTGACAAGAAAAGTTCATATTTGATTATTTTTTTACCACAAGTTCATAAAAAATACATATTTGAACTCAATTTGGTTTTTGGTTTCTGGCAAATTTTGGTTTTTGGTTTCTTTTATATAATAAATAAGTTTGTCATGTTTTTTGAGGTGTTTTAGGTAAAACATGTGGTCAAAATATTTTTTTAGTAACCATAATGGCTGGAATATAAGGTGAACAGCATGTTGCAACTGAAAGAAATATGGGCCCATTCATGTGGCCCCTGAGAAAATGGGTCAAGCGGGACGGTGTAGCTTGCCAAGCCAAGCAACACTTGGCCTTTACTCTTTTTTTTTCATTTCTTAAATCAATAAAAATCTTGTATTCATATGATAATGATTAATTAAGCTACATTAATTATTTATAACTAAATAAAGTTATATTTGGACAATAATTGTTAAATCAGATTTTCATCCCTTTTTTAAATGTTATCATAGGTAACTAATTATACTGAGAGTCAATCATTAATAAAAGCATCAGTTACATGCTTTTCATGGAAGATTTCCTTGCAACTTGAAAAGATAGAGGTTATACTAAACTAATAACCTAACAAAATTAATTTATAATTAATAATTAATAAATAGAAACTGTAAACAATGAATTAAATTATATTATAGATAAAACTAAAAGAGGTAATGATTTTCAATACAAAAGCTTATTATGCACATTCTCACATATCATAATAATATTAATGATTTACTTTTTTTAGTTATCAAACTTTTTTCTATGTGATTTGAGCATTTAGCAGCAAAAGTGATGGTCAATTGGGTCTAATTTGTTAAGGGATGACAAGATTAAAAGATGCAGGACTAAAGTAAATTAAGTATAGAGCTGGGTAACACTTTAGAATTTGATGCGAAAAGTAAATTTTGTCTTTATACTTTCCAATTAATACATTTTACATTCCTTTTGGTTTTTTGAAAATTCATTTAATGTCAGAAACTTTATTTTCTTTATTTTTCAGTCTTGTAGTTTGAGAGAGGAGATAGAGTGTCATTGGATTCTGGTTGAAAAGAGAGAAAGTTATCCTCGATATCAGTATTGGATCTAATTATGAAAATAGTTAATCTTGGTGTCAACGATTTCTTTTCGATGAAAAGGATTCCACCTAGATCTTATTTGGCCACCTTGACCGAAATAGTATATTTGGTTTAAGCAAGTTGATATGATCTAAGAAAAGGTTGAACAAAGAAATCGGATTATAGCATAATTATGTCTATTGTTTGATTTTATGCTATAAAACATAACTTTTAATCAAATTGATGGATTGAGATAAAATGTTAGCAGGAATTTTTAGATATATTTTCAACATGGGTTAAATTTTTAAGTCAATTGGAGTTTAAAAAGGTCTTGCAATACAAATGAGCATATACAATATATATTTTGTTATTTATTTTATTTTATTTTGACTTGTAGACTTCCTATTTAGATAAGATTCTTTTTATCATAATGCACAAATACTCAACACCTTATTTTAAAGAGTTTTTTTAGTTTTACATTACATGTATTATTAATGAGTAACTGTATATTTTCCAAGTATACAATGATTTCTTATTTATCTTAACTACACAAGACAATGAGAGTTAGTGGTATTTAATGGCAAGATATTTCAAGACTTTTCATCTTTTATAAGAAAATAAAAGGGCATCATTTATTAAAATACTTTCATATTTGTTTAGAAGAGTTAAAATTGGTTTTATTCTTATTTTATTATAGCAAAATTTTATGATAATATACATAAATTTTAATGAAATTTTACTAGATATTTATAAAGGTCTTTTTTTTAAATATGATTGAAATTGAAGGTTAATTCGGCATCAGAAAGGCCTTGCCATAACTTTTAGAAGCTAATATGTGAGATTTATATTTGTTTCCTAAATGATTTATAATTTGTACATAGGTTTTCCTAACAATAATGAATTATTAAATAAAATTAGTGTTTTGCTTTAAGCAACATATTTTTCTCTTATTCAAAAAAAGAACAATCAAGTTATCAAAATATAATTGTTTTGTGGCATTATGAATTGCTAATAATTGGATGATTCATTCCAATAGTGTTGATTTCTTGGTTCAAGTAATCATTACGTTATTTTATCAAACTTGATTTTTGGCTTTTGGGATTGTATAAATCTTACTTGTTAATTTCTTAAATTTTATATCCACAAGGTATACATTAAATTTTTTGAATTTAGGTTGGATTCAAGGTTTTTTTGCTAATTTTTAAATTAGGGTTATTAGGCTCTATAAGGTGTTTTTAAGTCAAAATTAAGATTTTTAGAATAAAATATCTATGCCTTGATATTATATATATATATACACACTCTAAAATGTTTGAGTTATAGCAATGCACAAGGCCATGACTAGTTGTATCTACATGTGTTTTTCATAATCTTTACTTTGGGTCACTCTAGTCTGACCATATCTGTTATAGTTATCACAAAAAAATCAAGTCATTTTTTTCAAAACAATCCCCTATCTAGGCCTTGTTTGTTTGTTAAAAAATAGTTTTGTTTTGGCAAGTGTTTTGTTTTTATATAGAAAATGGATTGGTTTTTTAGATATATATATTTGGCATGGTCATAAAAAAAACTTTTAGAAATTAATTATACCATGAAAAATGAGTTGAAAAATTATTTATCAATGTTTTTTTTTAATTATATATATATATATAGAACATAAAATGTAACTATTTGACAACTTACAAGAAAAGAATGAGATATAAAAAGTATAATGGTGAAAAAACAATTATTATATCATGTATTTATATATTGTTTGTTTGATAAAATATAACCACATATATAATATAAATATTTTAAAAATGACATTATAGACATAACTTCTTTTTTTTGGTGTTTGGAAAACAATGAAAATAAATAATCACAAAAAGGATTCAAATTTAATATATGCTAATTTATTTTTTGATGGGACTATCCTTAAAATTAATATTTTTTTTAATTTTATAGCATTGACATTTATATTACACATTGAGAGATATGATCGAAGTTGGAGGCACATGTGATTTTTATATATTTTATGTTTTCTGATTTTCCAAATTTATACATATTTTTAATATTATTGATGAATATTAAAAGGTGATTGATATTACAAAAGTTGATATCTTAAAGTTGGATGTGTGTGTGTGTGTGTGTGTTCTACTATAGCACTTAGATATAATTTATTGTGGATTTTTAAAAATAAAATTATATTTTTCTTTCCTTGTATTGATAACAACTGAAGCCTTTTAGAGTAAAGGTGTTTTTCTGCTTGCTCATTGAATATTATAAGATTGGTGGGCTAAATTAGTATTTTTTTTAAAAAAAAAGTAAAAATATGTTTTTACCCTCAAGATCAATAAATATTAGAGTTATTGATGAGGGGCTTTTTTCATTTTTTATGGGCTTTTAAATTTGATAACACTTCCTTACCTCCAAGATTAAATAAAAATGTTAGTGTTGTTGATCAAGTGTTTTTTATTTTGTTTTTCCTTTTATTGATGTTTGGTGGGGTTACTTTTGAATTTTCACACAAGTTTTTTTTTTGTAATCATAAAGGTAATGGGGTGTTTTGATGTTTTTCACTTCTATCTTTTAATTATTATTTAAGAAATCTATTGGCTCATGCTCATTATATACCATAAAATAGGTGATGTTTAGTGCTATTTAGATAGCACATGTAACACCACCTAGTACTCCACACATGATTTTTCATCGTATCTTTGAAAACATCACCTTATGAAAAATACAATCCGCCGAAAAGAAAATGTTAAACAATGTGTATGTATATAGGTATTGTGGCCACACATGGGAAATGAATTTTAGTGCATATTTGAAAATATGGTTGTGTTTGGTTGTGTTTAAAAGTGATTTTCATTATAAAAAAATGCATTAAAAACATGTTTTTTAATTTTTTAAAAAAATTATTTTTAACATTAACACATGAAAATAATATAAAAAAATAAAAACATTCAATTTTAAAAAATTATTTTTTTTCAAAAATAATTTTAAATTTGCGTGACAAGATGAGAGCCTCCATGCAACATGCAAAATTTAGGAGTCGGGCTGATAGCCCATAAACCCCCCCACAGCAATCAAAACACCTGAAGCTCTCGATTTGGATTACAAGTGACGAGCCCATATTCTGTGTCAAAATCAGGACAGAAACGGAGTTTGAAACCGATGTGTTACTGTTCCTAAATAGTGGAGGCATACTGGAGACAAAGTTACATGTTTCTTTCAAATTTGGATGCTTTCTTACCAGTAATCAGGAGTGATGTTGGGCTCAGGAAGCTAATGGATGGAAACGAATAGCGTTTATTACAAGATATGGTTGAAAAACAGGTGTTGGAGATGCTCTTTCTTTGCTTTAAAAGCTGGAATCTATTATCAATCCCCACATAGTTTCATGAAAGCAATGTGAGTGGCGCCACTTTACTCAATCGAGATCATAAGAACCCTTTAATTATTTTCATACTTTCGAGTCACAGAACGAGTTTTCTTCACAACAAATATACAACTTCAGAGCTTGGAACCATTGTTATAATATATATTTTTATTATTTCCACTGCAAGATGCTTGAAAACCCACCATGCCATTGAAACCAGATGAGGTAAAAGTAGCTGTTCCAATGAATTAATTGAGAGACAAGTTGTGAAAAAGATAGCAGCTTCAATCAGGCATAGGGAATTAATGGCCTACATTCCCCGTCCACTGCTCCACAACTCATTGATTCGATTGTATTTATCAATCATTGTTCAAACTAGAGACAAATTTTTAATATATAAAGAGAGGAGGGAGGGAGGGAGCTATGAATTTGGAAAATAGTGGCTAACAGTATATCATCATGGCCCACGCGGTAGGCAATTCTATGCCCTAACACGAATTTGGACCACCGATAATGCACTCCCTTTCCATGCTTGGAGTAAGAGAACGTTGAAAGGGTGAGTTGGCTGCAGTTGTGCTGCATAATTTCAGCTTATTAAAGGAAAGAAAAAGGCCATCTTTTGCTTTGCTAGCACTGGTCTGTCTTGCTTCTTGAACATGGAAAAAGAGAAATGGAACGAATGATGAAGTGAGAATCAATAGACACTCCACTTCTTTTGATGCACTCGCAACTTACCAAATGATGTTTTTTTGTTTTTCCAAGTCAAATATACGAGCCCTAATGATAGCATGTCTCAGCACAGAATATTCAGCTCTGCTCTTTTTCTGGGAAAATAATACATGTAATCACGTATCTGTAGTAGCCTGTGCCAAGACCTTTCTGCATTATTTTCTCCGAGTAAAATATAAGATGGTGAAACGTCAATAACAAGCTTAGACGCCATATTAAATTGGAAGACTAAGCCAATATCGAATCATTATTCTACTCCATTATCCATCCAAGTTGTCAATTTCATTTAGTTGGTGATTTGTTGTTTTAAATGAGACAAAATGTTTCGGTTTCGAAGTGTTTTGGTGTGTCGTTTGGAGTTATATTGTTTATGTGTATATGTATATATAATTAAATATATTAATTCAAAAAAAAATTAGTTCAAATCCAGAAGGAAATTTTTTTTATAATTGTGCAATTTAGTGTAAAAAAAGACACAATAAATTGATTTTTCTAAAATTTTATGAACATGTATAATATTACAAGAATGTCATCATCAATCTCGCAGCGTTATTATATTATCTGATTGCTCTTAAATTTTAACATGATATATATAAATATATCAAGAGACTCATTGTAAAATTTCATCCCAATCTAGCGGTTGGATTAAGAAATATGATTCATATTGTAAAATTATTCATTATTTTTTTAAAAAAATATTATTTGACTGAAATGACATAGGCGAAACGATTTCGACGGGAATTTGACTACAAAATCTAGAATGAACCATTATTTAACCAAGGTAAAAACAATATTGTTTTATCTTATTTTCTTAATTAATACGACATATTTCAGTCATTTCAACCAAAACAAAACAAGATTAACATCCATGGTCCATCCCACCTTTTCAAACTTGTCTTTCTTTCTTGCCTTCATATTCTTGAATACTGACTGATGTCTACTTGTCAATGCCTGATGAGCTATTTTTTTTGCTTGGACCACGATGAAATTTCCATAAACAATAAAGTGAGAATTTATCTCTAAGCAATAACAATTACAATAGTAGGTGAAGCCTCAATTACAATAGTAGGTGAAGCCTCCGAGTCCTCTCACATCTCTGAAATAATGTCCATGCTAATCAGTTGGTTATTGTTGTCGCTCCATCATCAATATTTTACAATAATATAAATTATATTTTGAGTTTTTATCTAATATTTTAAATTTTTAAGTTAATGATTCTTTAAACCTTATTAACCTAACAGTCATGAGTTCGAATTCACTATTCTCATTCTATTTGATAAAAATCAAACACAGTAATGTGACATGCAAATTTCACTGAAAGATTTTCATAGAGACAATATATTGAGAATAATATAAATCATATTTTTAATATTATCTAAAGTGAGATGACTCTTTAATATTCAAACCTTCAATACAGGAGCCCATGTTCTTATGGCTTCCATGCACCATCTGGGGCATGAAACCTAGTATTTTTCCAAGTTTCTTTCCTTGCTGTTTTTTCCTCGTTAAATAGCTGGCGAAATGCTGGAATTATGTCATATTTGAATCCTTTTTCAACTTCACACCTGGTGCTCTATGTTGTTTCAATTCTTTGATTTGCCCTCTTTTAATTACTGGTATTACTTGTGTATTGACAATTAGGCCCCTTCAAAACCATGGGAAGAAAAAACAAACAAGAGAAATTTTGAAAGTCAGATTTTTTGAGAATCCGATCAGCAGCATGAGTGGTTAATATTTTTTTTTTTTCAAATATAAGTATATTAAGACTGAAGATAAACGAAGCTATAAATGAAACTAAAATCGAAAGAAACAAAGCGATAAACAAAACTATAGATGACTAAACAAAACTGAAAAGAAACATGTTACGAATCAGCTGAACTATAACATGAGTGGTTAATATTAATGGCGTGATAAATATGACTGAATCTTGCAGGATGACTTTAAATCTTTGATGGTTGGTTAAGGGCCATACACAAGTTGACTGAGTTTTTAAACAACAGTATGGTTTCCACATGTTTTAACCTTCAAATATAAACAATTTCGCATTTAACTTCAGTCTGACATTCATTCTATGTACGGTGTCCCTGAGTTGACTTGCAAGGATCCATCGGAGGGAGGGGAAGGAACAAAAAAAAAGGGAGGGGGGGGAGCATATGCCCACCCCATTAGAATCTGATTTCCGAACCATGGAATTTTATGATTTCTATAATCTTCTTTGATTCTCTACTTCAACGTAATCTCCTGTCTTTTGGGATTGTATATTTGGGTGATTAATTGATTCATTAGCAGTAGAACTACATACAATAAACCCACCAAAATCATTGTACTGTAAAAAATTCGAGACAAAGTTGAATTTCATTTCGAAAGAGAAGTTATTTTAAGTTACAACCATGATCAAGACGCCACCTTTTGCTATACAAAGTATGCCCGCGTTAGCCGAATCTGTACTTGAAGGAAGATATGCTTTAATTTGTCCCTCTAGCTACTACTGCCTCCATGGATTAACTGTATTAGATTTTGCAGGTTGAAGCAAGCCTGGATTTTTCTGCTAAGCCCATCTGTTTGATCCTCGTGTATCTTTTGCAGCAAGGAAGGAAGATATGATTAGCTGCCACTGCCAGCCTCTGAAATGCTTCCTAGTGAGGGTTGCCATGTTCTTGATCTGGCTATGGCAGCAGAGTTGGTCGATGTTGTCGTCTTCGGTCTGCTTCTTTCATTTTTTATCACCTGAAATGTTTTGGAAAATAATTAATCAAGACATGTGGTGTCTTTACATTACTATACACAAGAACAATTAAAATCGGTTCAGCTTCCAATTATTCATGTTAATCTGAAGAAGTAGGTGGTGAGAGTCACCTGACTGTCCCTCACCCTTTCAGGTCTCTCCTCGGATTCTGGCTCATTTTTCTTCAGCCTTGCTTGTTTCTTTGCACATAAAACTTTCATAACCTCTGAAAAAACAAGACCCGGTAAGAAAATAAGACTATACTCAAAAAGTATGGAAGGAAATTAACAGGTATAGAGTAGTATAAATGACAAACCTGGAGTGGTAATGAGTCTATAAACCTGGCCAAGAACAAGAGTATCAGTGGGTCTAAGAAGCTTAATTCGCGTGACCCTCAAAGGAGTGCCGTTAGTGGTGGTGGCGGCGGCGGGGCATCCTCCATTGTTATTGGCTGGATACAAGCTGGTGGAGAGGAGAAGCGCGACAGAGTGACCAGGGTTCATCTTCATAACCTCACAAGCACTCACTGGCCAATAAAAGTTCTCTACTTTTCCACTTGGGTGTTGAATGGCCAGTGTTGCTGCATCTACGGCCTGACAATTCCCCATCCCCTCCCCCCACCTCCCTCCCTCTCTCTCTCTCTCTAAAAGAATGAGTCCTTGAGAAGACGAAGAAGAGAGGATAAATTGACGAGGCAGCATTGCGGTTGCAAGTGGTTGCTTTTATAGCACCCACCCACCCATTTTGAAGCTGTGTTTTATCTACTCGGCCTCGGCTTTTTTCCTTTTATTTCTCATGGTATTTTAAAAATATTTTAAAAAAACATTTAATAATTTAAAAATCTTAAAAAATAAATTGGTAAAATTAACTATTAAAAATAAAAAAATATTATTTTAATATATTTTTAAATAAAAATCATTTTAAAAATCAATACCAACCCAGAATGATCTGGGGGTGCTCGGCATGAAGGAATTTGACAAAAAGATCGTTCTCGCGTGGAATGACGTCGCGCGTCGTGATTGGCTGGCTTGAGAGACAAAGGGAAGTTGGCCCGGAGGAGATTTTCGATCCCTAAAGACAAACACATATCATACTTCGGTCCCCCTTCCAAACCACTACTGTTCAGGAACTCACAGTTCATAGATTCTTGAAACAAAGAGAACAAAAGGGCAGAAAACAAATGAGTACTTGAAGAGGACAAAAAAATAAAAAAAAGAGTCGCCAACTCAAAACGATTGAGAGACCACTTGCACCCCAACAGTTTTTTCTCCCTTTTTTTCACTGTGGTGTAGTTGAGGGCTGAGTCATGGCCGAGTTGAGAATTGAGTGGAAGATTGCAGATTTGCCATCACATGAAGATCAGATTTTGTCATGCTTTGCAACAGACCGGGTGTCACTGTGATGATATGTCCGCCGTCATACCAGGCCTCACTTGATTGTTTTTCAGACAAGAAATTAAAGATCACTTAAGCTGTTATTTGACCGTTAGAATGCATGCACAAGTGCTGATGTGTTTTGTCACGAAGAAAACAATTCCTCCACACCTTTCATCGCCACGTGAAACACACGAGTTATTTTCTAACCTTCCACGAGGAGAAAAAAAAATCAAATGGATCACGAACTTTGCAACGACATTGATGCTAGTCAATGGGCTTGTGAATCGCCATTACTTGGACGGATTTTCTAAAGATATTCTAATTTAGTTCTTTATTGAGATCTTCCTTTTTAACTTTTTATTTAACTCGAATTTTTAATTAAATTACATGGAGAGTAGTTCTAATTAAATTCGTTGACTTTTATAAACCCAGATGCAATCTTTATGGTTATATTTATTTTTAAAAAAAAATAAGATGGTAACAAAAATTTAAAAGGGAAACAAACAAATATGTGAAACAAAAATGTAATTCACTAAAAAATTCAAACACGCCATATATATTACTTGTGTATTGCACTGTAATCCATCGTCTTACAATTCAACCCTCACCCTAAAGGACATGAAAATGGATTCTAATTTGGACTAAATTGTACAAAAAAAAAGTTTGAGGACTAAATTACTTCTTAAAAAATCTAATATTATAGTCCATGGTAAAATGTAAAAGGGTAAATAGTGGCGTGGCTACAATTAAACGTCACACCATATATCATTATTCCTTATAGATAATAGTAGTTTAGCTAGAGGCAATGGTTCCTTGTGTATATTAAGAATATTACTATTATTATCATTAATTATACAAAACACTAAAAAGTATGGTGAATAGTATAGCTATTCCCACATCTCTCACAATTCACTATGATGTTTTATTTTTGTCCCATTACTTTTTCCTTTTTCTAAAACATTGTTTACATTGATTATTGTCACCAAAACATTTGATCTTAGTATCAATAGTTTCTGCATCGTAAGGGTAGTTTCACTTTGGGTTTTTTTTTCTCAACTTAAATTGCTAGTGAGAAAGATTTCTTAAAACGATCAATGGGTTTAAAAAGATTTATGGGGTGTTTTATAGTTGGTTAGCGTAAAAAAAAATTAAAAAAATTTCTTCTCATTTTGAATATGTATTTTGTGAGAGCGTGGTAAAAAAATAGAGTTTCAATCAGTTTTGGATAATATATGAAATTTGCTATATATATATATAAATATAATAAATAATATATATTATTTATTTATTACATTTATTCTTAACATTAATATATAAAAATAATTAAAATATTAATTTAAAAATATACTTTTAATTTTTTTTAAAAAAAAACACGCGTGACAATTTAAATGAAAACACTCTTGGCTTTTAGCCAAGCAATGGATTAGCTGAGCGGAGGGGAGATGGGCGTGAAAGTTTGTGAGGGAAAGCTGCTTCACTCGTGTACACTCTGTGGGTACATTTATCTTCCAATCCCCCCCCTCGAGCCCTGGACACGTAATGAGTGGGTGTCGCTTGTGCCCCACTTCGGCCAATCACGTCAGTTATCACCATCTCATCTCATCTCATCAGTATGGCAAAAAAAAAAAAACATTCGGTGCTTTACATTGCATGTTTGCTGATGTGTTTTAAAAAAAGTTGTTAAATTTTTTTTAAAAACAATTATCTTATTTTGTGTTACAAATTGTTTTGACGATTATAAAAATTATTTTTAAAAAATAAAACAAATATTTTTAATATATTTCTGGAAAAAAAAAATTGAAAACAATTTTCATATAAAAAACAGTTTCTAGAAAGAAAGAAAAAAAGCTTAAAGTTAAAAGGGTGTCTTCTTAACTTCAAAAAGGAGAAATAATTTTTAGAGGAGAGCCCAGCTTAGCTAAAGCAATTGGCTTCTAGGTCTTCTCTAAGATGGCAAGGAAATAAATTGCTTTCTCTTTTGTTCACGTTTCCTTTATGGTATCCTATGGATTGGAAAGAGTTTTTAGTTGGGTACTAGTTTATATTACATCATAGTTCGGACCATATTTTCTTAAAAAAGGATGTTAATTTTAAATTTTCGATGTAATTCTTTATTTAACTTAATATAAAAAAATTCAATGTGATCCACATGACTAATTAGTAAAAAAAATCTTTCAAAAAAATTAAAAAAAAAATAAAATTGACATGAAAGAATCTTTCGACTCAATTTCTTTCCTAGCATATGTGTAGGATATGCTAGGATGTGTTTCCTAGCATATAATTAGATTTATGTATTTCCTAGCATATAATTAGATTTATTGAGTATATTTTCTAGAAATACATAAAGAAACCCAATCGCTTATATGTGTAGGATAAAAAAAATTGTTTTTATGAGATATTTTAGGGATCATAAAATTGAATGCCTTAAATATACCTGATAAAATAAATCTAATAGAGACGAATTTGAAAGATATTTTCTCTTTTATAAGAAAAGGTATGGGGATGGGAGAGAGTTACATCCCGTCCATGAACACACACACACACACACAAGAACTTGATTATATATATTGATTTTTTTATCCGTTCTTCTTGTATATTTTTGAATAATTCATCTTTAAAAATAAACTTGTTTTTAGAATTATATTGGACTATGAGGATTAAAATAAAATTAGATATTATTTATTTTCTTATTGAACATTCAAATATTAATTGTAAATACAAAAATTATATTTTATTATTATTGGGAATTCCTAAACTCGAAGGAAAAAATAATTTCTCCCTTGCCTCGAACCCAATTAACATGGAGCATAGATAGGACATGTATAATCCTATTGCATTGTCACACCTAGAATAATTGTTCCAAGAACTATGACCCATTGTTGGATTTTTATATTTTATTCGATGATATGGCTTAATTTGAATTAGTGGTGCATGAAGAGTTTTGATGAATCTTCCTAAATAACTCCACTAGATCGTGGCGTCGCAAAGACCCTCCCTGATAGTGGGGAATACTGTCATTTTTTTTTTTGCTTTGAAAAAAAGAATCACCGCCTAGTATTATGGTCACTTGAAAACCTAATTGGTCTTTTAGAGACTATAAGGCATGAGATTGGTTGTGTGAAGGGAAGGTTTAAACACTTCTAATACGTCCTACCTAAGGTAAATTGCTTGGTGTTTTGGTTTGCCTTATGATTGTTATGGTGTTGGTGTTATCTAATCAATTTTCCTAGGATAGATTTGTTATGATGAATATACTTGGGTTCAAAGTCTAAAAGGACATAACCTTGGTCAAATAGATCATAGTTTTAGATATGTTTATATAGTGTCAAGAGAACCGATGCAGATCACTAGAATTTTGTGTTTGATAAATTTACAACCTATGAATTAAGAGATAACTATGATAGAAATCTAATGAGATTCAATGGGATGAAAAGCTCATTTTCCCTTTACTATTTTAAGTGTTTGTGAGTCCTAAATTGCAAGGAAATGAAAAAAAATAGAAATCTAAGGAAATTTACAATGCTTTAGACGCCTATTTTTGCCTTAGTGTTTCATACTTTTACGACTCATAAACCGTGAAATCAAAAATTGAAATGTCTCCGATTATAATCAAGACTTCTTTCAAAGATGTGTTGATTAAATAATAATGACTTATTATTTCTGAAAAAGTATTTTGAATATTTACTACTTAGGGTTTCTTTATCCAAATATTAATAGTGAATAATAGTGAATTCATCATGAATAATAACGAATTAACCCCACTAATATTTTGGATATTAACTCCTTTGGTATTTCTTTATCCAAAT